>CATIWC010000452.1:0-414376 GCA_948472305.1 Vicia faba
CTCCTCTTCATCAATCTCCTCTTCTCTTCAATTTGGTAATTCAATTCTTGATCCTTATATCTTGCTTGAATTGTGAATTTGCGTGAAAATTGGAATTAAAGTATGAGTTGAATTTAATAATTGTGAGTTTTGTTGTGATTCTTGATGTTTTGAATTCAATTATCTTGAAAAAAGGAATTGGATGAAGATTATGTAATGATGAATTGATTTGATAAACATGATTTGTTTGGGATAATGTGTGTAATCATGAGTTGAATTTTCTTGAATATTATGTGTTTGTCGAAATGCTTGAACCATAAATTGATTGAATTTTGAGTATATTTTCATGAGTTTAAACTGAATTGTTGAATATTTTTAAACCTTGAGTCGTTGAATTGTGAAGAATGTTGAAAAGAAGCATATGTTGAGCACTTACATGATTGATGTGAATTTTGTTTTCAATTCGGTAAAAATTTTGTTGAAATCTTGAATATCAAATTTTGAGTTCACGTGTCAATTATGGAATTGTGGTTAAGATTTTGTGGAGTACTCATTTGTTGAAATAATTTCCCATTCCATTTTTGTGAATAAACTTTCATTTTTAATGTAAAAAGTTTGGATTCAAAAATTAAATAAACATTTGATTTTGTGGTTGAAATTCACTTTTTAGACATGATTTGGTGCATAAGGTTACATATTATTGATGGTTAATGATCAATGCACTTGGATTGAATGTTTGAACAATATTTATGTTAAGTTTTACCGTTTACGAATTGAATTTCCACTCGGTTTTCATGTTTATGAAGTTGCAGCCTAGGGTTTAGAAGTAGCACTTCCACTTGGAATTAATTCATGGGAACCACATTTTTAGTTCTATGGTGTGTTTGTAGCTAACTGAGTGATTTTGAGCCAATTCTGTTCGGATGTTTTGTGTGCATAATTTTTGAATTTAGTGCTTTTTGGCACTTTTTGACATGTACATTGAGTTTAATCTCTTATTTGATGCATGCTTCTACTTTATTGGTCATTCATGAATCTTTGTGATTGCGTTTGCTTGATTTCGATACATTTTTAGGATTAATTCTTTAAATAAGCGTAGTGTTGTTCCGTTTTGTAAAGTGCATCCTGAATTGGTTTTAATTGTTGGTTTATGCTTCATTGCATTTTTTTTGGTCATTATGACACATGTGTATCAAGTTGTGTTGGTTTAGGACCGACATTTTATATGTTTCTTTTTGTGATGTACATGCTTCCCGGAATCCACTTTTATGCTTCTGTTACTTGTTGCATTTCAATTTATGCATGATAATATGCCATTTTAACTTGTGATGTCGATTGTTGAGTTACATTTTATATCCCTTGTTATTTTCTAACCTTTCTTGTGAGATTGTGCAAGTTTTGGAAGGCGATTCGTCATGACACATGTGTTCGGATTTTACAATTTGCTTGTGTAGCATGGCTCATTGCAGGATGTTGGATTGAGGCGCATTACTTGCGATTTATTTTCTCATTGTACACTGGATGACTGTATTGGATATTATTTCTGACCATTTCATTTGTTGATGCTAGATGGCTCGAAGTTTTTTGGAGTATTTTTGCTTTGCTTGCTTGCTGTATAACAGACATTTTATCTGTTTGGTATTATTACATTGCTTGGTTTATCTTTCCCCATTTTATCGCTTTATTGATATCATGAGAAGTAGGATAATAAAGAGTGTTCACTCAAATTCGTTGTTTAAAGACCTTTAGAAGGCATTTCGCACTTGTTTTCTAATTGTGTTTGTTGATTGTTTAAAAACCTACCTCGAAGTAGGCATTCCGCATGTGTTTACATTTCTGCTAAAGACCTCGATGAAGGCATCCCATTCCTATTCCCTATTGATAAGTCCTCAAGAGAAGGCGAGCGGAGTAGGGTTCACAATCAACCCCTGCAATTTCGGTCTGTGTCATCCTTAGCTCGCGTTGTATGTTGATGCTTTGGAGAGTGTTACTCTCGTTATTGAGTCGGTCAAGTGGAACACATATATATGTAACCAATCCCCTACACTTTGTCTTGAGTTCATGTTGGACGATGTTGATGCTCCTTGCTTGTTCATATTGTCTTCTATCTCCTACCTTAGTTCTCGATATCTTGGTTAGGTGCTTAGTCGCCTTGGACATTCACTTCCCTTATTCTATACTTCTTTCCTTGGTAACATGATACATTGTTAAGAGTAGCTTTCATGACCCCTTCTTTCCAAGATGACATAATATCTATGGTCAGGAACTCCCCCCTTTTACCTACATCGATGATTCGATATCTTGATTAGGCCTCTTTGACTTGAGCTAGCATGCACTACCCATGACATGTCTGTGCTCTCTTGATCTTGTTGATTTGCTTGTTTGCTTCTCATCCTTGTATATACCATGTTCCCTTAGATTTTGAACCATTGTATGCTCCCTTATGATTCACTTATTTCGTCACTGATGCAAGCTAGACATTAGGATTGTTATCCATGCATGCTAACATAGGTAGAGATTCCCCTTTCAAACTCGACCTTAGGACCATCATTGTATGATAACATTAGGGATAGAACTAGATATTCTACCTTAGTTGTTTTATTTTCTTTTGCATCCTTAAAACTAAAACTTTGTTTTTCTGGGAAAATGCATAAAACATCTAACAACTTTAAAATCTTTTTTCAAGGTAAAAAATATCATCCAACACAAACTCTTTTTCACCTTCAAGCCTTTTCTTTTCTTTCAAACTTTCAAAAAGAACATGTTAATTCACTTCTGTGTTGACGCGTGAGTCTCCAAAGGTCGAGTTGCAGTAGAAGGCAAAATTGATATTATTCGTAAAAAAATACAAAACAAACAAAAACACGTGAGCCGAACTAGGGCTTTCATTCCTTAAAAGGGATATGTAGGCATCTGGTCATGGGGCTCAATCGAGCGAAACTTTGTAAATATTTCCTTCTTTTCCCCGTGTTTTCTTTTGGATTCATTCCCTCGTTTCATTTTTCTTTTTAGATCGTAAGCTTTAGATTTGATACACACCCTTTGATTAGAACAAAAGGTGTGGATCTCGTAGAGTACTATGGGTGTGTTGGGTTCTAATACCTTTCCCTCGCGTAACAAACTCCCTTACCCGATCTCTCGGTCGTTTGATCGTGATTTCACCCTTCTCAGGTTTAGTTGATGTTTACCTTTCTCTTCCCGTGGGATAAAAATGTTTGATGGCGACTTCATTGATTTAATCTCGATGATTTGTTCAGCCGGTTGTTTCTGGCTTCCCAGGTCCATCTTAAGATAAAATACCACAATGTCCATAATCATCCAGTGATTATAAGCGCCAACTTATTAGGGGAAAATAGGATATACAAACCCTTGTAATGAGACTAAAAGAAGGTCGAAGACAAATCAATGAAGATCAATATCGCTTTTCTAGTCATGTAGTTATAGAAATTGGATATTCAATCCTCATAGTTAAGGTCAATCACTCTATCCAGACATAAGGAGGTATTAAGTCTAAATGAAAGTCAAATATAACTACCACAATAAGTAATAACCACGCCACTTGGTTAATATTAATTAATTTTATATGTAAAGCTATGATCTGCCACCATGATGAACGACATATTCCATCAAATAATAAAAAAAAATTCCATAAAATCCTTCTTTTTATTGTGATTATAAAGCTAACAATGAGTCAGGGGTGTTATCATAAACATCATAGGCGTACAACCAAAGTGGATTTTTTTTGTCGAATGCCAACATATTAGACACAATGTTGTACAATGTGTATGACAAGAGAAGTATATAATAAGTAAAGTAATAAATATCAACAAATTGACTTAGGAATTAGTAACCCATTTCAACAAAAATTCACCAACGTCTGAAGGGCGTTACCCCAAGAAAGGAAATTCTCTCTTAAAAGTCAAAAGTGCAAATCGATTTGATTTCAAATCCCCAAGTTCAATGTCATTTTTCTTAATACTACTCGTGAGTTCCTATTCAGGATTGTCATACCCTAATTTTTACCCCTAAGATTCCACCTATCATATCATTTACATCTACACAGGGATCACAAGCATGGCATCCTCCTAACCTTTACCCCTTTGGGCTTAACCTTTGTGTGAGATCACCAAGCACTCTTTGTGTTTCTTTTTATATCTATGCTTGTTAACATTTTAACTTTTATAATCTTATTCAAAATACAAAAATATGTGTTGCTTTCTTTTCTTATTGTACAAGGTATAGACTTGAAATTAAAGAATCAAGCTTGGTTTTTAAATTAGGGTTTGTGTTCCCAAGGTCGAAGTTTGGTCAACAAGTGGTCCACAAGAGCTTTTACTTAAAATAATGACCTATATTATTAGTTCATATTCATGTCAAGCTTCATTCAACATCATTTGATCAAGGGAAGTTCAAGATTGGTGCATGATTTCAAAGTTGATTCAAGTATGGTTCATCTATTTATTTTCGTGCCATCTCCATCCAATTATCAAGATTATTCAAGGGACAATCAAGATTCTTTAATTTGGTGTTCAAGTATTTATAATTGGGCCTTTGGGTGAAAGAAATTCTCAAAAAATCACAAGTTGGTACATATTTAGTTAACCTAAAATCAAGTATGGCATGTCACTTGGTCCAAACACCATAACTCTCTCATTTCTCAACATTTTTAGAATCTACTTCGATCCAAATGTCACATTTAAACTCCTCTAAAACTTTTCTTCAAAGGTCAAACATGAATTTTGCCTTTAAGTACCTTGATTTAAGAATTGGAAAAGATTCCCATGTGTGCACAAAAGCTGGTCCAAAACCTAGTTCGACCTATTTTCTGACCTAGAAATCAAGTCATGACCTTAACTTGTCATCCATGCCATTTTCAACTCAAGTATCATTTTGAGGTAATTCTTTTTTGCATTTGATTATTCATCATGATGAGATCAGTTGGCACAAAGAACATCTCAAAATGTACGAAGGAATCTCATTTGGCCTAAGCCCAAACATGGTGATATGGACTCTACATTTTACGCATGACTTGGGACCACAAGCACGTGTGCAAACTCATTTGTCCTTGAAAAACACATAGAGTGGAGTGCAAAACGACCAGGTTTCATGCCAAACTCACGCATTTCTCCCTCACTCTCACATGGATTACAAAACAAAATTTTTTAACTTAGTTCACACGTTCTAGATCTGAATTCGCACATACCACGATATCATTTAATTTCCTATAAATAGAGGACCATTTTGCCTCCATTTTTTAGCTTAGAAATCCACTAAACCTCTTCCATTTTCACTCACGAAAAACTTCAAAACCCATAAACCCTCTTTTCATTTTAAGCTTGTTTTAACTTTAAATCTCTGCCCATAATCACTCATCAGCACCATCTGAAGCTAACCGAAGCAATATGGAATCTTAAAACCTCATGCAAACTTCAACTCAAATTCACCATTGTTAACCTTCGAAGCTTCAACTGGAAAGGTAGATACGAGTTATATTTCTGAACAAACAAGTTACCACACTCTTTGTCTTGATTCACTGATCAAAAGCCCTAACTTACCTGGAATTTATTTTTTCGTATTTTTCATTTAATTTTACTTTGAAGAATTAGGATTTTAGTGTTCCTGAGCAAATTATCTTTGCTCATAACCAATCAATGGTTCTGAATCAAAGAGATAAGAACAATGACATGAGTGAAGCTACTCGAAAATAAAATAAATAACTTTAGATGGAACAAACAGAGTCGCCACCTAACTTTATTTATTCCAAAAAATATATGGAAAGGAAAATATAGTGAAAACCTTTGATATTGGGAAAAGAAACATGGTCTCACAACCGAGTCTTTGGTAAGGGGGTCGATTACGTAAGGGGAAGGTATTAGTACCCATCACATATGTGGTTCTCCACGGGATCCACTCTTGTTATCCTAGTCAATGGATATGTATATCTAAAACTTACTTGCTAAAGAGAAATTCATGCATAAATTTATTGGAAAAAAGAAAAGATTTTATTAGTGTGTTCGCCTGAGCATTGAAACTCCATGCATACGTATCCACAAGGGAATCAGAACACCATAGTTCTTCTTAAAAAGGTTTTGTTTGTTGTGTGTAGAATGGAGTTAACATATTCTTTTTGAAAAACAATTAAAGTGAAAAAAAGGCCCTAAGGCAAAATGATTTGTAATTAGTTGATTATTTTGTTAGGAAGAATGGGTAATAAGTGAACCCACATCCAAGGAGACACCCATCACCTTCACACCTTTAGTTTTGAAAGGGTTTGAATATTGTTAAGTGTTTTTGGATTTTTGATTGAGAAAGATTTTAGTCTTAATGATGCAACTCAAAAGGAAAAGAATTTTTTTTTAATGGGGAGACTTGTTGACCCTAATGTTATCATGCAAGTATTGATCCTATAGTTGAGATTGTGGGGGAATCTAAACTAATGTCATCATGCTATGTTTTACTTAGGGTTTAGATTTTGGGGAATATTTATGCTAATGTTGTCATGCTTGGATTGAAATCCTAATGTATATCTTGATTCAAGTTTCATCATGGATTTAAGATGAACCAAGTAAGCTTAAGGGAACATGTTATTCACACAGGCAATGAGCATACAAGTGGATGAGAATCAAAGAGTTTTATTTGGAAAAAGATTTGTTACAAAAGAATGAAAGTTGAAAGCATATTTTTTATGTTTTATGGTTTATTTTTTAAAGGAGTTTATAAAGGAAATATGTTTTAAAAGTGAGACAAGCTTTTGAAAACATGAATGAGTTTAGTGTTTGAAACAATGTATGCATCACAATCAAGATGAAAGTCATGGAACATAGCTTTGATTTTTGAACATGTTTCATGGTTTGTTTTAGATTTGAGTGAGAAAACCCTAAAATAAACTAAAACTATCATGAAGTTCTTACTAAAGTGTCAAGATATCAAGTTAGAATCAAGATTTATCATGGTAAGATCAAGCCTTGTGAGAAAAATTGGAAAATCAATCAAAAGATCATGGAAAAGTCCTTTAAAAAACCTAAAAAGGTCTAGCTTTGATTTAATTATAAAATGATGAAATAAATATTATTTTTGTGATTTTTTTTAGAATTCATAAAATAAAGGTAATAAAATAAGAGTGTGCAAAAAAATTGGCTTAAAAAAGAGTGAATTTGATTAGTGAAAATTCAAAAAAATGGTGAAAAATATTGAAGAAAAGAAGTGATAAAAATAGGGGTGGGCACCAAGAGGTTTGAACCCACGCCCTAAAGGTCACAGGCACACGCTTCTACCACTGGGGTGGCTATACATCTAATTTTAAAAGCACCTTCAACTAAATAAGCATCAAAATGGGTTTTGAAATATGAATTTCGCTCTAAACAGTCACCTTCTTCCTCGAGCGGACAACACCATAAAACCTCCATTTTTTATTTTCTAACTTCTCCAATTCTCAACCATTTTGAAAACTTTAAAGACCAAAGTTGCTTGAAATTTCACAAGGAATGCAATGTTATAAGTTTCATAAGGTATAAATCAAAGATGGACGTGAATTTTTCTCGTGCCAAATAAACCCTAAAAATTTCATAGACACAATTCGTATCCCACAGACAAAATCAATGAAAACTAATTACATGGTTAACTTCAGGACATTGATATCTACATTTTTTCTTTTGTATGTACGCACTAAAGGTGCATGGATAAGAATTTCAAAGTTTTAGTTTTTTACCAAGTTGGAGAAAGTTGAACGCTTCTTCTAGATGTTCCATATGCAATGTGATGATGGATTGAGCTTCCTTGGACCTCCCTGAAGTTGTTCCAATCCTTGCCTTACCTTGAAACTAGATGGAACTTTCTGACTAAGTCCAATGACAAGTGAGTATGGCCACGGGTTAGAGGGGTGATTATCTTGCTTCAGTGATGAATCAATGTATACATTACTGCATATGGAGTGTGTTGGTGACGAATTGATGGTTGGTTTGCAAATAAATTGTAAGGTTTATGACTTTCAAAGATAAGGACTTCAAAGCTCAAAAATGGAGATTTGTGGCTAATTTAGAATTTTGGAGAGTTTGAGAGTGTTTGAGAGCTGTGAATTGGTTCCTTATGCAGTGAGAGAGGGCCTCTATTTATAGGAATAGTTTGAAGGGATGAGAGGTTTTGTTTAAAAAGTTATGAAGGTAAGGTTTGGTTGAGATGTAACTTGAAGTCTCTTGTAAAAATCATGGTTCCAATGCATGGTACAACTCCCCTGTGGTGGTTGATATCTTTTAGAGAGATTGCTTTTTATGTTAGAATTGTATGTTTGCAGAGACAATAGTTTAGAGGCTCAAGGATAGTGGACTTTGTGATTAAAGTCACGTTTTCAAAATGGAAGTGTAACCTTTCTCCCTTAGATGGCAAGTTATCTTGGATAAAGCCTTAATAACTTGGATAATGGCTCAAAATCTTGTGAAATCATCTAATTATGGAACAATTTAGGATTTTAGAGGCCTGCAAAAGTAAGATTGGGTGGCATGGTTATGAGATTTGGTCTTGAGTTCTTCGCAAAATGACTTGAAAATCAAGCATGAAATGCCTAACTTCATCTCTTTGATTCTCCTTGCTCAAGCATGATAAAATCGTGATCTTGGAAATTTTGGAAAGCTTATAACATGCTCTTACACTTTTATGTTGACCACTGTGGCTGAATCAAATGGGAACCTGGTAAAAAATGGACATAAATTCAGTCACTTTTGAGGGAAAATTCACTTGAGAAATTTCTCTAAGTGTTGGATTTTTAAGTCATGACTTTATGGGCTCATGTCTCTCAATCTATGCATTTTTTGGAGATGAGCTTACATTGACAAAGTTTTAGAATACATCATTCTCTTCAATTTGAGCATTAAAATGATGACTTTATGAGGAAATTATGGTCTTGCAAAGTATGGCATTTGAACATGAAATTTCATAATACTTAGTGAAATTTTCAAATCCAAATTTGTGACTTTTGATTCCTTCTCTTGATTCCTTTGATCAAATGACTCCTTTGACTTAATTTTCATGATTCTTGACTTGAGAAACCCATGGTTGACCAAAAAACCTAAAAAGTAAAAGTTTGACTTTGTAGTTGACTTTTCTCAGATGAATCCAAATCTTTTATAAACAATGAAATATTGTGATTGTAAGGCAATTGAAATAACTTGAGGCCATGAAATAATGTTTTTGATGATTCTTTAAAGTGAACACCCTTGAATCTTAAACCACAAAGCCCTAATTCCTGATTTACACTAATGAATGCCAAAAACCCTGATTTCCTTCATATCCACTGATGAACCCTAACACTTAAAGATACCTTGAAGATGATGATCATGATGATAAAATCTCTTGAGAGGGGAACCTCTCTTCTTCCACAACCCTAATCTTGAGAGAAATGTGATCTCATGCTCTAAGAACACATGCTATGAATGGTTAAAACGCATGGGGCAAATTTTAGAGTGCAACAATGAGTAGAAGCACAAATGTGTGTTGTTTGAGCTTAAAACTCATACTTCATGGATTTGAAGAAATCGCTCCAAGGTTTAAGGGGATGAAGCTCAACACGCGCTCTGGTTGGGAATTTGAATCCTGACCAATCATAGCACACCACGCAGCTAGTCGTTAACCATTTTTTAATTTTCTTTTTATTTTAATTCATTTTATTTCCTTTTTATTTTTTGATTTATTTTAAATAATTTCTTTGACCTTTTTGACTCCTTTTTTTATAAATCACAAAAATGATTTTCTATCACATATATTTTTTTCATAATTTTAAAATCATTTTTAGCTATTTTCTTTTTAATTTTCATTTAACAATTAATTTTCATGCATTTTGAAATATTTCTCTCTCCAAATTTTGAGATCTAATTACTTGTAATATTTTTGACTTTCTCAAGTTTTTTTTGAGAATTTATTTGATTTTTTTATGCCTCTTTGAAATTTTCCATTTAATTTCCATTTTAAAACCATTTTTATTAATATATTTTAATCCATTTTATCAAGTTTAATTGGTCTTTGGATGATACTTTGGTTGCATGAACTTTCATCATTTCAAACTTATTATTTAAATGGTTATTTGATTATTTATGGTACTTTAGACTAATGATAAGTTTATCCTATTGTGTCATGATTTGGAGTGATTGAAGTTGATGTTCCCCCGTTACATTTCAAGTGTGATTGATCATATCTCATTCTCCATCTTCTTCTTTTTGCTTTTGTTTTGACCATTGTGTTACATTGTTTTAGGAGGAGGATTTTGTATCATTACTCTAACATGTATGACACATAAATTGCTATTTACCGACCTCACATAGGTGTGACTTCTACATAATTCCACTTACAATTGTTTAACATAGCGCTAAATTGTCCGGACTCGGTTGATTCCTCATTAACACTAACAGTGACATATTAATTGTGCTAACATCTAATTTTTACTTTATGCACTTTAATTTCATTGTCATTTATATTCTTAACATTTTTATTTTACCTTTACTTTATGCCTTTTATCTTTTTGCTTCTCTTGCTTTACCTTCAAAAGAACAAAAACATGATAAAATGGATAAAACCCTAAAACACTTTCATCTGATCTTATAGCCTTTGTGTTACTATCCCTTGCTTGAGAAGCATTTTGAACATTGGACTTTAGGACACCGTTCTTTCCTTTACTTGGAGTGGTTATATCTGAGACTTCATAATTCATCTGGACCTTTGAACTTCAATGCAAGACTTGGCCTTGTTCTGAGAAACTTTGATCTTTACTTGAAGACTTGGAAGTTTTTTTGTGGCTCTGTGACCTTGACTTTTGTTATGGTCTGGCCAAATTTATAGGCATGAACCAATCCACTTCTACATCCAAGATGGCCTAACAGCTTTGGCTCAGTCAATTAAAGCAGACAAAGGACACCTTTCCCCTTTGCCCCTCAACCGGGGACACGTGGTCAGTTGTCCCGTCAGGACCAATCTGACCACCGCTGCCCTCAACAACACCTCTGTTTGTAGTTACTTTTGCCCCTCGGTTAGGGACACGTGGTCGGTTGTCCCCACAGGACCAACAAGACCACTGTTGCCCTCAGCAGCCTGCCCGCAGCTGCTTCTACCCCTCGGTCGGGGACACGTGGTCGGTTGTCCCCCCAGGACTAACAAGACCATATATTCTCGCTCAAATATGCTAGTCCTCATCTTGCCAACCACACGAGGACAACCACCCAGAAATGGCCAAAATCATCTTTTCCCGTGAGCACCTTTTTGCTCGTCATAACGACCAGCTTCATCTCCGGTCTGCTCGACACACGTAGAGAAGACACCTAGGAAATGCTCATAAGCGCTTCTGCTCGTCATCTAATCCTTGCTCGACGTAAATGCTAGTTACGGGTACGACTTCCTGTTTTGACCAAGTCCTGATAGTTACTTATTTTTGTGGACCCGCATATCTAGGCCCAAAAATAGCGACCAACGACTAAGTGTCAGAGGCATTATATAAACCCTCACACATGTGAGAGTCGGGTATCTAATATTCATCACTAAAACCCTAAACTCTCTCTTGTATCTCTTTGTGCTCCTACTGACTTTAGCATCGGAGTGTCTTGCAGGTACACTCCCTCCTCCTCATTTCTAGCATTTAAGTTAAAGTCTCTGGCCCACTTCAGGTTCTGATCAACCTGTAAGATCAACTTTCATCTGGATCTTTTGATGTTCATCTACATCCACTACTTGCTCTTTATGATTCAACTAATTATGTGCTTGCTTATGTGATTTTCTTATCTTGTGGCTTAATCCAAAGGGAAAAGAATATCCATTTTGACCAATGTTAAATGCTTGCTCCATCTTGTGATTAGTACACTTGCACACACAAAAGCTTTCTCTTGGGATACCTTACAATGAGACATTTTATTTTATGTCATTTACTTTATGCTTTAGGATAGTCTCTACATCTCCTACTCACTTATTCAATTTTCAAAAGGGTAAATAGCCATTTATCCTCTGCCATATAGGGGTTTTACGAAAAAATCCCACGTAAAATTTATTTTTTCATGAATTTCCCTAACATTTGAAGATTTTCTCATTTTTTACTTTCATCACATCCAGTCACCAAAAAAACTGACGTGACAATTTTTTTTTTTATTGATTTTTTACCTTCATCATTTTTTATTTTAATCACTTATTATTTTTAATACCACGTAAGTATTTTATATTATATTAAATTTTTGGTTGATATCTAAAAACATATTAAATACTAAAAAAATTTGGGAAGTGGAAGATGAACCCATAACCTTCTTCATGAGACACACTAACTAAGACCCTAACAACTAACCACTGGGTTGGATGGTTATATTCATGTACTTAATCCTTCTTATAGCATGCAAAGATTACTTCATGTATTAAATTAATATTTTTTTAATATTTAATATTTACTAAACCTAATATTTAAAATGTACAATAAAATTAATATATATATATATATATATATATATATATATATATATATATATATATATATATATATATATATATATATATATATATATATATATATATATATATATATATATATATATATATATATATATATATATATATTAAATTTAAATATAATAAACCTAATATTTAATATCAATTATTTTATTTGTTTTAATTTCAAAATAAATATTTATTATATAATATATAGTTAATGATTTTCATGATAATTTAGTTAACACATTCATTAATTACATAAAAATATATTTTTAATAATTAAAAATTGTGTTTAGTAAATAATAAATTATAAATTATATGTTTAAAAAGATAGCATTACTTTTAAAATAATAAAATTATGTTTAATAAGTTTTAAATATTACATTTTTTATTTTTAAATAAATAATAAATAATTGAAATTAAAATAAATATTATTAAAAAACAAAAAATAAATAATAAAATTAAATAAGAAAAAGATTACAGTAAAAATCAAAAAGAAAACAGAAAAATTAAATAAAAATTGTTAGAAATATTAAATAACATTATCATTTAATTCATTTGATACAAGAAGAATTAAGTACGTGAATATAACAAAAAAAGTCATTCAGTCTAGTGGTTAGGTGTTAGTGTCTCAAGGAGAAGGTTGTTTATTCAATTCCCACTTTTCACAATTTTTGAGTATTTAACATGTATTCTCATATCAACTAAAAAATTAATATAATATAAAACACTTATGTGGTATTAAAAATAATAAGTAAATAAAATAAAAATCCACATGGATCATCCAAGTCATCAGTTTTTTTTATGACTGGATGTGATGAAGATCAAAAATGAGAAAATCTTCTAATGTTAAGGAAATTCATGCAAAAAAAAAAATTTATAAGAGATTTTTCGTAAAGCCCCTATATGACAGAGAGGTAAATGGCTATTAACTCTTTTCAAAAACTTCTCAATATTTTCAAAACTTTTTTTTTTCTTTCAAATTTCAAACTTTTTCTTAATAAACTTTGACCTTGTCAGGTCCTGAAAATATTTTTTCTTAATAAATGTTAAAATACTTAAGCATATTCAAACTATTTTCAAAACTTCTAAAAAAGACAAACCTCAACAAATTTCTTTTTGTGCCTTTGTGCACTTTTCTTTTAAACTTTTTCAAAAGATTGAATATTAGTTTATTCTAGTAGTGATGCAAATCACTATACTTCTATAATATATTGTGAAGTGATTGATATTTTTCAATTGAATGTTGAGACATGTTTGTGAGAAAGTCCAAGTAAAATTTTTCCGTATCAAGATGATGGAAATGCTCACTTCCTCATACTTGTGGATAGTAAGTTGTGTTTTCTACTCGAATACGACAAATGTCTTTTCAATTTAAAACCAATCAATAAACTTTCGTGGTTATTTTTATCACGAACTACGAGGCTCTGACTTTCTTATTGCACTATGAGGATACATAGGCACAGGACTCTCAAAGTCTTGGCGAGTACAAACATAATAAAATACTTTTTTTTGCAAACAACCCGGTTTTATCATAACCTAGATTTTCAAGAGGTTCTTATGGAGTACCTTAGATGTGAGAGGTGTTAATACATTCCTCTTACATAAACAACACTTGTATCCAGATCTCTCTTTTGTTTTATTTTTGTATTGGATTTTCTCGATATTTTATATTTCCTTTGGAAACAATAAAGTTTGGTGGCAACTCTTGTTTTTCCGAGTTAAGTTAATCAATAGCTTAATCTCAATTTTTTCTACCGCGACAAGGATTCCCCTTGAATATGAGACCCCTCTCACTTTCACTCAAGCATTCTCTAAAGTGTTTCGAAATTTACAATAGATTTAGAATGATGGAACGAAATTACAACTAAAATAATTTGTTCCTTAACATATGAATAAGACACAAGAATTGAGTATCGAAAAACAAAATAAATAAACTCTAACAAATAAATGCGCCTAGCTTGAATGTGATAGTTTTGAATCTCTACAATGGAGAACTCCTCTTTAAATAGCAACAAAGTCCAAGTTCAAAGCCCAATAGGGTTTTTGTCTTTGAACGCAAAAGAACAATCTGTAAGCTCAAGTAACCAATACTTCATTATGTTGATTGGAAATAATTGATTGTTAAATATCGATCATATAAGAATTAATCAATTATAATCTTGTTGCAATGATCTTTTGGGGAAAATTCTTTGTTCCAAAAATTTCATAAAAGATTAAATATGATTAGATAAATATAGAAATAAATCTTCAATCATCATGAGGTTGACTCAACGCACAACAACTTATGAGTGAGACATAATGTCTTACAGTCTGAAGAACATTATGTTCCACATGTTGCTTCCTTGTTTGAGAACGTAGAGACAAAATGTCTCACACAATATAATGACATATTGTTACACATGTTGCCTACAAAATGAAATCGATCAAATGTAACAACACAAAGAAATCAAAGCCTCATCACAAAAGACTAAGGGGTCTAGTCACAAATGCCACAAGTGTACGACAAAAGCAATCAAAGCCCCATAGTGTCGATGCACAGACAAAGACAACATGCCACGAAGTGACAAACATGGACTCACCCTTCTCTTTGTAGCTAGTCACTCTATAGACAATGGTGAGTCCATATTACATCGACATCAAACCATGTTTTTAATTGGACATTTTACTCCACATACAAAAGGGAAGGTGAATTGAGTGTTTTAGAAACATGATAGTTAGAAAACATTTTGTTATTATTTTTAAAGTTTAAAATCATTTTAAAATTAATTTTAACAAATAGAAACACAAATTAAATATGTGGAAAATAAAGAGTTAAGGGTAAGAGAAATGATATCAAAGATTTATATAGGTTAAGTGAAGAAGACTTAATCTTGTCCTCAAGATTTGATCTTGAGAGTATCCAGTAATACTTAAGAGCTTTTAGTAGGTAAAACTTATTAGATTTATTTATCCAATTCCCCTATGTGACTCGATGGGCTTAACATCCCAGTTTATGGCGCCTAGGATGGGCTAGATAAAACTCTTTGAGGGATCTATACTATAAGGAAATAAGACTTCACCCTAACTAACAATAATTATTTTTAGAATAGTGGTAGGCGCTTGATCCAAAAATTGGTATCGGATCAAGATCATGGGTTCGAATCCCCATGACTCTCATTAGGGGGAGATTGCTAGATTTATTTATCCAGTGTTACCAGTGAAACTCGATGGGCTTAACATCCTAACTCATGGATCTTAGGATGGGCTAGATACAACCCCTTAAGGGATATATACTATAAGGAATTATGTTTAAGCCCTCACTAATAACAATTTATTTTAACATAGTGGTAGGCGCTTGATCCAAAAAAACTCTCGAACCCTCTAATATAAGGAAAAATAAAGACTCAGGCTAACTTCTAACCACACAACAAACAATAGAGAGAAGTTGATACTCTTCTTTCCAAACACGAACTTACAGAGAGAAGCAATTATTCTTCCTTCCAAACACGAACTTAAAGTGGTTAGTCCCCAAGATAAATTGAGATTTTCTACGTACTTATCTCAAACCAATGTGAGCTTTTAAATTGGGATGAACTCACAAACCAAATCAAGGTTTTAACCACAATGACCATGAACCAAGATGATATTTTAAACAATACTTATCTCGAACCAAAATGAGCTTCTAAAATTAGGCAGAACTCATGAACCGAGTTAAGATTTTGAACCGGGATGATCTCGAACCGAAGTAAGCTTTTGACCAGGTTGAGCTTATGAACCAAACCATCGACTTAAACAATAAATCCATAATCCAAAGCTTTAAAGGGTTTAACTGTGAACCCAAATAAATATCCCCTTAAGGATTATTCAACCAAGAAAAAAAATACTCCTTGGTAAAAATTTACAATAATTCCCTTTCCATAATACAAAATTCATCACTAAAAAAAGGACTTTCTCGAAGCGATACAACTAAAATTAAACTGAGAGAAAGTGGAAAATATTTTAGAGAAAGAAAGAGATTGAGGAGTGAGACAGAAGGCTCAATTTTTTATATGTGAAAATGTGAAGGGAAATACCTATTTATAGGCTAGAGGTTGGTACAAAAAAGGAAATATCCATGGGCCAAAATCAATAAACCAATCGATTGGCTTCTTTCCCCAATCAATTGAAAGTCTAAAAATAAGCGATTATGAATGTTTAAAAAGGAAATAGACACACACCCAATATATTTAGGTGGTAAAAGAGACACATACCAATATATATTTGGAGTGATTAAACTCTCCCTCAATTAAGTAGAGAGTATACTCTACTTCCCTTGAGAGTATACTTCTATGCCTTTGCAAAAATAAAAAAGGTGGGTAAATGATGAATTGCAATAATTTTAAATATGCAAACATAGACACGTAATCATTTAGGAAATGGAAAACATCACACTTTATTAATTCAAATCATATTGGAATTAAAGTATAAAAAGTTGGAAATTGCGGGAAAATGGGGCTAAAGAAAACAGGAAAGCAAGCACACTTAGAAGTTAGGATACCTTAGTGAAACTATTATTTGCAATAAGCATCATCATTCCTTGAGATTAACTTCTTGATATCTTCCACGTCTTTTACTAATTCTGACATATCTTGATGACTTTGTTGATTGATGTGTCTTCTGAGTGAACTGTGTTTTGTAAAAACACAAGGGCATTTTCATAAAGGTTATATGTCTAAATCACACACACACACACCCACACCCACACACATACACACACTAAACCATGTTTTAAAGCCTATATTTCTAAAAGAAAACAACCTAAAAAAATTTGGAGTCGTGTCAGTTGAATCAAGAACTATCAGAATAATTTAGAGTAGTTTTTGAATTGTCCAATGTATTTCCACATACACCTAATCTATTGGGTTAGTGCAAAATATATTCTTAATTTCTTGTGACATTACCTTAATGAAAGGCAACAAATGTTTTTGAAAACCTTACAATTTGGGCATTGATAATCAATTTTTTAGTCATCCAATTAATTGGGACAAAGACCCAATCAATTGGGACATTAAATTAGCCCATGTATCTTTTCCATTTTTGTGCTAACCTCTATTGTATAAATAGATGTCTCTCCCTTCACATTTTCACATCCAGAAACGTGATTTCTCTATCTCACTTCAAGTTCATATTTTGAAGGAAAACTAACCGATTCTCTCTATTGTTCGTTGTTTGGTAGGAAGTAACTTGAAACTTTAATTCCTTATATAAACGGGTTTATAAGCTCAACCTACTAAACACATATAAGCATTATTAGATACTCTCAATACCAAGTTTTAAGGAAAGGGTTATGTCTCTTTATTTAGACTGATACTCTATAATTTCTAGTGTAATCTCTTTACTTTTATCTCTTTAATTTCTGCATATTTATTTCCTACAGGTGTTATTCAAATATATTTTTGTTGAAAATGTTTTTCTACTCTAAACATGAAAACAATAATGTTTTAAACTATCATTTTTCAAACTCCAAAAATTCAATCCCTTTTGAGTGTGGAGTCATATGTCTAACATATAGTACTTATTACAATCCTCTTAACTTCCTCAGGGATAAGCATTTCCCAATAAAAATAGGCTCTAACCTCTATAAAGGCTCGAATTAATCCATCTTCCGAGACAAAAGTAGAAGTTGTGTCTAACGTCGCTAGATCTACTCATGTTGAAGAAATATCTTTTGTTTCATTGTGACGCATGGTAGGTGGAATATTCATTATACAACATGGATATGGGAAGTATGAAGTGAAATTCTGGCTGCAGATACTCAATGTCACGTTCAATGTTATGACATTGTATCTGACTTTCTATAAGACAGTAAATACAAAAACAGTAAAGAACACAGTCAATTGTTTACCCAGTTCAGTGTGCAACAACACCTACTCTGGGGGCTACCAAGCCAGGGAGGAAATCCACTATAAGAGATATTAATTCAGGAATAAACCAACCAGTTTATCTTCTTCACTTAAGACCTACCCAATGCAACTTCAATCTAAGTACAACTTAAACTTGAGTTCCTACTCACTCCCCCTCAATCACAGCAGTGATACTTAAAACAATTGACTAATGATTTAATGAAGACACTCTTCAAAACATACACTTGATTATGCTTCACAGCTTTTTAATCAAGCAACACAAACACTCTTGCTTCACAGCTTTGAGTGATACATAAACCTAACTTGACTTTGCTTCAAAGATTTAGTCAAGAGACACAAAACACTCTTGCTTCAAAGCTTTGAGTTATACAAAACCCTTACAATTAAAACCTATTCCAAGTCACTTATCACAATGATACTTGCTTGGATTACAATAGTTAAAACTATACAGCTTCTAAATGATCTTCTGTCAAAAGGGATAAATTCCAAACAGCAGCCCTGTTGAATATATAGCAGCTGCTTCTTCAGTTAGGGTTTCCACAAAAAGCTAGGGTTAATTCCGTTTGACCTTAAGACTTGGTCACATGACTTTATCAACCAGGTTAGGGTTGAGCTAGTTTAACCCCAAGTCCACGAGAGATTCTGTTCTGGAAAGACTGAGTCATTTTCCTGAAAAATCTCAGAATTAACCAAACTGCATAACTGTTAGTTCAGAACAGGATGTCTTAACATTTGTTATGACATCTGAATTCCTATTTACTGATTTTGGTAAATGTGATCATTTTGCAAAATGCTCAGATACATACTCATAAACATCAGTACCTGTATGCCACTATTTTTCTATAAAGGTACCTAATAAACCAGTACCTAATAAATCAGAATGTTATGACATTAGTCATGACATTCACACACCTAGTTTTACCAAAAATGCATGCCAATAACTAAGCAACTACAAACTCCCCCTTTGGCAGATTTTTGGCTAAAGCCCCTAAGAAATCAGAGAATAGATAGCAGCAGAATAAATATGACTGCAGAAAAATAGGATGTCTATCAAGTAAATAACCACAGAAAATCTCCCCCTCTTTAGCCACAAATGGGCCAAAGATACATGTTCTTAAAAGTTATACAGTCATCCCAGAAGTAGTAAAAGCAACAACTAAAATCTGAACACACTTGCAAACTCCACCAGGAAACAGCAGCAACTCCACCAACCTTTAAGCACTGTCATCAGACTCAGAAGGTTCGGGCTTCTTCCTTTTCTTGTGAGCAATATCAGCATTCTTCTCTTTGTCTGATGTCTCAACATCCTTAGAGACATCTGGATTTGTTTCAGCATTTGAACTTTATTGATTTAAAGGAACAGAAATGCCAGGAACTAAGTGGTTCTCGTTCAGAATTCTTGTAACAATTTTAGCTATTGCTTGATGTACATAGGCTGACCCTTCCCTATTTGCAATTTCAGAGGGGACAGAAGAAGAAGGATGAGAGGGATTACCAGAGGCAGTAGCTTGGGACCTTTCTGCATGCCTTGTTCTCAGCTCTTTAACCTTGGTGGGGTTAGTTTCCACTTCTCTAAGAGGAGCGATCTCCAGGACTTCAGAATCCAGGCAAGATGAGATTGCCCTGGAATCTTGATCAGAGGAAGAGGATGAAATAGTCGTATTGGATGATGATGGTGTTTGAGACATTTTGATAGTCTTAGAAGACCAATAGCAACTGGAGAGAAAATTCTGATTGAGAGACTGGGTTTTGATGCGGAGACGAGAGGGGAAGGAAGAAAAGGAGTGTCTATTCAACTTCTTAAAATAATTGAAGGAAATGGGAAAATATAAGTTTAACCCAATCAGAACAGACTTAACAAGCATAACTCCTTCAACCCTTGTTTTAAGCAAAATTAATTGCTACAATTCCTCATGTTGGCAAATACCCAACTTACCCCTCAAGTTTTCAAATTGATTTGCATCAAGTGCCTTGGTAAAAATGTCAGCCAGTTGTAGCTCAGTGGCAACATGTTCTAGTTTAATTGTCTTCTCTTCTACAAGGTCTCTAATAAAGTGATGTCTTATGTCAATATGTTTGGTCCTACTATGCTGAATGGGATTCTTGGAAATGTTGATTGTACTCAGGTTGTCACAGTACAATGTCATAACATCTTGTGTGACATTATACTCAGTAAGCATCTGTTTCATCCAGATCATTTGAGAACAGCTACTACCAGCTGCAATGTATTCAGCTTCAGCAGTAGAGAGAGACACACAATTCTGTTTCTTGCTGAACCAGGAAACCAGATTATTTCCCAAGAAGAAACATCCTCCAGAGGTGCTTTTTCTATCATCAGCACTACCAGCCCAATCAGCATCACAGTAACCAGTCAGAGTTGGTTCATAGCCATGAGAATATAGCAAACCATAGTTGTAAGTTCCACTCACATACTTCAAAATTCTCTTCACTTGGTTGATATGACTGACTTTAGGATCAGCTTGGTATCTTGCACAAACTCCAACTGCAAAAGCAATGTCAGGTCTGCTGGCTGTTAAGTACAACAAGCTTCCTATCATGCTTCTGTACAGACTTTGATCCACCTTAACCCCACTTGAATCTTTGGAAAGCTTTAAATGAGTAGGAGCAGGAGTCCTTTTGTGACTGGCATTCTCCATACCAAACTTCTTTACAATGTTCTTTGCATACTTGCTTTGAGATAAGAAGATTGAGTCCTTCATCTGTGAGATTTGCAGTCCAAGAAAATAAGTCAGTTCTCCCATGAGACTCATTTCGAATTCAGCCTGCATCTGGTCAGCAAAATGTTTAACCATAGGTTCTGACATTCCTCCAAACACTATGTCATCAACATATATTTGGGCTACCATCAACTTCCCTCCTTCAGTTTTGACAAAGAGGGTTTTGTCCAAGCCTCCTTTTCTGTATCCTTTGTCTGAGAGAAATTTTGTTAACCTGTCATACCATGCTCTAGGAGCTTGTTTCAGGCCATATAGAGCTTTTCTCAATTTGTAGACATGATCAGGGTGGTTTGGATCCACAAAGCCTTTAGGCTGTTCCACATAAGCTTCCTCATTCAAGTACCCATTTAGAAAGGCACTTTTCACATCCATCTGAAATAACTTGAACTTCAGAAGACAAGCAATTGACAATAGGAGTCTGATTGATTCCAGCCTGGCTACAGGTGCAAAGGTTTCATCAAAATCAACCCCTTCAACCTGAGTGTATCCTTGAGCAACAAGTCTTGCCTTATTCCTGGTGACAACTCCTTCAGCATCTGATTTGTTCTTGAAAATCCATTTTGTGCCAATGATGTTAGTTCCTTCAGGTCTACGAACTAGTTCCCAAACTTCATGTTGCTTGAATTAGTTCAATTCATCTTGCATTGCTCCAATCCAGTATTCATCAGTTAAAGCTTCCTTGACATTTCTTGGTTCAATTTTAGACACAAAACAAGAGTTTGAGAAGATTTCTCTAGATCTTGTAATGACTCCACTGTTGGGATCTCCTATGATGAGCTCTTTTGGACGATCCTTCTGAATTCTGATGGAAGGGATCTTGCTAGCTTCCTTTGATTCAGATTCTGCTATGGTGGTGTTAGGTAGATCATTCTGTTGAGTTGAAGTCTCAAAGAATGTCTCAACATTACAAGGGACATCTATTTCCTCGTGATAATCATCAATTATGACATTTATTGATTCCATCATGGCTTTGGTCCTGGAATTGAATACCCTATAAGCTCTGCTGTTTGAGGAGTATCCTAGAAATATGCCTTCATCACTTTTAGGGTCCAGTTTTCTTCTTTGTTCACGATCTGCCAGAATATAGCATTTGCTACCAAACACATGGAAGTACTTCACAGTTGGTTTTCTTCCTTTCCAGAGTTCATATATGGTGGATGAGGTTCCCTTTCTCAAGGTGATCCTGTTATGGACATAGCAGGATGTATTCATAGCTTCAGCCCAAAAATACATAGGAAGTCTTTTGGCATGTATCATTACTCTGGCAGATTCCTGTATGGTCCTGTTTTTTCTTTCCACAACTCCATTTTGCTGAGGAGTTATAGGAGAAGAAAATTCATGACTAATTCCTTCTGAGGAACAGAATTCATCAAACTTGCTGTTTTCAAATTCCTTGCCATGATCACTTCTGATTCTGACAATACACCCTTCTTTTTCTCTTTGAATTCTTTTGCACAATTCTTTAAAAACTTCAAATACATCAGATTTTTCCCTAATGAAGTTAATCCAAGTGAATCTGGAAAAATCATCCACAACCACATAGGCATATCTTTTTCCACCAAGACTCTCCACCTGCATTGGTCCCATCAGATCCATATGAAGAAGTTCTAGAACCTTAGAGGTGGTCAGATGTCTTGACTTTGGATGTGACATCCTAGTCTGCTTACCAACCTGACATTCACCACAAACTCTTCCTTCATCAATTTGCAGTCTTGGAATCCCTCTGACTGCCTCCATGGAGATAATCCTTTTCATTCCTCTTAGATGAAGATGGCCAAGTTTCTGGTGCCACAGTTTCACCTCTTTTTCTTCTTTTGCAATGGAACACACAGTGGAGAAATTAGTGTTCTCAGGCTCCCACAAGTAACAGTTGTCTTTAGATCTGACTCCTTTCATTACAACTTCTTGTTTTTCATTAATTACAAGACATTCAGATTTTGAGAAATTGACCTTGAATCCTAGATCACACAATTGACTGATACTAATGAGATTAGCAGTCAGGCCTTTTACCAGTAGTACTTCATTCAGGTTTGGAACTCCAGGGCAGTCCAAATTACCAACTCCTTTGATTTCACCTTTAGCGCCATCTCCAAAGGTCACAAAACTAGTGGTGTGAGATTTAACATTATTGAGGAGGTTCTTGATTCCAGTCATGTGCCTAGAACACCCACTGTCAAAGTACCAGTCTTCCTTTGCAGAGACCCTCAGGGAAGTGTGGGCTATCAGGGCAGTAGCTTTTTTCTTCCATTTAGGAGTATGTGGTACCTTTTTAGACTTAGGTTTGACTCCTGAGTTCTGATTAGGGTATCCATGCAATCTGAAGCAGAAAGGCTTTATGTGGCCATACCTCCCACAATGATGGCATCTCCATCTTTGGTACCTTTTCTTCATATGTCTCTGTTCCTGATGTTAAGAGTTGTGTTGAGACATCTTCTTTGACATTTGCTTAACAGGCCTGATCTTCTTGTCTGCACTAGATTTCTTTGCTTCCACAAATCCTAGTCCAGATTTGTTTCCCACATTTTGTCCAACCTGAAGGATTTCTTCCAATTTGTCAGTTCCATTTGTCAGCATCTTGACAGATTTGGTCATCTGGTTCAGTTGTGAGTTCAGCAATTAAACTTCCCCTTCTAGATGACTTATAGTTTCAAGGTCTGCCCTTTTTTCAGCCTCCAGCTTTATGATGAGTTTTGTTTGATTCTCATTCTGCACACAGACTTCAGCACTTCTGATACACAATTTCTTGTAAGTATCAGCCAGTTCATCAAATGTCACTTCCTCATCACTAGTGTCACTTTCAGAGGTACAAACACCAGTTAGAGAAGTAACTAGTTTGGCAGATTCTTCTTCAGAATTACTTTCTGAATCACAGTCAGACCAAGTAACAGTCATTCCTTTCTTTTGTTTCTTAAGAAAGGTAGGACATTCAGCTCGAATATGCCCATATCCTTCACAACCATGGCATTGAATTCCTCTGCCTTAACTTCCCTTCTCTTCTGACCTTGGTCTTCTGCTGGAACTGTCAATGTCAGAGGAAATGTTATGAACATTAGACCTTGACTTTGGATCTATTCTTTTGATAAGTTTATTGAATTGTCTTCCAAGCATGGCTATAGCTTCTGAGATATTTTCTACTTCATCCTCCTTGTTTTCAACATCAGTGTTGGATACAAGTGCTATGCTCTTGTTCTTCTTGTCACCATTTTCAGTGATCCCCATCTCAAAAGTCTGAAGAGACCCAACGAGTTCATCCACTTTCAACTTGCTGATATCCTGGGCTTCCTCTATAGCAGTTACCTTCATTGCAAATCTTTTAGGCAAGGATCTGAGAATCTTTCTCACCAGTTTTTCTTCTAACATCTTTTCTCCCAATGCTCCTGAGGTGTTGGCAATCTCCAAGATGTTCATGTGAAACTCATGAATGGTTTCATCTTCCATCATTTTTAGATTCTCAAACTTGGTAGTCAGCATCTGAAGCCTTGACATTTTTACTTTGGAAGTGCCCTCATGGGTAGTTTTGAGAGTGTCCCAAACTTCCTTGGCCAGTTCATATTGATGTACTAGTCTGAATATATTTCTATCAATTCCATTGAACAAGGCATTTAAAGCTTTGGAATTTCCCAGGGCTAACTCATCTTCTTCTTTACTCCATTCTTCCTCAGGCTTCAGACTGATTGTCCCATCTTTCTTAGTTATGGTGGGATGGATCCATCCTTTGTCAGCAGCTCTCCAAGCCTTTTTGTCCAGAGATTTTAAGAAGGCAATCATACGAGGTTTCCAGTAGTCATAATTTGTTCCATCCAGAATGGGTGGTCTATTTCCAAAAACTCCTTCTTTGTCCATAGTTCCAGAAAGTGATATCCCTAGATCTCACCCAGTAATACAGGCAGGGTGCCTGCTCTGATGCCAATTGAAATTCTGGCTGCAGATACTCAATGTCACGTTCAATGTTATGACACTGTATCTGACTTTCTATAAGACAGTAAATACAAAAACAGTAAAGAACACAGTCAATTGTTTACTCAGTTCAGTGTGCAACAACACCTACTCTGGGGGCTACCAAGCCAGGGAGGAAATCCACTATAAGAGATATTAATTCAGGAATAAACCAACCAGTTTATCTCCTTCACTTAAGACCTACCCAATGCAACTTCAATCTAAGTACAACTTAAACTTGAGTTCCTACTCACTCCCCCTCAATCACAGCAGTGATACTTAAAACAATTGACTAATGATTTAATGAAGACACTCTTCAAAACATACACTTGATTATGCTTCACAGCTTTTTAATCAAGCAACACAAACACTCTTGCTTCACAACTTTGAGTGATACATAAACCTAACTTGACTTTGCTTCAAAGCTTTAGTCAAGAGACACAAAACACTCTTGCTTCAAAGCTTTGAGTGATACAAAACCCTTACAATTAAAACCTATTCCAAGTCACTTATCACAATGATACTTGCTTGGATTACAATAGTTAAAACTATACAGCTTCTAAATGATCTTCTGTCAAAAGGGATAAATTCTAAACAGCAGCCCTGTTGAATATATAGCAATTGCTTCTTCAGTTAGGGTTTCCACAAAAAGCTAGGGTTAATTCCATTTGACCTTAAGACTTGGTCACAGGACTTTATCAACCAGGTTAGGGTTGAGCTAGGTTAACCCCAAGTCCACGAGAGATTCTGTTCTGGAAAGACTGAGTCATTTTCCTGAAAAATCTCAGAATTAACCAAACTGCATAACTGTTAGTTCAGAACAGGATGTCTTAACATTTGTTATGACATCTGAATTCCTGTTTACTGATTTTGGTAAATGTGATCATTTTGCAAAATGCTCAGATACACACTCATAAACATCAGTACCTGTATGCCACTATTTTTCTGCAAAGGTACCTAATAAACCAGTACCTAATAAATCAAAATGTTATGACATTAGTCATGACATTCACACACACCTAGTTTTACCAAAAATGCATGTCAATAACTAAGCAACTACATGAAGATTCAATACCTTGATTGAACACACCATTAACAAGGGTTAGAGCGACAGAGATATCAAAAACTCATTGTCTTGAAAAATCCTAAAAAAGATGTGAAAGCAAGAGGAAGACATTAGCTTTACCTCTAACAAGATAAATTGGTTATTTGTACGTATCAATTACCAATGAGTCAATATCACATATGAGCTTAGCTAAAAAAATGGAACAAAATAGCTTGTGAGGAAGTACGAAATTTGCAAGACAAGAAGGAGATCTTTTACAGATTGTAAATGGAAAAAAGAAAGAAGAGAAAAAATAATTCTTTAGAGATCTTTTATATGTGTATCAACCACTGAAGATCACACAATTCCCAATGCAGCAACATAGGTCGAGATTTCATCAAAAGTGTGCAAAATACTCATGTATCCTAAGGAAGTGGAAGCATCAGGACCAACTAGCATATGGACATGTGTCAATTGTCTCTTGCGAAAAGTTACATATTACAAGAAAGATGGTTAATTTGCTTGTTCCTAATGATAATGTTGTTCCATCAAAGATCTTCGTCTCCTCAGGTCAATCAATTGGTCAATGGCATGTACAGAAAACCCTCATCCTCTAATGCAGGGACAAGGACTTAGGGACAATTGTTCTAAACCCAAGCAGAGAAGCAATGAAGCTTTTGCGAGAAGTAGGTGTTCTTCTATCCTCATCTATAACATATGATTTTGCCTCTAAAGCATCAACAACCTTCCCAATTAATCAAAAGATCAATTATGATTCATGCCGCACTCCCTATTTTTTTATTTTTAACCGCTCCCACTACAAAGAAAAGAAGCACGTCATTTCTAAATATTCAAATATTTTCTCACTATCACGTCACATTTCATTGTCTCCTTGACTTACATTATGCCTCACGGTATCAAAAATTCATTCTATCATATTAAAATTTTATTTCTCTCCTCACAAAAGAATTCTAGTTTGTCCATAGATATAAAGGAAAGTATAAAAAATTAATAACATTAACAACAAAATTGCAAACATCTTTCTTGATGTTTTGACTTATAACACCGGAAAAAAAGGAATTGATTTGCCAAAGAGGGAACAAGTCAAAACATGGTATGATATAAATCATGCATGGGAAGTGGCCACGCAGCCCACAATGTCCATTCACACACACAAACTTTAACTTTGAAAACAAGATTATTTGAAGCCTTATGGCCACTCACTCACACTAGAGATAATTGACAAGACATTTAGAGGCAATGGAGCAGGCACACATAACCTACTAGAATTGGAAAATTCTCTTTGGAAATACATTACAAATATTGATACCAAAGATGTTCATTATTCTTTTATTTTTGTAGCCATTTTGTTTTTTTATGATGCCGTGCTATATTGGGTGTCAAACTTTACTTCTCTTTTTGTGGTACACCTTTTATAATTGTCTTCTTTTTTTTAAATCCATGAAAAAGTGAAACTATTTTTTTTTATTATGAAAATGTGAAACTTTGTCATTAATGAATGAATGATATACATTAGTGGATCAATGTGTAATTAACCTAGGAGTAATTAATGCAAAACTGGTTGTTTATTTTATACTATATAGTGTATATCTAAAAGTCTAATAAAGTCTACATCTAAAAATATTTATCATTTTAAATTTAAAGGTAACATATAGAAGCTTGTAGACAAATTGTTTTAAAAAACATGGTTTGCGTTAACATTTTTATGTGATAATCTTTTGGAATATAGCTGGGAGTTTGGGGGAAAATTAGTGATTAGAAAAATGTAGGGTGGCAAATGGCGTGCCTCACGGTTTAAGTCATCTATATAAAAGTTTTTTTGGAGGTCATAGTTAAGGATGAGGATTTAAAATTTAAATCTGTCTTATAAAAAAGTGAATGTAGGATGAGAAAATTCGCAGACACTATAATTTTTAAACTTAAAAATATAAAATTTTATGTTAAATTTATGCCTGTAAAAGTCCACGAAAAAAATAAACAGATCGAAACTGACATATTAGAGGATGAAAGTCTAAATTCTTGACTTGTCATATACTAAAGTGCAGACAAAACGGATATGTCTAACGGACTAGACCCGCTTTACTATCCTAAAAAAAATATATGATATAGGAAAAAATTTTAAAACATTTTTTTAGGTAATGAAAATAAAATATTTTTAATTAATATATTTTAATTTAAAATGTATTATAAAAATATTAAAAGAATATGAAGAATTTATATTAGTTCCTAGCTTAAATATATTTTTTAACATTTTCATATTAAAATATAATTTTTATAAAAATAATTAATTTGTCATTCAAAACATCCTCCTCCTTCGTCCTTTTTAAATTCCCAAACATAAATAGCCACTATTTCTGGGTGTGGGGTGATGAGAATAGTGAAAGTGCTAGTTTGTTAGAACAATAAAAAAGCAAGATATGTCTAGTGTGTATACAATATTTTTTATTGTACATGATCATAATAGATTGTTATAGTTTTTAGGTTTTGAATCGAGCAATAGTAGGATGTGAAATGGTGGGAGCTATCTGATCCTCTCAAGTGAGAGAGTATTTATAACTCCAGTGTTGGGTCAAGGTCTCTAATGATGGATCACGATGAGGTCCAACAACGAAGACTGTCAGAGTTTACGTGTGTATGAACTACAACACGTGACCTCCTCCCTGATCAACTGCCCTGAAAAAACAAGAGTTGAACCCGTTATTCTTGGAGGACAGGAAGATGATGATATGGACACGTAAGTTATATTCTCCTAACGAACATGTGGAGAAGTGCCCAACGATCCTTAAATTAGGTTGCATGCTTTTGGACCTTTGGTAAAGACGCTGAATTGGACCGCCCTAACAGTGAGGCAAGTGTCGGCGCAGTCCAAAATAATTTTGAACTCAACTATTTAATAATAATAATAATAATAATAATAATAATAATAATAATAATAATAATACAAATAATAATAATAATAATAATAATTATTATTATTATTATAATAATACAAATGATAATAACAATAATAATAATAATACAAATAATAATAATAATAATAATAATAACAATAATAATAACAATAATAATAATAATAATAATAATAATAATAATAATAATAATAATAGAAATAATAATACAAAAAATAATAATAATAATAATAATAATAATAATAATAATATAAATAATAATAATAATAATAATACAAATAATAATAATAATAATAATAATAATAATAATACAAATAATAATAATAATAATAATAATCATAATAACAATAATAATAATAATACAAATAATAATACAAATAATAATAATAATAATAATAACAATAATAATAATAATAATACAATTTATAATAATAATAATAATAATAATAATAATAATAATAATAATAATAATAATAAAAATAACAATAATAATACAAATAATAATACAAATAATAATAATAATAATAATAACAATAACAATAATAATAATAATAATAATAATAATAATAATAATAATAATAATAATAATAATAATAATAATAATAATAATAATAATAATACAAATAATAATAATAATAACAAAAATAATAATAACAATAAAAATAATAACAATAACAATAATAATAATAATAATAATAATAATAATAATAATAATAATAATAATAATAATCATCATCATAATAATAATAATAATAATAATAATAATAATAATAATAATAATCATAATAATAATCATAATAATCATAATAATCATAATAATCATAATAATAATAATAATAATAATAATAATAATAATCATAATAATAATCATAATAATAATAATAATAATAATAATAATAATAATAATAATCATAATAATAATCATAATAATAATAATAATAATAATAATAATAATCATAATAATCATAATAATAATAATAATAATAATAATCATAATAATCATAATAATCATAATAATAATAATAATAATAATCATAATAATCATAATCATAATAATCATAGTAATAATAATAATAATCATAATAATCATAATCATAATAATAATAATAGTAATAATCATAATAATCATAATAATCATAATAATAATAATCATAATAATAATAATAATAATAATAATAATAATCATAATAATAATAATAATAATAATAATAATAATAATAATAATAATAATAATAATAATAATAATAATAATAATAATAATAATAATAATAATAATAATAATAATAATAATAATAATAATAATAATAATAATAATAATAATAATAATAATAATAATAATAATAATAATAATAATAATAATAATAATAATAATAATAATAATAATAATAATAATAATAATAATAATAATAATAATAATAATAATAATAATAATAATAATAATAATAATAATAATAATAATAATAATAATAATAATAATAATAATAATAATAATAATAATAATAATAATAATAATAATAATAATAATAATAATAATAATAATAATAATAATAATAATAATAATAATAATATCTTTAACCGTTGTAAACAATAATCTATTGATAAATTACAATTCCATCTAAACATCTAAAACACTATGCATCTATCATGAAAAAAGCAATTTACTAAATGTGAAAATGTTGTAAGATACAATAATGCAGGTGACATAATATGATAGACATCTAATGATAATATAATTTAATATTTGTATTAATAAAAAATATCTAAAGATAATTGCACACATTTTGATGAACTTCTATTGTTAAGTCTTTTGTTATAAATATTTCTAAAATTTGTGAAGAGGCATAAAAAAGTCCACATAGACCAAAGTGCTCATATTAAGAATAATTACATCTAATTGTAAACAAATACAAAATTAAATCAATAAATATTTTATAAAACTTTTCGTTTAATTTATGCAAATTTTTTTATAGAAATGAAATATTATATAATCATGTTCAAAATATTATTTATGTGAAATCTCTCGTAATTATTATTTAAATATTAATTTTCTATGTTATAAATACGGATATAAATAAGTTGGATCGAGATATTTTGTTAAGTTTAAGTTTGACGTATTAAAAATCAAAATTTAAATTCAAATTATAGTTTATTATAAAAAAATTTAGATTTGAGTTTGATCTTTTCGAACTGATTAAATTGTTAGCCTATTTAAAAATATATTTTATTTAATCATATATAAATAAGTAATTTCGTTAATATTATATAGATTAAAAAACTAAACGGTTAATGATACAAAAATTTATTTGCATTAAATTACTTGAACTTATTTAAGCATAATTTAAATGAAAAGTTTTATAAATTCTAATTAAGTTTTATTTTTTATTTTAACTCAAAGTACAATATATATAATAATAATAATAATAATATTTATTTATTTATATTTATTAAATAAGTCAGTCTGAAAAGTTTGAAAAATATTTATAATTTAATGTCTAATCTTTTTAATTAAATAGATTTATAAAAAAACTTAAATATTTTCTGTTTAAAAAAAATCTGATCTGATCTAAGTCTATATATACTAAATCTTTGGTTTCTAATATACTAAATCTTAGGTTTCTATTAATTGATTTAACATATTCTCACCTAAGACAAACTAGTTTATTTAACTACAATTATTACTCCTAATCGATAACATTTATTCGATGCATTGTGAGACTAACTTTTTTTATTACACAGTGCAACATTTTTCATGCTATGGAAATGAATGAAAACTGTTGCAAAATTTAAAAAAGAAAAACCACTTTTATATATAAGATTGGTTTTTAGACTGTATCAAATCAAAGCGTTGTCTTAACCTTTTGCAATGTTTTTTTTTATTAAAAAACAACACCTTGTAATATATGTCTTAATCCATTTTTTTCTTTAAACCTAGTGAATATTGTTTTTCTACATGGTTAGTGTTTAACTAGCACTACTATATGTTCCCAAGTTGAGGTTTAAGTGTAACCTCTCTAACTTATCGTCCTATATATATCCTAATTTAGAGAACCAAAAATCAAACCACATGAAATCTAGGAAATGGTGATGCCATGCCATGCCACCCATTTCAATGACAATTGTGTGCCACGAGAGCATGAATGTGGAAAGAGATATTATTTGAACAAATTAAAAAGTAGTACTAGTAGAAGATAAGGTGAAACAAGAAGTGGTTTCTATTCAAACACTATTTATTAGGTGGGGATAATGACAAAACATAGACTTATATAGGCTGTTTTTTTCCCCAATAAAAGTCTAAAGTGCAAATTAAATGGTCCGGCCATGTACTACACGAAGAATCAAAATACACAAGGCACAATTCATGAGTCATCTTAGTACTATATATTTCGTCCTTATTTTTCACAATAGCTATACTTTTTTGCATGAATTAGGTTTATCATGTCTCAATTCTTTTAACTTTTTAATATATTTTAGCAGATATAAAATATTTAAAACATATATATCAATATAGGTGTTTGGTTATAGTTTTACTTTTGAAAAAAAAAAGAGAGAAATGAAAGGTGGCCTAAGGTGGAAGGTAAGTGGCAATGCAGAGGCACCACAACAATTTTGCTGTCACGTGGAAAGTAGACAAAAGACAACAGTACATGGATTTGTTTCGTAAGTTAGAAACAGGGACCCTTTTCTAGTTCTCCCTCCAATACCCTTCTTCCTCTTCTAGTGATATTCCTTTCTTCCAATTATTGTTATCACCTTTTTTTTTTCTTTCCGACGCCTCTCTATGTTGGTGTGTGTATTTATGAGTGTTGGGTTGTTTTCAAATTTGTTCTTTTTTGTTGGGTGTTATTCATTCATACTCATACTGCTTTTGACTTTTTAAGATAATGTATAATATTGGTGTAGATACTTTTAGATGCTATAATTCATGTTTCTTGAAATACATGAGTATGGTGAATGTTAAATAGTAGAACATAGTTTGTTTCTATCTCTTAGTAATAGTTTTGATGATAATATATATATATATATATATATATATATATATATATATATATATATATATATATATATATATATATATATATATATATATATATATATATATATATATATATATATATATATATATATATATATATATATATATATATAAACAAATATATTCTCTAATAATGTATTTGAATATGCAGAGAAGTTTTGATGAAAGTGCATAGAAGATGATGAGAGATTTACGTTTTGAAGTTCTGATTAGACACAACGCACAAACTTAGAAGTAAATCCGTGTAACACGCTCAATAGAAGAAGTTCTGATATTATAACTTCTGAAGCACCAACGCTGCAAGTAAAATTTTGATACTCTGATAAGTGAAGTTCTGGAAGAACAAAAGAAGTCTCAACACACTCATCAATACCAAAGTTTTAAAGATTCATCACTTAAGCTCAAGCTATACTCTGATAAATAAATACTCTGAAAAGTGTAAAGAAGCTTCAACGTGCCTGTCTCATCCAAGTTCTAATCATATGAATATCAAAAAACTTTGAGGATCTAAAGTCTCAACGATAATATTCTCATAAGATCTCAAAGAAGCAAAGTTATGATGTGTTACAACTCATTCATTACAAATCAAAGACTAATGGTTGGAACAAAACAAGATCTGTATTTGTGGAAAGTTCATTAACAACTCTTTATAAACTTTACAAATTTATCTTCTCGTGTCTCATATGTATCGCCTATATAAAGAAGACTATGAAGAAGAGTCAAGATACAACACTATTGCGCATACAAAAAGAAATACCTTTACTAGCTCTATCTCCTTTGCTTTAATCTTGTGTATACATCATTGTTGTGATATAGTTTTTTAGAAACACCGTTTGTGGTTTAAACTCAAGAAAACATTGACGGTAGTCATTGTGTTTGTGTAATCAAAGTTTTGATTAGTCGATTAAGACCTCATTTGAGTGAGGTGAAGTCACTTTGGCGGGTGGAATGGAGTGGTTTGAGTTCAAAAGAACCAGGATAACCAAACATGTTATACTGTTTTATTTTTTGAAAACCCCAATCCAAACCCTTATTTCTTGTGTTCTATATCCTTCATCGAATAGCTAGTGGAATATGTTGTAAGTAGTATTCGACAGAGTCAAATAGAGCAGATATTGAAGTATGTCGAAATCATATTTTTGGGCTTTAGCGTGTTTTGTCTAATTAGGCCTAGATATTGTTTGCATATATAAAGGGCTGTTGAGTTTGTAATCATAAGTGTAATCAATAATAGATTTTTACAATTCAGTTAGAATCACAACAAACTTTCAATCTCTCTCTCTTTCTTCTTCTTCCTCTTTCAAAAATCATCTTTCTTGAAAACCCTTTGTTCCAAAAAATTGGTATCAGAGCCTGGTTACGATTCAGAGAGAATCTAATGGCAAATAGAACAACAACGTCAACACAGTTTCCAGCGAATTTACCAGTTTTCAAAGATGAAAACTATCAGTGGTGGGTTGCGCATATGATGGTTATCTTCAGATTTCAAGATGTTATTGAAATCTTGAATGATGGAGTATCAGAATTGGAAACAAATGCAACGGGAGCCCAGAAAACTGCGCACAACAATCAAAGGAAGAAAGATGCTAAAGCCTTGTTCTTGATTCATCAGTGTGTGGTTTCTGATGTATTTGAGAAGATAATTGAAGAAGAAACATAAAAGAACTTGTATGGTGGAGATGAGAAATTTAAGAAGGTGAAGTTGTAGACGCTAAGGAAGCAATATGAAATGCTTCAGATGAAAGAAGATGAATCAATTGCTGCATATTTTTCAATAGTTGTGACGCTAACAAACCAAATGAAGTTATGTGGTGAATCGATTACGGATCTATAGAAGATAGAAAAGGTGTTGAGATCTTTAACTGTGGATTTTGACTACATGGTTGTGATAATTGAAGAGGCCAAGACTCTATTTGAGATGAAGTTGGAAGAACTTCAAGCTTCATTAAAGGCTTATGAGATGAGGTTGAAGCAAAGAAACTCAGAAAGAGAGAAGGTGGCTAAACAGGCATTGCAATCAAGATTCGGCAAGAAAGCTGGAAAAGAGAAGTCGAAGCAGCGAAGGAATCTTGCTAGTGATGAAAAGTCAAGCAAGAATATTGATTCGATCAAGAAAGGTGTGGGCAACAAGTATTCTGGGAATAAAGTTAACACGAAAGAGCTGCAATATTACAATTGTCAAGGTTTCAGTCACTATGCTAGAGACTGTCGAAGAAAGAAAGCTGCAAGGGAGAAAGATAGTGATGTGGCTCAATATGCACGAGCTAGAGATAGTGATTTTTATGATGTGTTGTTGATGGTGAACACTCAGTCGAACACTGAGAAAAGTAACATGTGGTATCTGGATTCAGGATGCAGCAACCACATGAGTGGTAATAAAAACTGGTTTAACAAGTTAGATGAGTCAGTCAAAAAGGTGATAAAGTTTGCAGATGACAGTGTCGCGTCTAGGATTTTTCATCGAAGCGTGAATGATAGGCGGAAAACAGAAGAGTTTCCATCAATGTTATTTATCCCAAGAGAGAGAAAGGAAACACTGAATAAACCTAAAAGAAAGGAAAGAGCATAGTCTTACGACCAAGAGAAAATGGTAAGGAAGTCGATTATGTAAGGATAAGGTATTAGCACCCCTCATGTCTGTGGTACTCCATGGGATCCACTCAAGTTTATTTTAATCTAAAGGTGTATAAAAATCTAAGTCTAAAGCTTAATGCTACAAGGAAATGCATGCAATGAAAAGTATATACAAAAATAAGGTTTTTATTAGTTGTGCCCATCGCGGTTGTGAACCTTTAATGTCTACGTACCACCCTTCATGTAATGGGAGATCAGAGCACTCATAGTTCTTCTAAAAAATGTTTCTGTTTATTGTGTGTTTTTATGAGAATGATGTGTTAGACATTTCAAATGTCGGAACATTGACTTATTGGGTGCTCATTTGAAGAGGCTTAAGTCGTTGAGTTCGATTTGTATCAGAATGGCTAAAACACATTCATTTATGAAAAGAGTTTTCAAAAGAAAAACCAAGTGGCAAAAGAAGTTTAAATTGGTTGGTGTTTTTACCTTGAGAAAGGGTTTGGTTATTCGAACCACACAAAAGACTAAGAATGAAAGAAAGATAAGATCGAGAAGAAACCCGCTTATCATTTTCATTGCTTAACAGAAGTATTATTCTCATCATTTATTTATTAAGTATTTTGAGGTTTTGAAAGAAAAAAAAGTTTTAGTTTTAAGATGCAAAAGGGGGATGAAAAGTCTAAGGGAGACTAGAAAAGAACCCTAAAGTTGTCATGTAATAATGGCCCTAAGGTTATGGGTTGAAAGGAGAAACTTATACCTAAGTTAGCATGCATGGATAAGAACCTAAGGTCTAGTTAGTTCACATCTCAAAGAAGATGAGACTAACATCCTAATAGGAACATGTTATTCTTACAAGAAAGAAGAAGAGAGAAATGATAAGAAAAGAGAGTTATTGAGCAAATGAAACAAAGCTGCAAGTAAGCAATGGTCAAAGAAAGAATGGTCATGATGAGATCAATTAAAACTCAATGAGGCAGTATCAAATACACAAATTTCATTAATTATGGATCAAAGGTTTAAAAAAATATAAGAATGCATCAAAACACACTCTTAACCTTGATCAATTTTGATGAATTTAGGAACATAAACAAACACAAGTTTGGGTGCTTAAATGGTTCAACAATTTTGAACTTAAGACCCTAAAAATGTCATGAGGATGGGATAGACAAATGAGAATCAAATTCTTAAAGGTTGCATAAATGCATTCCATGTACCTCACATGGCAAGCAAAAGAAGCACAAAATGAATCACATTCAAAGAGGAAAATCAAAGCGATCAACTGAAGTCAAATAACTCTCAAGACTTTAGAAGACTATCCTTGAGCTTAACATACGTACAAGTGTCAATTACAACTAAAAATTGTACAAGAACATGATTTAAAGTTCAATTGCATTCAAATTAGGGTTTTACAAACCACACAAACTTTATGCTCAAGGTAAAAACCAAATGAACAACATACAATTTCCAAAAAATGAAAAAATATGGACATATCATTAAATAATTCAAATGATCATAACATACCCAAATATTGTCCTTAAATTATGTCCATAAGCTTCAAAATGAAACTTGACTCAATTACACTAGGCCAAAGGGACATGCTCACTTCAATTTCCATGAAAAACATGATATAAAATCCAAGAAAAAATGATCAAAGGAGCTCAAGTCTCTTACAAGTCACAAACTAATCCTTGCTCAACTTAAAAGTTCATACAAATATCAAAATTAAATTGAAAGATCAATACTAGCTCAAAACTAGGCTTAAATGATCATTAAACAAGATAAATTTGTAAAAAAATAATATAAAAATCAGAAGTAAAATTCAATAAAAATGAGAAACATGTTTTTAACATCTTAAATAAGCTCAAACATATTTTTGTGGAATTTTCAGATCAATGGAAGTGAGTGAATTATATTGAAACTTCATAAAGAAACAATAAGACCTCAAAAACCAATAAATCACTTCTCAAATTTTGAAAACTAAACAAAAATGAGATATAAGACCATCAAAAAATCAAGAAAACTCAGAAGAACGTGAAAAATATTTTTTGTGATTTTTTGTGGTTCCTAAAAAAGTCATAATTAATTTTATACCAAACTATACAAAAATAGAACAATTAAAAACACTTTTAACCATTTTTTATAATTAACATTGAAAAATTGTTATAAAAAATACACAAAAATTAGAATAATAAAATAGACATCTTAAATTTCACTCGTTATTTTTTTCAGATTTTTTTGATGATTAAAAATATTTTAAATAATATTAAAAAACTAAATGAAATAATATATAAAATAAACAAACAAAATGAAATAATAAAAAAGGAATGGTCAAAAGAGTCCATGAAAATCAGCGCGTGGGCCCCACAAGGGTATCATTAACCAATCACACAAGCTGCCAATCATTGGATGCATTGGAAATCGAGCCACAAAAGGAACAAAATTGTGCCTATATACATGCAGAAAATCATGATTTTCGAGCTAACTTCTGATCCAATTTTTTCCTTTGTTTCTTGATGAAATTGAAAAGTTTAAACGCCAAAGTTGTAGATCTCAAAGATCTATAACTTTGGTTCAAGAGGTTTTTGAAATGGTTGAGAGATGAGGGAGAAATATGGGCGAGAAGTTGACTAAAAAATCAAAAATCATTTATCTTCAGGAATATAAGCTGACTTTCAATCCCATATTTCTCTCTCAATTCTTGATGAAATTAAAAAGTGTAAACACCAAAGTCTTAGATCTCAGAAAGATCTACAATTTTGGTTTAATAAATTTTTGAAAATATTGAGATCTGAGAGAGAGAGAGAGAGAGAGAGAGAGAGAGAGAGAGAGAGAGAGAGAGAGAGAGGAGAGAGAGAGAGAGAGAGAGAGAGAGAGAGAGAGATGGGCAAGAAGAGAGCATAAAATTACTTTTTCACATATTTTTCATATCTAAATAACTTCATGTAAACACAAACACAAACATATGCCCTTGAGAGAGAGGCTCAATAGAAACACAAGAATAATATTACACAATTACCAAAAGTAACATGCAAAGATTTAAGATTTAAATGCTTACCTAGTGGAAAATGAATCCATTACCCTCTTGTGCTATCAAATGAAGAAAAAACCCAGAGATTGCTCCTTGATCCTCCTCCTTGAGCTCAAATAAAGAGCTTTGGGTTGAAGAAATTTTAGAAAATGGCTTGCTTGGAGAGAGAGAGAGAGAGAGAGAGAGAGAGAGAGAGAGATAAGGCAAGAATGAGTTTTTGGTGAGAGAGCTCAAAGATGCGTGTGTGTGAATGAATGAAGGCAAGGGTGCTCTTATATAGAGCCCTAAAGTGAGGGTAGAGACGTTTTGTACCCCAAAATTTTCCCTCCCATTTCAAAAGATCTCCTCATACTCCTAAGGTTCTCAAGTGCTCAAAACTATTCAAGAATTGATCATATGAACCCTCCTTCTAAGCAATGGCATATAATTATGGTTTTGGATTTCTCAAATAAAATTGAGCTTCTAATGCCTCAAGTGAGTTTCATGGTTCCCCATATGCTTCAAAGAATCCTCATTTCAAGTTTCAAGCCTTACATCACAAATTTGCTCAGTCAATTGCTCAGATAATTGAAAATCAACTGTATTGGATTAAAGTTTAATTATGGTCAACTTACAGTCAAACCTCAAGATTTTGGGTCAACATTAAAAGTTTGAACTTATATTCATCATTTGTTCAAGGGTTGATCATGATTCATCAAGAAAACTCAAGATTCATCAAAAGTCAAAAGTTACTAAATTAGGGTTTTCTTTAGGAGAAGTCAACTGAACTTTGACCAAGCATAACTTTCACATGCTTAACCTAATCTTCTCCTATATATACCCTTCATATTCAGACAAGAAGGAAAACAAAAAAAACTGCAAGAACACTCTCCCAAAGCCATGTAATAGCTTAAGACTTTACATTCCACATATTATATTTTTAACTGTTAGTAATTAGGGTTTGCATGGAAAGACTAAAATAAATCATTAGAAAACCCTAATTCACAGGATAAATAACTGAACTGAACACACTATTCACACTTTCACCTCTAGGGTAACCTCCCTATGTTGCCTTCGGAAATAATGGTCTTGTTCCTCGAAAGTGGGGATGCTTTTGCAAAAGACTCTCGAATAAAGATCATAGTCCCTCGATGACCCTTTGATGTTGTCTACGAAAAATGATCTAGTCCCTCCGATACAATTTCTAAAGTATCTCTATATGTTGCCTTTATTGACCATTCGATGACCCTTCGCCTATCCCTTCACATCCAATAGATTGGGCTATCTACCAACTAATGGTATGGATAGAACTATCTCTAAAGGAGAAGGAAAAGAATAAGAAAGACTTTAGTGGGTAAGGAACTCTTAATCGCTTGCTCACGAATTTTTCTAAAATAAACATTTCTTACATCACACTTTTTTCAAACAAAATATTTTCAAACACGTTGTATGCGTTCTTCAGGACTGATACAAGAATCATTACAAAGTTGGTCGTACTTTGGCTTTTCAAAAATATTTTCAAATCACATACACAAAGCAGTTTTCAAAGTGAGCTAGCAATTAAGAACCCGTAGTTAACTACGGATGAAAAGGGTGCTAACACCTTCCCTTTTCATAACTTACCCCCCGAACTCAAAATCTGACAAGGTCTTTCCTGTTCTTTTCACCCTTTCCTTGTTGGGTAAAAGAAAAGTCGGTGGCGAATCTAGCTATCCGTGCATTTGGATAAAACTTAAAAAGCCAGTTCTCCCACCGTATCACAGAACTGGCGACTCTGCTGGGGAATTACTTAAAAAAAGAGGGGTTGCCTTAGGGTTAGATCATTTTTACTTGCTTTACTGTTTGCTTTGTTTGCTTTAAATTTAAGGGTTTGCTTGGGTTTATTACTTGTAAGATCCTACACCCGGATCTAGGGATGCCTTAGGTAAGTAGCAATAGATCATGAAAATTGTACGGCGTAGACTGATATGGTTGAAGTGATGGATACGGTTAGTGCGATACTTTGGATTGTACTAATGTTCCTTCAGTCATTCGAGGATAAAATTAGGCTTCCACACCGTGTTATTAGCACTAACTAACTTTTAGAACCTTAATTGACCCATCTTGGCCATTTGACCCATCTTGGCCATTGGAAGGTAGTGAGATGGCCGGCTTTGGTGCAGTCCAAGGTTGGTTGATACTCGATGCTACACTCACTGAGATTCAACTCACAGGATGTTTTGGTGGCAAGTCAGTTGTTGTACTAAAATAAAACCTTCGAGAAAGATCTGTGATATGAGATTCCTAAAACCCAAATGTTATTTTAGGACAGGTTGAGCCAACTTAACTTCAATAGAAAATGGTACTTACCTATGGACCTCACGCAAACATTTAAACGTAAGGCTCTTATGTGATTTGTTTGTGTTTGCTACTTGTTTAAACATTAACATAACATCATGACATCATATCATCATAGCATAGCATTTTTACTAACCATTTCAAGGATCTTAGGGACCTTTGGTACAAGATTATTATAAGCCAAATTGCAAGAAAGGGGCAAGAGGATTTATTTTCCTCTAACTAGATACCGTCAAATATCAAAGTACATTCTCTTGAATCAGAGGCTAGGACCCACTTGATATTGTGAGTTTGATTCTTATATAAAGACTTTCAAAAATAAATACACAAAGCTCCTCAAGTCAAAGCTGCAACCAGATTCATTTTCAATTTTTTTAATCCCGTGAGATCCTTGAAAACACTGCATTTGCGTCTACATGTCATGCATCTCATAACAGGTATTCTCAAGAAAAGCTTTCTCATCCTCTTGTTGTTTATTTGAGCATAACAATGGATATTAAACAAACAGTCAAAGATCTCCAAGCTCAGAATTCCCAATTCCAACAGATGTTCCTGAACTTAGCCAATGGGAAGGAAGAATTGAATGTACTTGTCACTAGTGAGAAAAATAAGAAAGAAAAGAAACCAATCGACGTCCTTAACATGGGGAGAAGATTTAGAGGTCCAGTCAAGCAAGCTCGAGATCTTAATATCCCGTTGGATGAAGAGGACAAGCAGGATGAAGATGGTAAGAGTGTGAAGATGATTACTTGGACGAGCAGTATCCCCTACTGATGAAAAGTATAAGCTGTTGGAATAGCATCTAAGAGCCATGGAGATCCAAAAGGTGCATGGATTGAACTTTGATGATTTGGGTCTGGTGTCAGGAGTTGTCATTCCTCATAAGTTTAAGACTCCTACCTTTTCCAAGTATGATGGAATTTCCTATCCAAGGTTGCATTTAAGGTCTTATGTTCGGAAAATCCAACCACACATTGCTGACAAGAAGCTGTGGGTTCATTTCTTTCAAGAGAGCCTATATGGAACATAGTTGGAATGGTTTTATCAACTAGAAGGGACCAATATTCACACATGGGAAGATTTAGTTGCTGATTTATATAAGCAATACCAGTATAATGATGATCTTGCACCAACCAGTATGCAACTACAGAGTATGACCATGGGCTCTGACGAAGGCTTTAAAGAGTACGCACAGAAATAGAGAGGTCTTGCAGGCAGATTTCAACCTCCTTTGGCTAATAGATAGTTGGTTAACATGTTCATGAGCACACTGACATGTCCTTTATATAATCATCTTCAATGGAATCAAAAGCGGAAAAGTCTAGATGGCTACATCTTCAAATACTGTGAAGAAGGCTTATAATGGTAAGAGAGAATCCAATGCTGTGTACAGCCAGAAGGGTCGTAGTAAGAGTGGCTGTAACCAATCTGTGGAGGCAGTACTGATCTCTAATCCTGCGCCAGTGCAACAACAACAACAAAATAACAAACATAGGCAGGATGCACCCAGGAGACAGTTTATAAAGATTAAAATGTTGTTGGCTCAAGCATTACAACACATGTTGAAGTCATGGCTGATTACATTGAGAGAACCTCCCCATAATCCTAACACTTCCTCCCCCCGATACAATCCCAATGCAAGGTGTGCGTACCACTTTGATAGCCCCGGGCACGACACTAGCAATTGTTGGGCTCTAAAGAATAAGATCCAAGACATGATTGATGCTAAGGAAATTGACTTGGATCCTTATGAGACTACTGCGCCTATTCCCAATCATGACAAGGGCGTTAATGATATTGAAGATGTTTCTTATGTTCCTACTGTGAATGATTTGACCACTTCTCTAATGATTGTTAAGGAGAAGCTACTGCAAGCCGGTTTATTTCTGGGTTATGCTGAAGAATGCTACTATTGTGCATCTGAATCCAATGGTTATGCATTGCTGAAAGAAGGTATTCAGTGTTTGATGGGTGGTTGTGTGATTCTGTTTGAGAAAGTTCCTTTTGAGAAGACTCCTTGTATGGATAGTACATCCCAAGACCTGAAGCTTGAAGATGTGTCTACAATTTGCAGTACTCCTATAAGGATCACTTCTATTGGTCCTATGAATATTACTGCTGAACCTAGAATTTCTCCTCTAATCATTATTGCACCTGGGCCAATTCTATATTCCTCTGATAAGGCAATCCCTTGGAATTATGGAGCTGATGTCTACTATCATGGCAACAAGAAAGAATCGTTGATTGAAAATGCTGAAGTTACTGATCCTGATGTTGGAAATATTGCTGGGACTAGTAAGGTTATCGGAAGTGGAAGGGTTTTCTCTCCAGAGATCTCTCTGAAGGCCGTTACTACACTGGTTCGTATCACTACTGCTACTGAGACCCGAGGCAAAGAACTTATGATTGAGCCTGCCCAGACTGAGGCACCAAAAGAGGTCACTGTTGAAGACACCTCCAATCAAGAGATGGAGAAAATATTGAAGATTATTCGAAACAGTGACTATAAGATTGTTGAATAATTGGGGCAGACGCCCTCTAAAAGATATATGTTATCCCTATTGTTGTTCTCTGAAGCCTATGCTCATGATTTAGTAAAATTTCTGAAATCTACTCATGTACCAACGGAGATCTCTGTTGATTAATTCAAAAATTGTGTCGCTAACCTGACGACTGATAATAGGCTAGGATTTTTTTATGCTAATTTGAACCCCGCGGGAAGGGACCATAATAAGTCCTTGAATGTCTCTATTGAGTGTAGGGGAACTACCTTATCTCATGTGTTGGTGGACATAGGTTCCTCATTGAACATATTTTCGAATGCTTCTTTAGACAAATTTGACTGCGGGGGGACCGTGCTAAAACCTAGTGACATTATGGTAAGAGCTTTTGATGGTTCAAAGAGAATGGTGCATAGGGAGGTTGATCTCCCAATCAAAGTGGGTTCCTGGGTCTTCAACTCTACTTTCTATGTGATGGATATTCATCCATCCTATTCTTGTTTGCTGGGACTCCCTTGGATTTATGGGGCATGTGCTGTTACTTCTACCCTACACCAGAAGTTGAAGTATCCCATGAAGGGAAAGATTATTACAGTTTGCGGTGAGGAAGAATACATGGTGAGCCATTTGAAATGTTTCAAGTATGTTGAGATGGATTATGATTTCTTCGAGACCCCTTGCCAGACCTTCAAAGTTGTTCATAAAGCTGCTCCTGTTGTCCCTAAGACCCCATCAAAAATGGCTTCCCTGAAAGACGCTAGGGTTGTGGTTGAAGAAGGTGGTTGCACTGTTTGAGGTCAGCTTCCCAATATTCCTTACAAATCTGACAAGTTTGGTTTAGGTTTCACTTCTCAAGCTCAAAAGGTTGTTTGCCGTGCTAATTCTGGGAGACCTTCATTCCGCATCAACAACAATGGAGTTCACAACAATCATATTAATGTTATGGAAGACACTGATAGTGACTGCGACATAGACAGTTGGATCTTCCATACCACCAGCAATGGGCTCAACAATTAGAAGGCTGAAGACTTTATACCAATCTCCTTTAGTCATGAGTAAATTCTATTTTCTGTTTTCTTACTTTCAAGTTTTTGGTTATGTAATTCAAACAATAACTTTAAGACTTGTGCCTTACCTGGGGCACAATGGTCCATTTATTAGGGTTGTCATTATTCATCAGCATATTTTCATTTAATAAATCATTAGACATTTGCATTCAAATTTTGTGCTCTTTGTTTTTATTTTCTTTTACTTTATTTACTTCCATAATAGCTATGTATTCTTACACATACCCACACAACAAAATGCATATCCACATCCACCCTGGATCCCATTGATAGCAGTTCTACTATTGCCAATTATGAATTTGAAAATCCGATCTACCAAGTCGAGGACGAAGGTGAGGAAGATTGTGAAATACCTGGAGACCTTGCTAGGCTGTTAATGCAAGAAGAAAGGGTCATACGACCACATGAAGAGCCAGTCGAGGTTGTAAAACTTGGGTACTGAAGAGGACAAGAAAGAAATCAAGATAGGTGCCAACCTAGAAGATATTGTCAAAAAGAGCTTAATCTAGATGTTGCGTGACTATGTTGAGATCTTTGCTTGGTTGTATGAGGATGTGCCAGGGCTTGATACTGATATTGTGGTTCACCGTTTACCGATGAAGGAAGGTTATCCTCCTGTAAAGCAGAAGGGTTGTTGTATGCGTTCCGAGATGTCTGAAAAGATCAAAGCTGGGGTTATGAAACAATTCAATGCAGGTTTCCTAGTTATGACGTCCTATTTGCAGTGGGTTGAAAATGTGGTGTCAGTGCCCAAGAAGGACGGTAAGGTGCGTATGTGTATAGACTACAGGGATTTGAATAGAGAAAGCCCCAAAGATGACTTTCCGCTTCCACATATTGACGTTCTGGTTGACAATACCGCTCAGCACAAAGTATTTTCCTTTATGGATGGTTTCTCCAGTTATAATCAAATCAATATGTCACCCAAGGACATGGAGAAGACTACCTTCGTCACACAGTGGGGCACTTTTTGTTATAAAGTTATGCCTTTTGGGTTGAAGAACATCGGTGCAACATATCAGCATGCTATGGTAGCTTTGTTCCATGATATGATCCATCACGAGATAGAGGTTTATGTTGATGACATGATAGCCAGGTCTCAGACTGAAGAAGAACACCTTGATCACCTGCACAAGTTGTTTAAGACATTGAAGAAATACAAGTTGAGGTTGAATTCGAACAAGTGCACCTTTGGGGTAAGATTCGTTAAACTCCTAGGTTTCGTTGTCAGTGGTAAGGGTATTAATGTTGATCTCGCCAAGGTTAAAGCCATTCAAGAAATTCCAGCTCCCCGTACTGAAAAGGAAGTCATAGGTTTCCTAGGACGATTGAACTATATTTCCAGATTTATTTCCCATCTGACACTACTTGTGAGCCAATCTTCAAGTTACTAAAGAAATATCAGGTAGTGAAGTGGAATGACGATTGTCAGATTGCTTTTGATAAAATCAAGGAGTACCTTAAAAAACCTCTGATGCCACCTGTTGAAGGAAGATCTCTGATCATGTACCTAACAGTGTTAGTGAACTCAATGGGGAGTGTATTAGGGCAACATGACGAGTACGATCGAAATTATCATGCAATATACTACCTTAGAAAAAAGTTTACCGACTGTGGAACAAGATACTCACTACTCGATAAAACTTACTACACTTTGGCATAGGCTGCTCTCCGACTAAGACAGTATATGTTGACTCATATTACTTTATTGATCTCTAAGATGGATCCGATAAAATATATATTCGAGAAACCCGCTCTCTCTAGAAGAATAGAAACATGGAAAATGGTCTTGATAGAATACGACATTCAGTACACTACTCAGAAGGAAATCGAAGGATATGTATTGGAAGATCATTTGGCTCATCAAGCTATAGATGACTATCAATCTATGAGTTTTAAGTTCCTAGATGATAATATTATGCTAATTATTGATTATGAAGAACATGGACCGTATGAAGGATCTAAGCCTGGATCCCGATGGATTTTGGTTTTTGATGGAGCTTCCGACGCGCTTGGTAATGGTATTGGTGCGGTGATTGTCTCTCCCAAGGGTTACCATACGCCCTTCACCGCCAGATTATGTTTTAAATGTGCCAACAACATGGCAAAGTACGAAGCATGCATCATGGGTATCAAAGTTGCCATCAATATGAGAATTAAAATCTTGAAGGTATATGGGGACTCAGCCCTAGTAATCAGTAAGATTAAGGGAGAATGATATACGGAGCATCCAAATCTCATTCCTTATCGAGAGCATATGTTGGCGTTAATTCCATACTTCGAAGAAATTACTTTTGAACACATTCCACTAGAAGAGAATCAATTAGCAGATACGTTAGCTACCATGTCATCTATGTTCAGAGTCAGGGGGACAATGAAGCTCCTCGAATTACTATTGAGAGACTAGACGAACCGGCACATTGCTACGAAGTTGATACTGATAGAGTGGAGGAAAAGCCTTGGTACCACGAAGTGAAAAGATACCTCGAGACTCAAGAGTATCCTCAAGGGGCTTCTATTAATGATAGGAAATTCCTAAGAAGGTTCTATGTTAAGTTCTTTCTGAGTAACAGAATTTTGTACAAGTGCAACCACGTTTCGACTTTGCTTTGCTGTGAAGACAAGAAGGAAGCTAAGAAAATTATGGAAGATATGCATGAAGGAGTCTTTGGTACTCACTCCAGTGGATATACAATGGCTAATAAAATTCTGAGAGCGAGTTATTATTGGTCTACCATGGAAACTGATTGCCATCGTCATTTCAGAACTTGTCACAAATTCCAGATTTACCCTGACAAAGTACATGTGCCTCTGGTTCCCTTGAATGTCTTGACTGCTGCTTGGTCATTTGCAATGTGGGGCATTGATGTGATTGGAGAGATTAAGCCTACCGCTTCTAATGGGCATCATTTCATCCTGGTAGCTATTGATTATTTCACGAAATAGGTTGAAGCAGCCTCGTTTGCCTCCGTTACCAAGATTATTGTGGACCGATTCATTAAGCATAACCTCGTTTGTTGGTATGTGTTGTACCCCAAAATTTTCCCTCTCACTTATCAAGAATTTTCTCACAAGATCTCTTTGACTCAAGACTGCATTAGGGTTTGACCAGCTCAAGACACCTCCTCATGCACTGATGACCAAAATTAGGGTTTGAGTTTGCACAAGGATTTTTGGACTATCAATGCTTCATATGACTTTCAAGGATCATTATGGACCCCTAAGATTACTCATGTCAAGTTTCAGGTCTTGAATCACACTTTTGATCAGTCAATTGAACAGTTGACCCAAAAATCAGCTGTATTGGGGAAAAAGTCAACCATGGCCAATTTACAGTCAAACTTCATAATTTTTTATCCACACCAACATTCTAAACCCATATGTGTCATTTGATCAAGTTTGGACCACAACTCCTCAAGAAATTTGATCAAATCATCAAAAGGGCAAAATGGTCAAAATTAGGGTTTTGACTAGGAAAGGGGAATTTCTGATTTTTGACCTAGAAAATGATCAATTGATTCAAGGAATGATCTTAAGAGTCCAATTGTATCACTTTTACCTAATAACATGGTTCAAAACACTACAAGTCCATTGGATTGACAGATGAATTTTTTCAGTCAACTGATCAAAAGTCAACTATATACTGAAAAGTCAAACTTTGACTTTTTGGTCAAAATCAAATGCAAAAGATCATAATTTATCAAAACATGTCAAAATATGAAACTTGTTCATCAAGAAATCAAGGATTTAAGATTTTGTTTTGAAAAGTTGAAATTTCTTAACTTAGAAATTTTTCTAAGTATAGAAAATTTCTTATTTTTTCTCAACTTTGAGCCAAATTTTCACCATGATGCAAGATGATTCAAAGGAAACTTCCAACATGAAAGTTGTAGATCTCTATGAAATCTACAACTTTTCTTCACACAATTTATCCTAAAAATGCTTGGATCTCAAGATATAATTTTTTGAATACATGCTCATGAACTAAAAATAACTTAGTGAAATTTTGCCCTAGTTAGGCAGATTTTTTACCTAACTTCATGGAAATTTTTCACATGGTTCCAAGAGGAATTTTCAAAATAAATTCAAAGATGAGTTGTAAATCATATTGCAAGCTTTCCAAAACGTCCAAGAACTCCTTGAGATCATTCTTGAGTAGGGATAATCGAAGAGATGAAGTTGGTGATTTGTCACTTGGATTTCAAGCCATTTTTGTGAAGAACATTGGACCCAATCCTCAAGCATGCTGAAAAAAATCCTACTTTGCAGGCTTCTAACTTAACTTTCACTCCATAATTAAATGTTTTCACAATTGTTGGAGCTTTAACCCAAGCATTCAATGCATTGTACAAGAATAATTCCATTATTGGGAGAAAGGCAACATTGCCATTTTAGAAAAGAAAGCTTTATGCAAAGTTAGCTTGCATTGAGCCTTGCACTTGTTTTTTCTACACAAACACACTTCACTCAATCAGAACAAGTATGTTTAAAGGTCTCAGCCCCCTGCAAGCTTGGTACTACACCTTGAAACCATGCTTTCTAGCCTTACTTCAAAAACAAGTAACTAAGCAAACATGTGAGTTTCTGAAATCTGAGTTGTTACAAGACTTAAGAGCATTTGATTAGAAGTAGACACACTATTTGCAAGTTGAGACACGAATTCTAAGACTCAAAAACACTCCAAAAGACTTTGCAACTCAGAATCTGTCATAGCTTAACAGTCTTGAACCTCACATAGCAATCTCCAAATCGACTCGTGCGTATTGAGTTTTAACCACCCAAACACTTAATATACATCATATCAAAGTGATCCAGACCCTTGTTTCAAGACTGTAACTCCTCCTTCACCATCCACCATTTTCAAATATCAAGCTTGCAAGTTGAATTGAGTAGAGAGATTCAGGGACTTTCAGGACAAAGTAAGGGTTAGAATTCACTCAAGGAGGTCCAGGCAAGCTGAACAGATCCTTAGGCCTTCTCAAAACTTGCTCAAACTCCATTCACGATTCCAGCTGCAAGAGGTAAAAACTCAAACTTCTATCTCTTCATACAAGAATCATTTGGTCCTGATTTATGAAAGAAAAATGTAGATATCCTTGCTCTAAAGCTAACTGTAAGTGTTTGTTTGTTGGCATTTTTTTTGGTAAAACCAGAGTTGCGAATGTCATGACTGATGTCATAACATTCTGGGATAAAGGTACATTCTGCAGAAAAGAATGTCATACATGAACTGCTCAGTTTGAAGTGTTTATCATGATCATTAAACAATGATTATATACAGTTTATTCTACTAAAATCAGTGAGCAGGATTCTTGTTGTCATAACCAATGTTAAGACATCCTGTACTGATCTAACATTTGTGCAGATTTATTATTCATGAGATTTTTCAGGAATCTGGTATGCTTATCTAAGTTGTTGTATACAGTCCAGATCAGATGCTCCCGTGGACATTAGGTTAACTTTGCTTAACCCTAATTTGGTATGATAAAAGTCTAAGACCAAGTCTTTTGGGTTAACTAACCCTAGCTATTTTCATGGAAGCCCTAACTGAAGAATAGTCTGCCTATATATTCGTCTTGAAGATTAATGGTTAGACACTCTTAGACAGAAGATCAATAAGGGATTGTATAGTTGTAACTACTGTGAGCCAAGAAATTATCATTGTGATAAGTGACTTGGAGTAGTATTTGATTGTAAGGGTTGTGTATTACTCAAAGCTTTGAAGCACGAGTATTTGTGTCACTTGATTAAAGCTTTGAAGCAAAATCAAGTTAGGGTTGTTTATTACTCAAAGCTTTGAAGCACGAGTGATTGTCACTTGATTAAAGCTGTGAAGCAAAATCAAGTGTATGTACTGAAGAGTGTCTTCATAATTTCATTAATCAATTGTTTAGTATCACTGTTGTGATTGAGGGGGAGTTAGTAGGAACTCAGGTTTAAGTTGAACTTAGATTGAACTTGCATTGGGTAGGTCTTAAGTGAAGGAGATAAACTGGTTGGTTTATTCCTGAATTAATATCTCTTATAGTGAATTTCCTCCCTGGCTTGGTAGCCCCCAGAGTAGGTGTTGTTACACACTGAACTGGGTTAACAATTGATTGTGTTCTTTACTGTTTTTACTTTACTGTCTTGAAGTGTGTCAGATACAGTGTCATAACATTCACTGTGACATCAAGTATATGTTGCCAGAATTTCAATTGGCATCAAAGCATGCACCCTGCCTGTCTTACTGGGTGAGATCTAGGGATATTATTTTCTGGCGCTATGGACAAGGAAGGAGGATTTGGGAACAGACCACCTATTCTGGATGGATCAAATTATGACTACTGGAAACCTCGTATGATTGTCTTCTTGAAGTCACTGGACAAAAAGGCTTGGAGAGCTGCTGACAAAGGATGGAACCATCCCACCATAACTGGGAAAGATGGGTCAACCAGTCTGAAACCTGAGGAAGAATGGAGCAAAGAAGAAGATGAGTTAGCACTAGGTAACTCCAAAGCATTAAATGCCTTGTTCAATGGAATTGATATAAACATATTCAAACTAGTACACCAATGTGAACTGGCCAAGGATGTTTGGGACACTCTCGAAACCACCCATGAGGGTACATCCAAAGTAAAAATGTCAAGGCTTCAGATGCTCACTACCAAATTTGAGAATCTAAGGATGATGGAAGATGAGACCATTCATGAGTTTCACATGAACATCTTGGAAATTGCCAACACCTCAGGAGCATTGGGAGAAAAGATATCAGAAGAAAAGCTGGTGAGAAAGATTCTTAGATCATTGCCTAAAAGATTTGCAATGAAGGTGACTGCTATAGAGGAAGCTCAGGATATCTGCAACTTAAAGGTTGATGAACTCATTGGGTCTCTTCAGACTTTTGAGATGGGGATCAGTAACAATGTTGACAAGAAAAACAAGAGCATAGCACTTGTATCCAATACTGAAGATGAGGAGGGTGATGAAGAGAATATTTCAGAAGCTATAACTATGCTTGGAAGACAGTTCAACAAACTCATCAAGAGAATGGACCCAAAGTCAATGTCAAATGTCAAGAACATTCCCTCTGACATTAGCAGAACCTATGACTCCAGTAAAAGACCTAAGTCTGAAGAAAAGGAAAATCAAAGCAGAGGAATCCAATGTCATGGATGTGAAGGATATGGGAACATTCGAGTTGAATGTCCTACCTTTCTTAAGAAACAAAAGAAAGGAATGTCTGTTACTTGGTCTGATTGTGACTCAGAAAGTAACTCTGAAGAAGAATCTGCTAAACTAGTCACTGCACTAGCTGGTATTTGTAACTCTGATAGTGACTCTAGTGATGAGGAAGTGACATTTGAAGAACTTGCTGACACCTACAAGAAGCTTTGTATCAGAAGTGCTGAAGTCTGCCAGCCGAATGAGAAACAGAAAAAACTCATAGCAAAATTGAAGGCTGAAAAGAAGGCAGACACTGATACTATAAACCATCTCGAAGGCGAAGTTCAAATGCTAAACTCAAAACTTGATCAGATGACCAAGTCTGTTAAGATGCTGACAAATGGAACTGACAAGTTGGAAGAAATCCTTCAGACTAGACAAAATGTGGGAGACAAGTCTGGTCTAGGATTTGTGGCGGCAAAAAAATCTACTGTAGACAAGAAGAAGATCAGGCCTAATAAACAAATGTCAAAGCAGATGTCACAACACAACACTCAACATCAAGAATAGAGAAATATGAAGAAAAAGTATCAAAGATAGAGATGTCATCATTGTGGAAGGTTTGGTCACATAAAGCCATTCTGCTTCAGATTATATGGATATCCTAATCAGACCCCAGTTGTCAAACTCAAGTCTAACAAGGCATCATATACTCAACAGTGGAAGAAAAAGTCTGCAGCCTTGATAGCTCACACGTCCCTCAGAGTTTATGCCAAGGAAGACTGGTACTTTGACAGTGGATGCTCTAAACACATGACTGGAATCAAGAATCTTCTGAATAATGTTAAACCTCATACTACTAGTTATGTCACTTTTGGAGATGGTGCTAGAGGAGAAATCAAAGGAGTCAGAAACTTGGACTGCCCTGGAGTTCCAAACCTAAATGAAGTGTTGTTGGTAAATGGCTTAACTTCTAATCTCATAAGTATCAGTCAATTATGTGATCTAGGATTCAAGTAAACTTCACCAAGTCTGAATGTCTTGTAACTAATGAAAAAAAAGAAGTTGTAATGAGAGGAGTCAGATCAAAAGACAACTGTTACTTATGGGAGTCTGAGAACACTAATTACTCTTCTGTATGCTCTATAGCCAAAGAATAAAAGGAAGTGAAACTGTGGCACCAAAAACTTGGTCATTTACACCTAAGAGGGATGAAAAAGATCATATCCATGGAGGCAGTCAGAGGAATTCCAAGGCATCAAATTGATAAAGGGAGAGTCTGTGGTGAATGTCAGGTTGGAAAGCAAACTAGAATGTCACATCCAAAGACAAGACATCTGACCACCTCTAAGGTGCTAGAACTTCTTCATATGGATCTGATGGGTCCAATGCAGGTGGAAAGTCTTGGAGGAAAGAGATATGCTTATGTTGTTGTGGATGATTTTTCCAGATTCACCTGGATCATCTTCATTAAGGAAAAATCTGATGTATTTGATGTATTTAAGGAACTGTGTAAAAGAATTCAAAGAGAAAAAGAAGGATGCATTGTCAGAATCAGAAGTGATCATGGCAAGGAATTCGAAAACAGTAAGTTTGATGAGTTATGTTCCTCTGAAGGAATCAATCATGAATTTTCTTCACCCATAACTCCTCGACAAAATGGAGTTGTGGAAACGAAAAACAGGACTATACAGGAATCTGCCAGAGCAATGATACATGCCAAAGGACTTCCTATTCATTTCTGGGATGAAGCTATGAATACAGCCTGCTATGTCCATAACAGGGTCACCTTGAGAAAGGGAACATCATCCACCATTTATGAACTATGGAAAGGAAGAAAGCCTACAGTAAAGTACTTCCATGTCTTTGGAAGCAAATGCTATATTCTGACAGATCGTGAACAAAGGAGAAAGATGGATCCTAAAAGTGATGAAGGAATATTCCTAGGATACTCTATCAACAACAGAGCATATAGGGTACTCAATTCCAGGACCAAAACTATGATGGAATCTATAAATGTCATAGTCGATGATTACCATGAGGAAACAAATGTCCCATATGATGTTGAGACATTCTATGAGACTTCTACTCAAGTGTCTAAAAAGGATGATGTACCCAAAACTACTTCATCAGAGTCTGAATCAAAGGAAGCTAACAAAGATCCTTCCATCAGAATTCAGAAAGGCCATCCTAAGGAACTCATCATAGGAGACCCTAACAGGGGAGTCATTACAAGATCTAGAGAAATCATCTCAAACTCTTGCTTTGTATCTAAGACTGAACCAAAAAATGTTAAGGAGGCTTTGACTGATGAATACTGGATTGGAGCAATGCAAGATGAATTGAACCAATTCAAGCAACATGAAGTATGGGAGTTAGTTCCTAGACCAGAAGGAACAAACATTATTGGCACAAAATGGATCTACAAGAACAAATCAGATGCTGAAGGAGTAGTCACCAGGAATAAGGCAAGGCTTGTGGCTCAAGGCTACACTCAAGTTGAAGGTGTTGATTTTGATGAAACTTTTGCTCCTGTAGCCAGACTGGAATCAATCAGACTTCTTTTGGGAGTTGCTTGTCTCCTTAAGTTTAAGCTATTTCAGATGGATGTAAAGAGTGCCTTCCTAAATGGGTACTTAAATGAGGAAGTATGTGTGGAACAACCTAAAGGATTTGTGGATCCAAACTGTCCTGATCATATCTACAAATTGAGGAAAGCTCTATATGGTCTGAAACAAGCTCCTTGAGCCTGGTATGACATACTGACAAAATTCCTCACTGACAAAGGATACAGGAAAGGAGGCTTGGATAAAACTCTTTTTGTCAAAAATGAAGGAGGAAGGATAATGGTAGCTCAAATTTATGTTAATGACATAGTGTTTGGAGGAATGTCAGATAAAATGGTTAAACATTTTTCTGACCAGATGCAAGCTGAATTTGAAATGAGCCTCATGGGAGAATTGACCTACTTTCTTGGACTGCAAGTCACACAGATGGAAGACTCAATTTTTCTGTCTCAAAGCAAGTATGCAAAGAATATTGTCAAGAAGTTTGGAATGGAGAATGCCAGTCACAAAAGGACTCCAGCACCTACTCATTTAAAACTGTCCAAAGACACAAGTGGGGAAAATGTGGATCAAAGCCTGTACAGAAGCATGATAGGAAGCCTGCTATACTTAACAGCCAGCAGACCTGACATTGCTTTTGCAGTTGGAGTGTGTGCAAGATACCAGGCTGAACCCAAAGTAAGTCACATCAACCAAGTGAAAAGAATTCTGAAGTATGTGAGTTGAACTTACAACTATGGCTTGCTGTACTCTCATGGATGTGAACCAATTTTGTCTGGATACTGTGATGCTGATTGGGCTGGTAGTGCTGATGATAGAAAGAGCACCTCTGGAGGATGCTTCTTTTTGGGAAATAATCTTGTCTCTTGGTTCAGTAAGAAACAGAACTGTGTGTCTCTATCTACTGCTGAAGCTGAATACATAGCAGTTGGTAGCAGCTGTTCTCAAATGATCTGGATGAAACATATGCTTACTGAGTATAATGTCACACAAGATGTCATGACATTGTACTGTGACAATCTGAGTACTATCAACATTTCCAAGAATCCTATACAGCACAGCAGGACCAAGCATATTGACATTAGACATCACTTCATCAGAGATCTTGTGGAAGAAAAGGTGATTAAACTGGAACATGTTGCCACTGAACTACAACAGGCTGACATTTTTACCAAGGCACTTGATGCTAGTCAATTTGAAAATTTGAGGGGCAAGCTGGGTATTTGCCAATATGAAGAGATGTAGCAATTAATTTTGCTTAAAACAAGGGATGAAAGAGATATTTTAGTTAAGTCTATTCTGATTGGGTTAATCATCTGTTTCCCTATTTCTTTCCAAAATTTTAAGAAGTTGAATAGACATTCATATATCTCTCTCCTCTCGCGTTTCTGCAACAATCTCCATTCTCTCAAACGAAGATTTCACTCTCGCTGTTACTTGTTTTCTAAATCTCTCAAAATGTCTCAACAATCCATGTCATCATCCTTTTCAAAGGCGACTGCTTCTTCCGCATCCTCTGACAGCGAACCTAGCGCAATCACAAACTGCATGGATACTGATGTTCTTGAGATAACTCCTCTTTGTGAACTGGTAGTTGATCCCACTAAGGTCAAGAAGCTGCGAACCAGACATGCAAGAAGATCTTAAGCCTCTCCATCTGGTAAATCTTCTCAACCATCATCTTCTGTTCCTCCAGAAATAGAAAATAGGGAAGGTTCTGCTTATGTTCATCAAGCTATTGCTAGACTAGTCACTAAGATTCTTAATGAGAATCACTCTGTACCTGACATTTCTGTACCTTTGAACCAAGAAACTACTAGTCCTAATGTAGATGTCACTCAGAATGTTGAGACACCCGATGACAACATTAGAAAATCTCCAGAAAAACATGATGATCACCAGAACCCTACTGACGAGGCTGTTGAACCTCCAATTATTGATGTTGATGAAGAATACTCTGACAATGATTTAATTGCTAATATCAACCCTAGCATAGCTAGAAGGATGATGAGAAGAAAAGAAAAGCAGGATGCTACTAAAAGCCCCTCCAAAGAGAAGGCTACTGAAGTTGTTCATAAGAAAACCAGGTCTGAGAACAAAACTAGAGTAGAAGCTAAGAAGGATCGAAAAGTTGGATTGTCAATAGGGAAGGGGAAGGTGAAAACTAGAGTACCTGTTGGTAGTCTCTCAAAGCCTTTGAGACAACCAATAGCCAAGAAAAGGAAGGACCCTGAACCCTCTGAATCTAATGAGGAATCAGACTTTGAGTTTGATGTTGAGAGCAATGTTCCAGACATTCCTCTCAGGAAGAAACTCTCTTCTAGTAAAATGCCTAAAGTCCCTGAAGTTGCCATTGACAACATCTCCTTTCACCATCCAGAAAATGCAAACAGGTGGAAGTATGTGTTTCTGAAGAGGATTGCCTTGGAGATAGAGCTGAACAACGGTGCTGTTGAGTGTAAGGAAATCATGGATTTAATCAAGACTGCTGGTCTAATGAAAATTGTGGTCAAGTTTACCAACTGCTATGAGATTCTTGTCAAAGAATTCATAGTAAATTTATCTGATGGGTGTGCTAATGGAAAATCAGCTGATTTTAAGAGTGTGTATGTGAGAGGAAGGAAGGTAAATTTCTCTCCTTCTGTAATAAACAAATTCCTAGGAAGGCCTGATGATGCTTGTCCTGAGCTGGAAGTTACTGACAACCAAGTGTGTCAAACAATCACTGCCAAGCAAGTTAAGAACTGGCCCTTGAAAGGGAAGCTAAATGCGAGCAAGCTGAGCATGAAGTTTGCCATACTGCACAAAATAGGTGCAGCTAACTGGGTTCCCACCAACCATAAATCCACCGTTTCCACAGGTTTGGGAAGATTTATCTATGCTGTTGGAACCAGGACAAACTTTGATTATGGCAAGTACATCTTTGATCAAACATTGAAACATGCTGGAAGCTGTGCTATTAAAGGCCATATTGCTTTTCCCTCTCTCCTGTGTGGTATAATCATTGCTCAGTATCCTGATATTCTGGTTGAAAAAGACTTTGTATGCAAAAGAGCCCCTACTCTTGGTTTGCACTATAAGTTGTTTCAGGGAACACATATCCCTGACATTGTTATGACATCTGTTGAGACATCAACTGTCAAATCTCATTCCAAGAAGACTGATGTTATAGCTGTGCTAAAAGAAACCTGCAGAGAGCTTGATACAAGAAAAAGGACTCTAGAAGAGCTGATTGGTAAACTAGAACAGGAGGAGAATAAAGAATAAATAAGGGAAGAAGATGCTGATGAAGACCAGCATAATGCTGAAGATAGTGCTTCCTTGGAAGATGACAGTTCCTGAAGGTCAGTGTTGGTGAAAAGATTGCTGTTGGAACTTGTTGCTGCCAAATGACTTCTTATTTATTTCTGTGTTTTTTTTAATTCCTTTTGGATGACTGTATAACTTAAAAGTACAAGTATCTTTGGCCTCTTTATGGCTAAAAAGGGGGAGAAGATTTTGTGGTTATTTTGGTAGAATTAGACTTGGTAGCTGTTATTAAAAATTCTGCTGCTTTCTAATCTCTGATTGTTTAGGGGTTGTAGCCAAAAATTTGCCAAAGGGGGAGTTTGTAAGTGTTTGTTTGTTGGCAGTTTTTTTTGGAAAAACTAGAGTTGCGAATGTCATGACTGATGTCATAACATTCTGGGATAAAGGTACATTCTGCAGAAAAGAATGTCATACAGGAACTGCTCAGTTTGAAGTGTTTATCATGATCATTAAACAATGATCATATACAGTTTATTCTACCAAAATCAGTGAGCAGGATTCTTGTTGTCATAACCAATGTTAAGACATCCTGTACTGATCTAACATTTGTGCAGATTTATTATTCCTGAGATTTTTCAGGAATCTGGTATGCTTATCAAAGTTGTTGTATACAGTCCAGATCAGATGCTCCCATGGACATTAGGTTAACTTTGCTTAACCCTAATTTGGTATGATAAAAGTCTAAGACCAAGTCTTTTGGGTTAACTAACCCTAGCTATTTTCATGGAAGCCCTAACTGAAGAATAGTCTGCCTATATATTCGTCTTGAAGATTAATGGTTAGACACTCTTAGACAGAAGATCAATAAGGGATTGTATAGTTGTAACTACTGTGAGCCAAGCAATTATCATTGTGATAAGTGACTTGGAGTAGGATTTGATTGTAAGGGTTGTGTATTACTCAAAGCTTTGAAGCACGAGTATTTGTGTCACTTGATTAAAGCTTTGAAGCAAAATCAAGTTAGGGTTGTTTATTACTTAAAGCTTTGAAGCACAAGTGATTGTCACTTGATTAAAGCTGTGAAGCAAAATCAAGTGTATGTAATGAAGAGTGTCTTTATAATTTCATTAATCAATTGTTTAGTATCACTGTTGTGATTGAGGGGGAGTGAGTAGGAACTCAGGTTTAAGTTGAACTTAGATTTGAGTTGCATTGGGTAGGTCTTAAGTGAAGGAGATAAACTGGTTGGTTTATTCCTGAATTAATATCTCTTATAGTGAATTTCCTCCATGGCTTGGTAGCCCCCAGAGTAGGTGTTGTTACACACTGAACTGGGTTAACAATTGATTGTGTTCTTTACTGTTTTTACTTTACTGTCTTGAAGTGTGTCAGATACGGTGTCATAACATTCATTGTAACATTAAGTATCTGTTGCCATAATTTCACTAACCATGTTTATAGTTTTCATTTATATTAACTATGTATAGAGAATTTTAGATTTGAAATTTCTGCAAAAATTAGGTTTCAAATTAGGGCCAGTAAAATTAGATTTTATCTTTGACTTTTAGTTTACATAAGTTATAAGTTTGAATTCGTGGGAAGAAACACCACAACTTTCATGTTTGAACTTTCCATTTTTATGGAGAAATGAGGAAGATACAGGTGGTCCGACCATGGCTCAAGGTTGAAGATGAAGTTGCCTTCAGGAAGCAGTTTCTAATATATATTTGTGGTTTTGTTTATATAAACAGATGTACAGTCACCCCAGTGGTAGGGCAGCGCGCGTAATTGCTAGAGGTCATGGGTTTGAGCCTCAGCACGCCGCCTTTTGCATTTTCTCACATTTTTCCACTTTTTTTGTCCCTTGCAGCGCTGGGCTTCTATTTCATGGGCCTATGGATTTTTTTTCTAACATTTACACCCTGTTTACTTGTGACACCCCTGGCCCATTATCATTTTATTTATTTATTTTATTCTCATTTTATTTTCTTAAATATATTTTTCCTAATATTGAAAATCATAAAAAATATAAAAATGATAGATTTATATATTGGCTTATTTTACTTTATTTTTCTCACAAAAAGTATTTTTATTTAGTTATATATTATCTATTTTTACTAAATAACCTTGTAAATTAAATTAGAATTAGGTTAATATTTATTTTTTCTTTATACCTATTTTATATTATTTTAATATAAAAAAGACCAAAAATATCTCATAATGCCATATATTATTTTCAAGACAACAAAAAATACAAAAATACTTTTTCTTAAAAAACTTATTTTCTTTTAATCAAGTAGAATTAGGGTTTTATTCAAAAAGAATCTTTTCTTAATTAATTTATTTTCTTAATTAATTTAAGTTAATTTAATTTTGATTTACTTATTTCTTTTCTCATTAGGTTTAGGTTAAAACTTTTTCACATAAAAAACCAAACAAAAATCTTCTTTGCATTTACATATTCTTGCATATTTAATTCATCTTGTATACTATTTATTCCAATTATTTGTACATATTCAATTTGGTTGTAATAGATTAATTAGGTTTATATTATTGCAATCCCCATTCACGAATTGTATACCCCCTCCCACAAGTGTTGTAATAGCGTAGTAACTTTAAATTTCACAATTTATCGCTTTTACATAATATGCTAGTAATTAGGGTTTGTATGAGAAGATAAAAATCAATCAAATAGAAAACCCTAATTCAAGACAAAAACAAACATGAAAATGACACACTTGCACACAAGCACTCCTAGGGTTACTCCACTTGGTTGCCTTATACAAAGTAGCCATATTACGCATGTAAGGTGTCTTAGCAAAAACAAACAAATACAAGATCATAGTCCCTTGATGACGCTATTCAAGTTGCCTTACAAAAGGATCTTAGTCCCTCAAAAAATGCTAATATACCTTGCAACATTGATAATCATGGCTATACGATAACCCACGTCCGTCCCATTTACATCCAAATATAGGGTTGCTTACCAAATCAATGGTAAGACAACAATATCAAAGGAAAAGAAAATAAACAAGAAAGAAATTTGAGTAGGTAGATTGCTTTTAGTTACTTGCTCCATTTCAAAACAAATATCCTTGCTATTTTCAAAACAAACATACATATTTCCAAACATATTACAAGCATTGAAAACATTTTCAAAAAGATCAACATCTTTGTATACATTCTTACGAACGAGAATCATTACAAAGATTGCCTAAACAATGGCCTCTTTACAAAATACTTTCAAAAACCACACAAAGCATAATTTCAAACAAAATCAAGTGATCTAGCAAGTAACTAAGAGCCCATGGAAAACCATGGATGAAAAGGATGCTAATACCTTCCCTTTTCATAATTTACCCCCCGAACTCAAGAAACAATCTCAAAGGTCTTTCCTGTGCTTTTTCACCTTTCCTTTTGGATAAAAGAAAAGTCGGTGGCGACTCTTACTAACCGCAACATTTGCGATAAAACGCAAAACCCTCAAGTCAGTTCTCCCACTGCATCACAGAACTGGCGACTCTGTTGGGAATATTCTAAAAGTGGGGTTACCTTAGGGATTAGATCACATTTACTTGCTTACATTGTTTGACTTGTATGCTTTACATTATGGTTCTTTGTTTGGGTTTGAATCCTCTACCCAGATTTGGGATACATTATAGGTAAGTAGCAATACATTATGGAAACTGTGCGGGGTATACTGACATGGTCTAAGAAATACATACGTTAGTGCAACATATTTATGGGTACCGATAGCCTTTGATTTAATCAAATATAATACGGGGCCGCTGAGTGATGTCATGAAGCACTAATGAACTTCTAGAACCTTTACTTGACCAACTTGGCCTTTAGGATGTAGTGAGATGACCGGCTTTGGTGCAGTCTGAAGTTGGTAGATACTCGATACTACACTCATTGAGGTTTGGTTTCTTGGGATATTTCGGTCGCCATTAAAGAGGTTTAAGCTAAAACAATGACCAAGGAAATAATCCAGTGATTTTGAGCTCCTTAGAACCCGGTTACTATTACTAGGACAGGTTTAAGCCAACTAAACTTCAAGAGGGTACTTACTTATAAAACTCCATGCAAGCCTAAACTAAGGATTCGTTTGCTTTATTTGTATATACATACTTGTACATAACATCATGGACATCATGAACATCATATACATTCACTAACCATTTCAAGGATTTTGGGATTCATCTTTGTTCTTGTTTTGTAGGATATGGATTCACTTCGCAAGAAAACTATTCAAGTCAACCTTGTGAGAATACCTCCACAACTTAAGGAGCTAGTTTCAAGGTGTTGTACCCCAAAATTTTCCCTCCCATATTTCTCAAAACATGGCAAGAAAAATCTCCAAGTGGCTCAAGATTGCTCAAGAGTTGGACAGTCAAGCTATCTCCTAAGGCAGTAAACCTCAAATTAGGGTTTTGTGTTGTATCAAGGTCCTTGCATCCAAATGACCTAAAGTGATACCCAATGTATTAATATGTTTTCAAGTTAATCCATGTAAAATTTCAAGCCTTGCAGAGGAAGTTTGCTCAGTCAATTGCTCAAAGGGTCCAAAAATCGACCGTGCTAGGGCAAAAGTCAACTGTGACCTATAAACAGTCAAACTTCAAGATTTTTTGTCAACATTCTCATTTTGAAGGATATTTCATCATTTTATCAAGGTTTTATCATGATTCATCAAGGATTGCTCAAAATTCATCAAGACTCAAAAGTTGCTAAATTAGGGTTTTGTAGGAAAAGTCAACTCAACTTTGACCAAGCATAACTTTCTCATAATTTATGAGAAATGACCTATCCAAAGCTCATTTTGAATAGGATTCAATTTCCTACAATCCATCTTCATACCACAAGATCAAGAAATGCACTCATAAAAAGTTACAAATTTGGACATTATAGGTCATTTTTGAAAGTCAACAAAAACACCTTTTTTGCCAAAGCTTATAACTTGATCATGGAATATCAAATTGAGATGAGAACAAAAGCGTTGGTTAGAGGATATCTCAAGATTTCTAAAAAGTCCAAGAACACTTCCAAAAGTGAAAAATTGAAGAAGTTATGCATTGTTGAAGTTGGGCATTTTTGCAAAATTGCCAAAAGTCAACTATCCCCAAAACTTCAAATTTTGTCAAATGGGCCCATCCCTTTTCACTTGATTTGATCTTGTCACACTACACACGTGTACTAGCTTCAGCCTTGTGTCCATTTATTAATTTTTCTATTTTATTTGATTTTTTATTGAATTAATTCATTTTAAATCAATTTAAATCAAATAAAATCCAAATATTGATTACTTAGGATCTTTTTGGTTGTTATAGGTCTTAATTATCATCATGATCAGCATAAAATTCATATCTCACCATATCATGAACAAAAAGATGGATTTTGGACAAAATAAGAAAGTTATCAATGGAGGATCAAATTAAATCCTAAAACATCAATGTGCAAAGATTCAAGACCCAATTATTGACCTAATCCAATGCAACATACATATACAAGGCAAAGGGTACGAATTCAAGGGCTAGAAGCTGCAGAATCATCAAAAGCAAACTTGAAAATTTGGCCAAAAAGTGTGAAACTGAAATCGTGCATAGAGGCCAATTCAGAAGCAAATCTCCACACCAATCCATTGCTGGGAAACCATTGAAGAAAAACCAATCCCTAACAAGCCCTCATACGTGCCCTAAAGCTCTGTAAGTGTCTCAAAAATATGCTTTTCAGTTGAATTCGTATATCATTGTTCTTGCATTTTTCTTACAAAATTCTTGCATATTCATGATTATCGTTCAATTTAGAAGCTTTTTGCATTAGCCAATTGCGTTTATCTGGCATGTAATCCCCTAGCCGAATCTAGGGTTCTTGGTTCGTGTTTTTTGGGCGTTTCATTTGCAGGTAAAATTGGAGCCATTAATGGACATAGACGTGCTCAGGAGGCCTAGACAAGCATGACTATGGTCTTGGAATCAATTTCTATGGCCTAGGATAGATTTTAGGACGCTCATACAGATTTAGCTGCGGATATAAATCCGAAGGTAAATAACCAGGGTGAATGAAGAAGATGAAGACGTGCCCCCCTCCCATTCGCTGATTCAAAATTGGCACGTGTTTTTTTGTTTTCTGGCATAATTAATTTATTTTCTATATTATTATTATTATCCATTATGATAACAATAGAAGCGTGTTGGTTCAGTGGTAGAAGCGTTTCTCAATGACTCACAGGACCTGGGTTCGAATCCCAGGTCCCCCAAATGCATATTATTATTTTTTCACAGGTGATCCAGTACAAAGCCAAGTGCGTAGCCTACCATGCTCCCTCATGCAATCAGTGGACAGATGGCCTCCAGGCCAAATCTGATGGCCTAGATGGGATGCCTACCATACTCCCTAGTCAAAGTGCCACGCTGGATTCCAGAAAGTCAGCCAAGGCCAACGAAATTGGGCCTCTGAGTTGCTGAACAAACCTCCAATTTGGGCCCAAAACCCCCCTTGAGTATTTCTATTTCTTTCTTTTTATTTTATTTATTTATTTGTTTGATTAATTATTTTTATTATTTAATTAACCAATTAAACTTTTTTTTTTCTTAATAAAATTAAAAACCAAAAACATTTTCATTATTAAAATTAATTCTCAGCATTTTATTTTTGTTAAATAAATTAATTTAATTAATTTAGTTTAATTAGGAAATAACTTTAATATCTTTTGCAAATAATTAAAATTAATTTAGATAATTAGGTTTTATTAACTTTGATTAATTTATTTTTATTTCTTTAAATATCAAAAATCCAAAAATATTTTTATTAATTAATTTATTTATTAATTTAATAATTAACTTAGTCTATTTTCTTTTAATTCAAAATGAACCAAAAAAATCTTTTCTTTAAATAATCAAAGGGTCAAAACCCTAGAGTTCATTCGATTTAATTTCCCGCACGCGTTCCATTTTTATTCAATATCGTATCTGTTTCCCGGAATGTAATAGTTAAATAGGACTTTAATATTTTTTATTGCTTTATTTATTTTCCGCATTTTAATTTCAAGGGTTGCTTTTGACGATGTAAATACCCGACGCCTTGTAATAGTTAGATTTAATTTCCGCAATTGAAATTCCGCAACTTATAAACTGTTAGATGTTTGATAATAGGGAATGCATGACAAGATCGGATGTTTGAACCTAAAATCAACATAGATAACCACTAACATGTACAAAGATAAATAACTGAAAAAATAACACACTCGCACATACGCACTCTTAGGGTACGCCTCGCTTGGTTGCCTTCGAACGTGGTCATTGAGTATAGGAAGTTTTAGAGGTCGCCCTCTTGTCCAAAGATCATAGTTGCCTCGAAACGGTTGCCTCGGAAAAATGATCTAAGACATTAGGGTTACCGCTAAGGCGTCCTAATATTGCTTTAGTGACCACACGTCCCTTAATCGAATTGACGCTTAAAACTCCAACGACGGTGCTACCTACTCATTCATAGTGGGATAGCATTGTCTAAAGGACATTAGCACAGATTGATTCCTTTTCCGAGTAGGTAGATGGTTCTTAAGTACTTGCTCTTTCAAAAACAAAACAAAACCTTTCGCACTTACACCTTTCAAACAAAAAACTCTTTTCAAACCCACAAACACAAAGAAAAGCAATTTTGGAAACACTTTGAGCAAGTACCTAAGAGCCCGTGGATAACCACGAATAGAAAGGGTGCTAACACCTACCCTTTCATAATCTACCCCCCGAACCCGAGAAACATCTCGAAAAAGGAATTTTTCTGTGCTTTTTTCCTTTCCTTGTTGGATAAAATAAAAGACGATGGCGACTCTTGCTTACCGCGATATTTTGCGAAAACAAACGCAAAACGCAAACCAGCATTCAAAAATAGTCAGTTCTCTCCCACCGTATTACAGAACTGGCGACTCTGCTGGGGATATCTTAACAAGTGGGGTGTACCTTAGGATTAGATCATTGTGTTTTCAATTGTTTGCTTTGTATGCTTTATATTTGTGGGCTTGTATCAGAGTTATTATAGATCCTAACCCGGATCTGGGGGATACCCTTTAGATAAGTAGAAATAAACTGTGAGGGAACTGTACAGCGTAGACCGATACGGTTGAAGCAGTAGCTACGTTGATGTGCCACTTTAGTCTGTACCGATATCCCTTGTGTTGGAACGAGGAGAATATGGGTCTTCTAAGGGGTCATTAAGCACCAACTGACCTTAGAACCTTTAAATTGACCAACTTGGCCATAGAACAGTAGCAGTATGCTACACTCATTGAGACTAAACTCTCGCGATGATTCCGACCGCAAGAAAAGGTTGCTAAACTGGAATTATGATCGATTGTGGATAGTCAGTAATATTGAGATCCTCTAGAACCCGATTACTATTTTTTAGGACAGGTTTAAACCAACTGAACTGAAAAAGGGTAGTACCTAAGCTCCTTGCCAGCCTGAAATCTAAGGGCTCTCTGTGTGACTTGTGTGCCTTTACCATGTTTGCTATTTGTGGATACTTGTGATGTGCTTTTTATCATGACATCATGACATCATAACATTGCATACATCTTGCATTGGACTAACCTATTTCAAAGACAAGAGGGATTCATCTTTGTTCTGTTTTGTAGGTCATGATGCCCATGCGTAGGAACACCATCTGGATCAACTTTGTCCAGGTTCCCACTATGCTTAAAGAATTGATTGCAAAGATGCCTGATACTACTTCCTTCATCAGGAGGCATGGTTACCTTTTGGGTTTGGTCACTTCCAAATTGGACGAGCAGATGATGAGTGTCCTAGTCCAGTTCTATGATCCGTTGTACCATTGCTTTACTTTTCAGGACTACCAATTGGTTCCCACCTTAGAAGAGTTCTCTGAGCTGCTCAGTATCTCTATTCTGGAGCAGACCCCATTTACTGGTTGGGAGAAGATCCTTAGGCCGGAAGAGATTGCTGCAGCCCTTCATATGACAAAGGATGAGGTAATGGCTAATTGGGAGACTAGAAGTGGAGCAAAGGGCTTTCTGACTAAGTTCTTGGTTGGTAAGGATAATTATTTCTGGGATAGTCTAGACTTCAAGGCATTTGAAGATATTCTGGCTCTTCTGATATATGGCTTGGTATTGTTTCCGAACTCTGATTCCTTCATTGATGTGAATGCGGTGAAAATCTTCATCTCTCATAATCCTGTACCCACTCTCTTGGGTGACATTCTTCATCAGCTTTATGCCTGTACCGACCAAAAGCGGGGAACCTTGATGTGATATGCTCCATTATTGGCGAGGTGGTTTATTTCGCACCTCCCCAAATCAGTGCTGAAGAACAAAGAAGGCATGGGCTGGGCTTATAGGGTTATGCCTCTCTCGCATAATGACATTATCTGGACTATCAAGGGTATGGACGAGGTGGCTATTATTGATCGATGTGGGGAGTACCCCAATGTTCCCCTGATAGGTACCAACGAAGGAATTTCTTACAATCCATGCTTGGCCTTACGTTAGTTTGGGCGAGCCAGAAGAGAAGGACCTCATGAATTGCTAATGCCTAGTATCATCTTTGATTTTCAAGGGGATAGCAACGAGCAGCGCCGCAGGTTCATAAGGGCTTGGGATAGAGTTCAAAGATCTGATCCACATGAGCTGGGTCCAAAGACTTCACTTTTGATGGAGCCATATCTCAGATGGGTTCGTATCCGTGCTCAAAAGTTGGGTATGCCGTATGAAGCCGTCCTGCCTATCATTGTTGAAGTTGCTAATGAAGAAGGGGTTCTTCCGACCATCCTCCATCGTCATATGCCCACTAACATTGGGGCTCTGAAAAGGTCTTGGATGCAACTGAGAGAAGAACGGGATTCCTACCGGGAAAAGTTTAACGAGCAAGAGCAGAAGATCCAGAAGTTGACTAGGCAACTGGAGAACGAGCAGATTCTCAATGACTATGTCCGCATCGACAAGAAGCGACCATGGGAGCACTGATTGGCCTGTTATTATTTCCATTCCAGTTTTTATTTACTTTTCATTATTTCCTTTCTTGTAACGCCTTAAGGGCATCAGTTGAACAATTTGAATTTCAAAGTTTGTCTAATAAAGTGTGTTTCCTTTCTGGTTTACAAATTTGAATCTCTCGATTGTCTTTGAAATCATGTCATACGCATTTCATCCCATGCACTTCATAACAGGTACCGTTACAGGTCTCTTATCTTCTTCGCTGTTTATTTCAGCACTCATCATGTCTGCTGAACCTTCAACTGAGCAAGCAATCAAGGCCCTCCAGAACCAGAATGCCCAATTCCAAGAGTTGTTCATGAATCTAGCTAAGGGTCAGCAAAATATGAAGACCCTGATTCTGAAAGAGAAGAATAAGAAGAAGAAGAGGACAGTCCTGTTCAATACAGGTCACAGGTTTGGAAATAGGCTACAGGATGAAGTTGATTTGACCACCTCATCTGGAGGGAAAGATAGTAAGGAAGAAAGGAGGGCTCCTAGCCATGTGGTCTCTGACAACAAGACGGACTTCGACGAAGACCAGTATCCTCCTGCCGAGGATAGATATAAACAACTAGAAGACCGGTTGAGTGCTATGGAAGTTCAGAAAGTGCCTGGTCTGGACTTTGGTGATCTGGGTCTATCATCTGGGGTGGTGATTCCCCACAAATTCAAAGCACCAGCCTTTGCTAAGTATAACAAAGTTTCTTGTCCGAAGCTGCACCTCCGGTCATATGTAAGGAAGATTCAGCCGTACACCGCTGATAAGAACCTATGGATCCACTTCTTTCAAGACAGTCTCTCAGGGACTCAGCTTGAGTGGTTTTATCAGTTGGACGGAACCAGTATCCGCAGTTGGGAGGATTTGGCTACTGCTTTCTACAGGAAGTACCAATACAATTCCGACCTCGCTCCCACGCGTACCCAACTCCAGGGTATGTCAATGGGAACGGGTGAAGGTTTCAAAGATTATGCTTAAAAGTGGAGGGACCTTGCCGGAAGAGTGCAGCCACCCTTGGCTGATCGGGAGCTTGTGGATATGTTTTTGGGGACCTTGTCCGGTCCATTTTTCAACCATCTGATCAGAAGCTCTTCGTCTGGGTTTACAGAGCTTATTATGACCGGTGAAAGGATTGAGGCTGGTATTAAGGCTGGTAAGATACAAAAGGGTGCCTCATCAAGCACCGATAAGAAGCCCTTTAAGAAGGAGTCCAGTGTTGTCTACAGTTCGAAAAGATAGAATAGACCTGAACACCTCCAAGCTGTTAATGCGGTTATTATTTTAAGACCTGCTGGTGCTCCTCAGCACAACAATCAACAAAAGGACGACAAACCTCGAAGGAAATTCACCCGTCTCAGCATGACTTTGTCTCAGATTCTGCCACAGTTACTGAAAACTAATCTGGTGATTCCAAGGGAGGCCCCGAATAATCCAAATATAACGTCACCAAAGTATAACCCTAATACCCGCTGTGCTTTTCACTCTGATAGCCCGGGGCATAATACAGATGATTGTTGGTCTTTGGAGAATAAGATACAGGACTTAATTGATGTTAAGGAGATTGAGTTCGAGGCTCCCGAAAGACCTAATGTTGTGACTGCTCCTATGCCCAAGCATGGAGTGAATGCTATAGATAAAGATTCGTTTGTGGTTTCTGTGAATGACATTGTTACCCCTTTGATGACTGTGAAGAAGAACCTTTTGCTAGCCGGTTTATTTCCGGGCTGTGACGAAGGTTGTCGTATGTGTTCTGCCCTACCAATTGGTTGTCCACTTTTGAAATCAGGTGTCGAACGCCTGATGGATAGTAAAGAAATTCTATTTGAGAAGACTGTTGTTCCATTAGTCCATACTGAAGAAGTTGCCATTATCACCCTCTTCGACAATTCTTCCAAGGCTTCCTCAAGAAAGCCTATTAGAATTACATCTGTTCTAAGAATCGCACATGTGATCATCACTGTTCCTGGGCCTATCCCCTACACCTATGATAAAGATGTCCCTTGGCATTACAGGGCCGATATTTATTTTCATGGAGTTAAGCAAGAGCTAGATGCTGATACTGACGTTAACAATATTGTTGGACCTGCCAAAGTCACCTGTAGCGGAAGGCTTTTCTCACCTGATATCTCTCTACCAACTGCCCGAAAACCTGTTGTTATTACACCCGCCAGTGTACCTACTACTATTCATGTTCAAGTTCCTATTCTTACCCCTGTCGCCGAGTCCTCTGACGCTCGGGGCAAAGGGACCACCAGTGAGCCTGCCCAGACGGAGGCACCGAAGACGATTACTGTTGAAGCTTCTAGACAAGAGATGGAAGAGATTATGAAAATCATCAAAAAGAGCGACTACAATGTAGTCGAACAACTGGGGCAAACCCCGTCCAAGATCTCTATGTTGTCACTGTTACTATGCTCAGAGGCCCATGCCAAGGCTCTGATTACATTTCTGAAGACTGCACACATACCACAAGAGACATCAACTGATCAGTTTACAGATTGCATGGCCAATCTGACTGTTGATAATGGGTTGGGTTTCTCTGACGCTGATTTAACTGCTAAAGGGAAGAATCACAATGATGCCCTGCATGTCTCCATTGAATGCATGGGCACCACTCTTGCTCATGTATTGGTAGATACTGGTTCTTTGTTGAACGTTTTGCCTAAGAAAGCTCTAGACCGGTTGGACTGTGAAGGGTTAGAGTTGAAACCAAGCAACATTGTCGTCAGGGCCTTTGATGGGTCTAAGAGGATGGTGCACGGAGAGGTTGATATCCCGATTAAGGTTGGTTATCAGGTTTTCAACTCTACGTTCTATGTGATGGACATTCGGCCGTCTTATTCTTGTTTGCTGGGTCGTCCATGGATCCATAAAGCTAGGGTTGTAACCTCAACGCTCCATTAGAAGCTGAAGTACCCGGTCAAAGGGAAGATTGTGATAGTACAAGGAGAGGAAGAGTACATGGTGAGCCACCTCAACTCTTTCCGATATGTAGAGATGGATGGGGAGTTCATTGAGACCCCATTTCATCATTTTGAAGAGGATCCCCAGACACTGGCGTCAGCTGAGACTGTTGTTGAAGGTTCTCAGATAAAGATGGCTTCCTTCAAGGATGCCCGGGCTGTTGTCGAGAAAGGTGGGTGTGCGAATTGGGGGAAACTCCCTGATTTTACACAGAAGACTAACAAGTTTGGTTTGGGTTTCACTGCAGAAGCTCAAAGGGCTGTTCGGAATGCACGGATCGGAAGACCTCCCGTGTTCTTCAGCAACTCGGGAGTGAATGCCATTGAAGACGATGTTGAAGAGTTTGAGTTTGACAGTTGGATCTATCCTACGACCGACGGTGGACCAAGCAACTGGACGGCAAAGGACTTCATCCCTATTACTTTTTTTACCCATTAATGAAACTTTTTGTTTTGAATTTGTAACAGACAATGTTTTAAACTCTACGGCCCGATGTCTTACCTAGGGCATCGTGGCTTCATTTATGAGGGCTTTATGTGTGTCATCTTCATATATCATTAATAAAAGCATTGGACGTTCTTGCATTTCAAATTTTGCGCTCCTTGTTTTTCTTTTATTATATATTGCAAAACAACTATTTTACACACACTCACATATACAGGTCTACATCCACTCTGGATCCTACTGATAATGACTCTGCTACTGCCAGTTATGACTTTGAAAATCCGATCAACTTAGCCGAAGACGAAGGTGAAGATGATTGCAAAGTGCCTGGTGAACTTGAAAGACTGCTACTTCAAGAAGAGAAGGCTATTCAACTGCATGGAGAGCCGATAAAATCAATTAATCTGGGTACCGAGACAGACAAGAAGGAAGTTAAGATCGGTGCAAATATGGAGCTTAGTGTGAAGCAACGGTTGGTTCAGATGCTGCCTGGCTACGTCGAGATCTTTGCCTGGTCTTATGAAGATATGCCTGGTTTGGATACTAATATTGTGGTTCATCGCCTGCCTACCAAGGAAGACTGCCCTCCAGTGAAACAGAAGGTTCGTCGCATGCGCCCAAAGATGTCTGAGAAAATCAAGGTTGAGGTCATGAAACAGTTTGATGCCGGTTTTCTAGCAGTCACTTCTTACCCGCAGTGGGTGGCCAAGGTGGTTCCTGTGCCGAAGAAGGATGGTAAGGTTCGAATGTATGTTGACTACAGGGTTTTGAACAGGGAAAGCCCCAAGGATGATTTCCCTCTACCTTATATCGACGTTCTGGTTGACAATACCGCTCAGCATAAAGTCTTCTCCTTTATGGATGGTTTCTCCAGTTATAATCAGATTAAAATGGCTCCCGAAGACATGGAGAAGACAACCTTTGTTACTCAGTGGGGTACTTTTTGCTACAAGGTCATGCCCTTTGGATTGAAGAATGCTGGGGCAACGTACCAACGTGCCATGGTTGCTTTGTTTCATGATATGATCCATCATGAGATTGAGGTATACGTAGACGACATGATTGCAAGGTCCCAAACTGAGGAGGAACACCTTGACCATCTGCAGAAGCTGTTTGACAGGTTGAAGTTATACAAGCTGAGGTTAAACCCGAACAAGTGCACCTTCGGGGTGAGATCTGGTAAGCTACTGGGTTTCATCGTAAGCGATAAAGGTATTCAAGTGGATCCTGCAAAGGTGAAAGCTATACAGGAAATGCCAGCTCCCAGAACAGAGAAAGAAGTCAGAGGCTTCCTAGGACGACTGAACTACATTGTCCGATTCATCTCACACCTAACTGCTACTTGTGAACCAATCTTCAAGCTACTGAAGAAAGATCAAGTAGTACGGTGGAACGATGAATGCCAGGCCGCTTTCGAAAGGATCAAAGAGTATCTCCAAGAGCCACCTATTTTGATGCCTCCAGTTGAAGGGAGACCTTTGATCTTATACTTGACAGTACTCGACAACTCAATGGGGTGTGTTCTGGGTCAACATGACGAGTCTGGCCGAAAAGAGCATGTTATTTATTACCTTAGCAAAAAGTTTACCGACTGCGAGACCCGATACTCGTTGCTCGAGAAAACTTGATGCGCTTTGGCATGGGTTGCTCGCTGGCTGAGACAATATATGTTGACTCACACTACCCTGTTGATATCAAAGATGGATCCAATCAAGTATATCTTCGAAAAGCCTGCCTTGTCCGGAAGAATAGCGAGATGGCAGATTATCTTGACTGAGTATGACATCCAGTACACGACTCAAAAGGCAATCAAGGGAAGTGTGTTGGCAGACCATTTGGCACATCAGGCAATGGAGGATTACTAGTCTATGAACTTTGAATTTCCAGACGAGAATATCATGTTGGTAATTGTTTGTGAGACACCTCGACCGAATGAAGGACCTGAGGAAGGATCCCGATGGTCTATGTACTTTGATGGAGCTTCGAACGCTTTGGGTAATGGCATTGGCGCCGTGATCATATCTCCTAGAGGCTCTCATACTCCGTTCACTTCCCGACTATGTTTCAACTGCACCAACAACATGGCAGAGTATGAAGCGTGTATTATGGGTCTTCGAGCAGCAATTGACCTAAGGATTAAGTTTCTAAGTGTCTTTGGAGATTCCGCTCTCGTGATCAGTCAGATCAAAGGCGAGTGGGATATGAAACACCCAAATCTTATTCCTTACAAGGAGTATGTATTGACGTTGCTTCCCCATTTCAAGGAGATAACCTTTAAACACTTCCCTAGAGAGTAGAATCAGTTGGCGGACGCGCTGGCTACGATGTCTTCTATGTTCAAAGTCAATTGGGACAACGAAGCTCCCCGGATCATCATTGAAAAATTGGACGAACCTGCACATTGTTGTGATATTGGGACTGAAGGGGTAACAGAAAAACCCTGGTTTCATGAGGTGAAGAGGTATCTTGAAGCTCAGGAGTACCCCGAGGGTGCATCTGTTAATGACAAGAAGTTTCTGAGAAGGTTCGCAGCAAAATTCTTCATCAGCAATGGCATTCTTTACAAGCGTAACCATGATTCAACCTTACTGCGTTGTGTGGATAAGAATGAAGCGGAAAGGATCATGGCAGAGTTACATGAAGGTACTTTCGGGACTCATTCCAGTGGACACACCATGGCAAAGAAGATCCTACGGGCAGGATACTATTGGTCCACGATGGAAGCCGACTGTTATCAACATTCTCGGACATGTTACAAATGCCAAGTTTATGCTGATAAGGTGCACATACCTCCAGTTCCTCTGAACATCTTGACAGCTCCTTGGCCTTTTGCAATGTGGGGCATTGATATGATCGGCAAGATTAGACCTATGGCATCTGTTGTACCCCCAAATTTTCCCTCCTATTTTTCCACAAGAAATCACAGCTTCGGGTTTTCCCTGACTTTTCAGATTGGCGTAAGAATTAGTCAAACAAACTTTTTCTTATCAGTCTATCCAAATTAAGGTTTTCATGGACTCTGGAATAGTTCAAGCATATTATTAGGGTTTGATTGAGTTTGGCTCAGGGTTTGATCAGGCAGGCGCTTCTTTGACAATAAATCAAGAACTAGGGTTTATGCGCGCATTCTCAGAAAGAATTAATTCTACAGTTCTTTTCAATTTACTCTGAGATATGGATTGAGGCTTCTGATTGAGAGTTTACAGTGTTTGATTTAATCAGTAAAAGGGATAAGCATATGGATGTTTGTTTGATTAACTGTGCATTGCTTATGTTTAATTGGGACGCCGAGTTTATTATTGATTGCAAGACTACAGTGTTTGTTAATTATTTATTTTATCTAAGTTAGAATAATTGGACCTCCTTCCAGTTATTTTTATTCAAGAAAGCTTAAATAATTAAATAGACAGTTGAAATAAAAGAGATATCTGACAATAAAAAGACTTTTATTTATTTTTAATTATTTGTACAAGTGTTATTTAAATACAGTAATTATTTACAAGTATTTATAATAATATTTATTACAATGATTAAAAGTAAAATAAAATTGCATCCTAATTTTCCTAAGTCTTCATCTTCTATTGCTGCTCCCCATTACTCAATTGATTTTCATCTGCAAAAACAAAGAAAAAGAAAGAAGTCAAATGCAGATGAAATAAAAACAAAGGCAGATAGATATTTTAAAACTCATCATTAAAAGTGATTGGCCGGAATCAGTTGTTCACCCTCTCTGCAAATCACAAGAAATACTCTTGGTTCACAAAGAGGGATAGAAAGTGTTTGCAAGCAGTGGAATTATTTAAATGTACAAGGTTGCATAGTTTCAAATTGCAAAATGTCAACAAAAATGTCAAAATGCACAAAGTTACTGAATATGCCAAATACAAAGCTGCATAGTTCAAAATTCCAAACTAAGTCACAAATTGCAAACTGAAAAATGCCTAACCAAGTCCAATGTCAACTAAACTGTCAAAAGCTGTCCAAAGAAAGTACAAAAAGCTGTCAAGAGATATGCAGGAAATCTGGAAAAGAGATATGCAGAGCAAAACAATTGAAAGCAACATTTCAAATGTACATCACTTTCCAGCCAACCCTTTTTCAGAGAGTACAGATTTAAACAATATAATATGTTTTTTCTGTGGAGAGAGAAAAGAGAGAGAGAAGAGGCTTATAGGCTTAGGCTTAAAGGATATAAAACAAACAGTTCAAAACAGAATGAAGGAGAGGCAGAATATCACAAAAAACAAGTTCACACAAACTGTAACATTGCTCAAACATTGCAAACTGCCTCCAACACAAACAAACTATCTCAAACCTGCTTCAAACACAAGCCATATACAAAACACAAAGTCTATACCAATACAGCATAAACCATATACAAAAAACCAGAAAAAGCCTTGAAGCAACTCCCAAGCCTGTTTCGAGCCATACAAGCCTGTACCAAACTGGTAAACAAATAGAAGCCAAAAACAATAAAAGCCTTTCAAAACCTGTGTCAAGAACTTCAAGCCTGAAGCCTAAACCTTAAGCTTTCAAACCAGAAATGGCCACAAACCTGTCAAACTGTTAGTTTAAAAAAAAAACAAATTTCAATCAGCCTGTCAAACACAAACCTGTCTCAAGCCATTCCGAATAACCAACTCAAAGCAGAATCCCAACACCCTCAGAGCAATCTCATCATAGGGTCAATAACAACAAGGTTCAACAACATCAACATTTCAACAACCAAGTATGCAGAAGCAAGAAACATCAACATATCAATACCAACAAGCATATCAGGCATCTCAGAATCAAACAAATCCCTAAACCCTCAGAATAAATTCATCACAGGGTTAGCAATCAAAGCTCAAGGCAAGCTCAGAATCAAACAAATCCAAACCCTCAGAGCTAGGCTCATCACAGGGTCCAAGAAAACATACTCATATTCAAGCATCATCATCATACAGAAGCAAGCAAAAGAGAGGAAAAGAAGCGAGCAAGCTAGGGTTTTCAGGGATATCATCATAAAACCAAAGGCAAAAATACAAATACCAGGAAAAGCAAAGCCAGCATCACACTCCCTCGTCTTTAGCTGCCTGAGACACGCCTCCAAGTCCACCTCTCCTCCTCTCCAAGCAACGAACCCCAAAGGTAGTATCTCTTCCTTTTTCTTTTCACACCTCACAAGAAGCAAATAATAATACAAAAGAATCAGAACAAATAAAACATGCAAAGCTTGAAACCCTAAAAGCATAAGACGGACAGAACTGTGAGGTCATTACCTTACAAACATCGCCTGAATACAAACGTGGAGAGAGGGAAGATGGAAGAAGGCGTCTGGTAGCTGAGGCGAAGGGAGGAGGTCAGAATCCATGGCTCAAGGAGACGAAGAGGACAAAGGTGGAAGCGGCGCCGCTCTAAGCCTGTAACTCTGTAACCCTAAATGAAACAAAACATTGAAAACCCTTACAAAATGTTGTGACACCGTCTGGGCCTTGCCCCACAAAAATCCCTAAAGCCCAATGCAAACTGGCGTGCACCCCCTGTTTCTCTTCTCATTTTTTTTTGTTATTTTGTCATTTTGGGCCCAGCTTTCCCCTTAAGCCCATATAACCCTTTTTTTTATTAACCAACACCTTTTTTATAACTTAATTCTTTTCTTTGTTAAATAAATAATATATTAATAATAAATTTATTTTAACAATATTTTTATTATACTTATTTTAACAATATTTTTATTATACTTAAAAATATGTAAATCTTAGATGTATTAAGTTTAAACATTTTTTTATTATTAAAACCTTTTTGTTGTTTACGTAAAAAATATTAACTAAAATACATAAAAATAGAATTTCTTAAACATTTTTCTTTTCTTTAAAACTTTTGTACATAATCAACAAAAACACAAAAAAGAATAAATACTTATTTAATTTCGCATTAAGTTAACATCTTGCATCACTTGTAAATAATCACATACACTTTCACAAATACTTTTGATACACTGCTTTTATTCTTATACATTGCTACATCTTACATTGAGAATACAATTCAATTTGGTTGTAAATATTATTTGGACAATACTATCCTGATAAGACTCATCCCCATTTGTAAATATTTGTACCCCCATTCCCGGATACTTATTTGTAATAGCTTAGACTTTAAATTCCCGCAATTTATCGCTTTTCATACTGTATAGTCATTAGGGTTTGTATGCGAAGATTCAAAATCAACCGCTAGATAACCTAATACAAGACAAATGCATGACAATCAATACACAATTCACACTTGCACCCCTAGGGTAATCCCGCTTGTTGCCTTCAAAAATGGGCCATGCTTGCATGTTGAGTTTCTTTGGCAAAACAAAACAAGTCAAATGATCATAGTCCCTCGATGACGCTTTCAAAGTTTCCTAAAAATGATCAAGCCCCTTAAAGGAAAAATTGCCAAAGACACTTGGCACTATTGCATTCATGGTCCATACGATGACCCGCGCCCGTCCCGTTAACATCCTAACACAAGGTTGTGCACCAAATACAATGGTGGAACAATACTGTTAAAAGGGTTAAAACATGAGAAAAATCTTTGAGTAAATTTAGGGGTAGACAACTCTTAGTTACTTGATCAAACTTGCAAAACACACTTGCCTATGTTCAAAACACACTCCACAACACACTTTCAAAACAACTTTCAAAACCTTGAAACATCTTTTCAAAAAGACAAACACCTTTGTAAAACATTCGAGTAAAGAATTGTTACAATGGTTGCCTAGACAAGGCTTCTTTTTCAAAACATTTTCAAAAACACACACACACACCACCATCTCAAGCAATTGAAAATCAAAGGCAAGTGATCTAAAACAAGTAACTAAGAGCCCATGGATAACCATGGATAGAAAGGGTGCTAATACCTTCCCTTTCTATAATCTATCCCTCGAACCCACGAAAACATCTCAAAGGTTTTTCCTGTGCTTTTTAACCTTTCCTTTAGGATAAAATAAAAAGTCGGTGGCGACTCTTGCTAAACCGAACAAGTGCGAATACAAACGCAAAACCTCAAGTCAGTTCTCCCACCGTATCACAGCATCCAACGGGCATCATTTCATCCTGATAGCAATTGATTACTTTACGAAATGGGTTGAAGCAGCTTCCTTTGCTACTGTAACCAAGAACGTCGTGGCACGGTTCATTCGGCAAAATCTGATTTGTCGATTCAGTGTACCAGAGAGGATCATTACGGACAATGGTACCAATATCAACAACAAGATGATCACCGAGCTCTGCGAGCAATTCAAGATACAACATCATAACTCTTCTCCCTACCAGCCGAAGATGATTGGAGCTATCGAAGTGGCTAATAAGAACATTAAGAAGATTGTGCAGAAGATGACAGTGACATACAAAGACTGGCACGAGATGTTACCGTTTGCTCTTCATGGGTACCGTACCTCAGCACGGACGTTAACAGGGGCAACACCCTACTCCTTGGTATATGGCATGGAGGCAGTCTTGCCCATTGAAGTTCAGATACCCTCTCTTCGGATCATGAAGGATGCAGGTTTGAGCGAAGATAACTGGATTCAGACCCGGCTTGATCAGCTGAACCTAATCGACAAAAAGAGACTTACTGCTATTTGTCATGGTCAAACGTACCAAAAACGGATGATCAAGGCATTTAACAAGAAAGTTAGACGACAAGAGTATCAAGTTGGGGACCTGGTTATCAAGCGCATTATACTACCTCAAGGTGATCCCATGGGCAAATGGACCCCTACTTACGAAGGGCCATTTGTGGTTAAGAACATTTTCTCAGGAGGAGCTATGATTCTAACCAACATGGATGGTGACGACCTTCCTCACCCCGTCAATGCAGACATAGTGAAAAGATACTACGCGTAAATCAAAGACCCGCTAGGTTGACTGGCCTAGGCAAAAATAAGGGCTTCCCGGCGAACCAAAAAGGTTCGGGCAAAAATAAGGGATGAAAATGAAAAAATCTATACACCCGGCAAGTCAAAAACCTGAAAAGGCAGCTTGAGCAAAAAAGGCGGCAAGTCAAAGCATAACACTATGTCTTATTGGATCACCTTGCATCCAGACTTCGGTATCGACTATCAAGCTCGGACGACACTAATCAATCTGATCTACCTTCAACCAAGTAGCAAAGCAATGAGATGCTCGAAGACATAAGGGCAATAGCAGAGTTGGAACCCAGTGGGATTGTTCACATAGCTGTTTTATTTTCTTTTCACAAATTGTATAAATTCTATTTGTTCGGCGGCGTTCTCTTACTAGGACGTCAGCCTCTTGTACAAAAGCGCCTATTTACAGGCCAAACTTCAAAATCAATACAAATTCATTTTCAGACAAATTTCAAGCTGTTTTTCTTTTATCTATTTTGTTTTGCAAAGAACGTCCAATGTTCATTTTTGATATATGCATTTGACATTAATTGCTGCTCATGAATATTTACATGCGAAACAAAAGATGAATTACTGGTAATATCAGAAACAGGGGCAATGAGAATTGTCTAAGCTGTATAGTTGCTTTGTCCACCAGGTATAAGGTAGATTCAGCTGAAGAATATGGCTAAGATACTTTCACTCCCCACAGAGTAAGACGGTAATGGTAGCTCTCCCCAGCTGAGACTTGCAACTATGAACGAATCAACAATGCTCTCCCCAAGCAGAGTTTATCTACCATCAACACTAAACAGGCTTGATATCCCCGGCAGTCTTAATGTTCCCCAACGGAGTATAAGAATGTTCCCCGGTAGAATACAAGATACCCCCAGTGGAGTCAATATTTCCCCAGCACGGTCTGAAAAAGCTTCCCCAACGAATTTGAAGCATCATCCCCAGTAGACTCTGGAAGTTTATCCCCAGCGGAGTACAAAAATAAATCTCTTCGGCCGAGTTCAAAGGATCATTCCCAGCAGAATTCAGAGGATTATCCCCACAAGAGTCTAAAGGGTTATCCCCAGCAACCCGCAACTGAAGGATCATTCCCAGCGGAGTCCTTTCCTTTCACAAACAGGAATTCAATCCCCCAACAGGATTTAATATCACCAGCAACGGTAATCCATCCCCAGCGAAGTTTATTAGTGGAACCTCAGCAGAGCATCTCTTCCCCACAGAGTAATCCCCTCATTAATTTATTCCCCAACGGAGTTATCTTCTCCTGCAGGTTTATTCTCGCACTTCTCTTCGTTCACCATCCCCAGCGGAAGCGGAGAATTCAACTCTATTCTCCAGCAGCTATCCAGGATTTATTTTCCCCAACTAAAATATTACATTTTCATACATCATAATACATGCATATACGCATCATACCACACAATCTCATTTATTTTGAGAACATCATTGCTTGATCCATATCATGCATTGCATATGACTGACCTTTACCTTTCAGGAAAGATCCATTTAAGTTCTCAGCTACGTCAAATACCTCCTCTGGTTCAGTCAGATCGCCGATAAGATCTCCCTGATTCGTATTCCAGTTGAAGTTATTCCAAGACTTTTTGTCTGGTCCAGTTAAATCGATTCCTAAAGATTTTTCTGATGCCGATCCAGTCAAAGTTAATCTAAGACCTCCTCTGGTTCAGTCAGATCGCCGATAAGATCTCCCTGATTCGTATTCCAGTTGAAGTTATTCCAAGACTTTTTGTCTGGTCCAGTTAAATCGATTCCTAAAGATTTTTCTGATGTCGATCCAGTCAAAGTTAATCCAAGACCTCCTCTGGTTCAGTCAGATCGCCGATATGATCTCCCTGATTCGTATTCCAGTTGAAGTTATTCCAAGACTCTTGTCTGGTCCAGTTAAATCGATTCGAAGATTTTTCTGATGCCGATCCAGTCAAAGTTAATCCAACACCTCCTCTGGTTCAGTCAGATCGCCGATAAGATCTCCCTGATTCGTATTCCAGTTGAAGATATTCCAAGACTTTTTGTCTGGTCCAGTTAAATCGATTCCTAAAGATTTTTCTGATGCCAATCCAGTCAAAGTTAATCCAAGGCCTTGTTTGGTCCAGTTAAGTCGATTCCTAATAATTTTTCTGATGCCGATCTAGTCAAAGGTAATCCAAGACCTTCTCTGGTTCAGTCAGATCGACCCTAAGATCTCCCTGATTCGTATTCTAGTTGAAGATATTCCAAGACCTTGTTTGGTCCAGTTAAATCGATTCCTAAAGATTTTTTCTGATGCCGATCCAGTCAAAGTTAATCCAAGACCGTCTCTGGTTCAGTTAGATCGACGATAAGATCTCCCTGATTCCTATTCCAGTCGAAGTTCAGATCACATATCAACAGTCTCCAAATGGCATCTATAAGCCCATTCCCGGCATCACCAGGTTGATACCACTTCATGCGAGTGCAAATTTATGGGCACTCTAGTGTTCAATCATCTTCCACCTTCGGATCACGAAAGGCCCGAAAGCCAATCTACATCCTCAGGTTTAAGAAGATTGACCAGGGGCAGCTGTTGTACCCCAAAATTTTCCCTCCCATATTTCTCAAAACATGGCAAGAAAAATCTCCAAGTGGCTCAAGATTGCTCAAGAGTTAGACAGTCAAGCTATCTCCTAAGGCAGTCAACCTCAAATTAGGGTTTTGTATTGCATCAAGGTCCTTGCATCCAAATGACCTCAAGTGCTCCCCAATGTCTTAATATGTTCTCAAGTTCATCCATGTCAAATTTCAAGCCTTGCAGAGGAAGTTTGCTCAGTCAATTGCTCAAAGGGTCCAAAAATCGACTGTGCTAGGGCAAAAGTCAACTGTGACCTATAAACAATTAAACTTCAAGATTTTTTTGTCAACATTCTCATTTTGAAGGATATTTCATCATTTGATCAAGGGTTGATCATGATTCATCAAGGATTGCTCAAAATTCATCAAGACTCAAAAGTTGCTAAATTAGGGTTTTGTAGGAAATGTCAACTCAACTTTGACCAAGCATAACTTTCTCATACTTTATTAGAAATGACTCATCCAAAGCTCATTTTGAAGAGGATGAAATATCTTACAATCCATCTTCATACCCCAAGATGAAGAAATGCACTCACAAAAAGTTACAAATTTGGACACTATAGGTCATTTTTGAAAGTCAACAAAAACACCTTTTTTGCCAAAGCTTATAAATTGAGAATGGAATATCAAAATGAGATGATACCAAAAGGGTTTGTTATAGGAAATCTAAAGCTTTCTAAAACGTCCAAGAACACTTCCAAAAATGCAAAATTGAAGAAGTTATGCATTGTTGAAGTTGGGCATTTTTGCAAAATTGCCAAAAGTCAACTATCCCCAAAACTTCAAATTTTGTCAAATGGGCCCATCCCTTTCCACTTGATTTGATCTTGTCACACTACACACGTGTCCTAGCTTCAGCCTTGTGTCCATTTATTAATTTTTCTATTTATTTGATTTTTTATTGAATTAATTCATTTTAAATCAATTTAAATCAAATAAAATCCAAATATTGATTACTTAGGATCTTTTTGGTTGTTATAGGTCTTAATTATCATCATGACCGGCATCAAATTCGTATCTCACCATATCATGAACAAAAAGATGGATTTTGGACAAAATAAGAAAGTTATCAATAGGGGATCAAATCAAATCCTAAAACATCAATGTGCAAAGATTCAAGACCCAATTGTTGACCTAATCCAATGCAACATACATATACAAGGCAAAGGGCACGAATTCAAGGGCTAGAAGCTGCATAATCATCAAAAGCAAACTTGAAAATTTGGCCAAAAAGTGTGAAACTGAAATCGTGCATAGAGGCCAATTCAGAAGCAAATCTCCACACTAATCCATTGTTGGGCAACCATTGAAGCGAAACCAATCCCTAACAAGCCCTCATACGTGCCCTAAAGCTCTGTAAGTGTCTCAAAAATATGCTTTTCAGTTGAATTCGTATATCATTGTTCTTGCATTTTTCTTACAAAATTCTTGCATATTCATGATTATCGTTCAATTTAGAAGCTTTTTGCATTAGCCAATTGCGTTTATCTGGCCTGTAATCCCCTAGCCGAATCTAGGGTTCTTGGTTCGTGTTTTTTGGGCGTTTCGTTTGCAGGTAAAATTGGAGCCATTAATGGACATAGACGTGCTCAGGAGGCCTAGACGAGCATGACTATGGTCTTGGAGTCAATTTCTATGGCCTAGGATAGATTTTAGGACGCTCATACGGATTTAGCTGCGGATATAAATCTGCAGGTAAATAACCAGGGTGAATGAAGAAGATGAAGACGTGCCCCCCTCCCATTTGTTGATTCAAACCTGGCGCGTGTTTTTTTTTGTTTTCTGGCATAATTAATTTGTTTTCTATATTATTATTATTATTATCCATTATGATAACAATAGAAGTGTGTTGGTGCAGTGGTAGAAGCGTTGCTCAATGACTCACAGGACCTGGGTTCGAATCCCAGGTCCCCCAAATGCATATTATTATTTTTTCACAGGTGATCCAGTACAAAGCCAAGTGCGTAGCCTACCATGCTCCCTCATGCAATTAGTGGACAGATGGCCTCCAGGCCAAATCTGATGGCCTAGATGGGATGCCTACCATACTCCCTAGTCAAAGTGCCACGCTGGATTCCAGAAAGTCAGCCAAGGCCAACGAAATTGGGCCTCTGAGTTGCTGAACAAACCTCCAATTTGGGCCCAAAACCCCCCTTGAGTATTTCTATTTCTTTCTTTTTATTTTATTTATTTATTTGTTTGATTGATTATTTTTATTATTTAACTAACCAATTAAACTTTTTTTTCTTAATAAAATTAAAAACCAAAAACATTTTCATTATTAAAATTAATTCCCAGCATTTTATTTTTGTTAAATAAATTAATTTAATTAATTTAGTTTAATTAGGAAATAACTTTAATATCTTTTGCAAATAATTAAAATTAATTTAGATAATTAGGTTTTATTAACTTTGATTAATTTATTTTTATTTCTTTAAATATCAAAAATCCAAAAATATTTTTATTAATTAATTAATTTATTAATTTAATAATTAACTTAGTCAATTTTCTTTTAATTCAAAATGAACCAAAAAAAATCTTTTCTTTAAATAATCAAAGGGTCAAAACCCTAGAGTTCATTCGATTTAATTTCCCGCACGCGTTCCATTTTTATTCAATATTGTATCTGTTTCCCGGAATGTAATAGTTAAATAGGACTTTAATATTTTTTATTGCTTTATTTATTTTCCGCATTTTAATTTCAAGGGTTGCTTTTGACGATGTAAATACCCGACGCCTTGTAATAGTTAGATTTAATTTCCGCAATTGAAATTCCGCAACTTATAAACTGTTAGATGTTTGATAATAGGGAATGCATGACAAGATCGAATGTTTGAACCTAAAATCAACATAGATAACCACTAACATGTACAAAGATAAATAACTGAAAAAACAACACACTCGCACATGCACACTCTTAGGGTACGCCTCGCTTGGTTGCCTTCGAACGTGGTCATTGAGTATAGGAAGTTTTAGAGGTCGCCCTCTTGTCCAAAGATCATAGTTGCCTCGAAACGGCTGCCTCGGAAAAATGATCTAAGACATTAGGGTTACCGCTAAGGCGTCCTAACATTGCTTTAGTGACCACATGTCCCTTAATCGAATTGACCCTTAAAACTCCAACGACGGTGCTACCTACTCATTCGTAGTGGGATAGCATTGTCTAAAGGACATTAGCACAGATTGATTCCTTTTCCGAGTAGGTAGATGGTTCTTAAGTACTTGCTCTTTCAAAAACAAAACAAAACCTTTCGCACTTACACCTTTCAAACAAAAAACTCTTTTCAAACCCACAAACACAAAGAAAAGCAATTTTGGAAACACTTTGAGCAAGTACCTAAGAGCCCGTGGATAACCACGGATAGAAAGGGTGCTAACACCTTCCCTTTCTATAATCTACCCCCCGAACCCGAGAAACATCTCGAAAAAGGAATTTTTCTGTGCTTTTTTCCTTTCCTTGTTGGATAAAATAAAAGACGGTGGCGACTCTTTCTTACCACGACATTTTGCGAAAACAAACGCAAAACGTGAACCAGCATTTAAAAACAGTCAGATCTCTCCCACTGTATCACACAAGGATTCCTGAAAACTCTCCATTCACCGAGAGACATGGTCGCCTACTCAACTTGGTCACCTCTAACACAGATGAAGACATGATGAAGGTGCTCTTTCAGTTCTTTGATCCTTTACACCATTGCTTCACATTTCCCAACTATCAACTTGTGCCTACTTTGGAAGAATTCTCCCAACTCTTGAGGATTCCCATTCTCAATGAACTACCCTTTAACAGTACGGAAAGAGATCCAAAGCCAGAAGAGATTGATCAAGCTCTACACTTGCACTCATCTGATATCATAACTCATTGGGAAACAAGAAGTGGTGTCAAAGGTTTCTTAGCAAAGTTCTTGTTTGAGAAAGCCCAAAGCTGTTGGAATTCCTTGGACTTGCAAGCCTTTGAGGAAATTGTGGCTCTCCTCATCTATGGGATGGTTTTGTTTCCAAATCCTGACCAACTCAAAGATGTCAACACCGTCAAAATCTTCATATCCCGCAACCCGATGCCTACATTGCTAGGGGATATCCTACACTCTTTTCACACGCGCACAATGAGGAAAAGAGGTGTTCTTATGTGTTGCACTCCTCTCTTGGAAAGATGGTTTATTTCTCATCTTCCCCAATCTGTATTAAAGAATGAGCAAGGATCAAGGTTGTCACAAAGGTTGATGACTCTCAAACATTCAGACTAGGCATGGCAAAAAAACCCAGACCCACTGGGCCTCGCCCGGACCCGCCCCGAAATTAATGGGGAAAACCCGGCTAAAACGGGTACGGGTGCGGGGGCGGGTAAAACCCGGTTTCTAACTACGGGTGCGGGGGCAGGGGCGGTAAGACACTGAGACCCGCCTGCACCCGCACCCGCCCCGCCCCGAATAATCCAATTACTGTAATAACCTTGTTTTAATTATTTTTATGTTACTTTTATTTTCTCAGCTTCTTAGAAGCATTTTCTCAAGTCTCATCTTCTTCTCTCAAATCTCAATGCAAAATCACCGCAAGTCCGCAACGGCCGACGGCGTTGCTGCCATCACCACTACCACAACATCATCCCATCGACTTTGCCGCACACCAGCCCCTTTGCTCAGCCGCTGGATTTGAAAGGTTAGATCTATCATCTATGTACTCTATCATCCTATTAGGTTTTAATTTACCAGCATCTAATATCTCTTATTTGGTGAGATTTGCAAAAGATAATGGAATGTCAATGTCACTGTCAATATTTACCAAGGATAATATAGGTTACGTCGAAGGTCTATCTGTATGAGTTGTGTTAGGTTTCCTGGTGGATAGGGTTCTGAATAGGGTTCTTAAAGAGCTAAGTTTCAATTGATGGGGTTCTTACGAATTTCTGTTAATAGGAGAGCCGGGAAGATTGATTCGTGAGCGTTATAGAACTGCATCTCGAGTGGTCCAGAATCAAGTTAGGAGTTTTAAATTTTTCAGTATGTCTTGATTTTTATGTTAATATGTTACCTTATGTGATTAGTTACACATTTTAGCCTTTGGATAAAATAGTTGAACATTATGATATATCTTCTTCACTTTACATTCCCTATGTTGTATGCAGAAAATAAAATAGTGCTGATGTAAACCGTTTTGAAGATGGTAGTATTGTCTGATAAAATTCAGATGATTGAGCATGCGTAGATTTTGGAAACTAAGTTTTGTATATATCTTCTACTAGTCCTAGATGACAGACTCAATGGCAGATTTTTTTCGAAGATTGTTAAGATAGTTTTAAAGATGAAAACCACACTTTAACTCCTTGTCAATTTCATTAGTTCACAAAACAAGAAACTAAAAACAGAGTAAAGGGTTAAATGAAGGATGCAGAAACTTTTCATCTTCTATTTATAGAGCTTCTAAGAATGAAATATGTTACACACAAATGAAATATGTTCTTTTGAATCGAATGTTGAGAAGCAACTAACATGAATAGACGTTAGTATTATCTTTACTTGTCAAAATTTGTGCAATTTCTGCAAGTGTATGACAATTTAGTACAAAGATATTTAAAGAACTTCCCTTGAAATGATTATACAATAGGCGTACAACCAAGAGTTCTCTATTTTTTTGCCTTTCATTTGAAGTTATCACATGCGTTGCTCAAGGCTTTCTTTTCTAAAATCGACTTCTCTTAATGTATTAGGAATTTTCCTCAACAAGACTTAGCCTTGAAATGTTTTATCAAATATATCCCATTATACAACTCCATTGTCCTTAGAGAATTCTGATGGGCGATGTAGAAGGACATTACGCCGACATTATTATCTGAATTAGAGTTAGAGTAGACAATGTTACCCTTGTAATTTTCATCAACTCATGGACCGTTTGGATTTATCAAAATGTGGGGTGTTAAGGCATCAAACATCTTCAAAGTTGAAACTCAACAATAACACACTAGTTTATATTCATTGTAAGTAGAATTTAATTTACAAAAAAAGGAAAGCCTAACGTCCTATTCTGCATATTTGACTGGTCTATTCTGTGTAAAAAAACACTAAATGAAGATATACTGAAGGTTGATGTATCAAATGCTCACATTCTTCTGTGGATGAAAAGTTTTAAATTGTGTATATCCGGTTTTAAATTGTGCATATTTGACTAGTTTATTATATATTTCATTTAATAATACTAGTTTATTATATATTTCATTTATTAGTACTAGTTTATCCTTATTCTTATTTTGAATACTAGTTTATTCTTATTCTTATGTACAACTTAATTATTTTACAGGATAATTAGTTATGGAAAATGAAGATACCTCTCAAATACGATGTCCACCTATCTCACAAGAAAGTACACATCAACCAATTCCCAATGAAAGTGGTAACCAATCAGTTGATGTTCCTCCTCCCACGCCAAATGATATTATGGAGGTTGATAGCCAAACAACCACAAGTCATCGATCCAGACAGAAAAGTTTTGTATGGAATCATTTTACAAAGGTCAAAGTTGACGGAAAAGATAAGGCTCAATGTAATTATTGCTCAAAGAAGCTTAATGGATCATCAAATGATGGGACGTCACATTTAAAAGGACATTTGGGATGTTGTCCTAAAAAGAAGATTTTGAACCTATCTGATAAAGGACAAACAATTCTTACGCCTAGATCCATGCAAGGTAAACAAGAGTTGAGTACTGGAATTTATGATGCAGAAAATTCTAAGAAAGAGCTTGCACATGCAATTATTTTGCATGAATATCCGCTTTCAATAGTGGATCATATTGGTTTTAGAAGATACTCAACTTCTCTCCAACCAATATTTCAAGTTCCTTGTAGAAATACTATAAAGAAGGAGATACTCAAAGTATACAATATGGAGAGATCATCAACTTTGAAGTTGTTAGAAAATCTTGAAGGAAGAGTGGCTATTACTTCTGACCTTTGGACCTCGAGCAATCAAAAAAAGGGATATATGGCTGTCACTGCTCATTACATTGATGGAAACTGGAATTTACAGAGTCACATTTTGAGGTAAATCTAATTTCTTTGAATAATACATTAATTGCATATTATATATAGTTTTGTAATCACATTTTGAGGTAAATATAATTTCTTCTAATAATAGATTAATTTCATATTATATATAGTTTTGTGAATCACATTTTGAGGTAAATCACATTTATACTAGTTTTGTGAATCTTATTATGTTAGGTTCATTTATGTTCCTGCACCTCATACTAGTGAAAACCTTTGTGGTGCATTGGTTGAATGTTTGATGGATTGGAACATTGATTCAAAATTGTCTACTATCACTTTGGACAATTGTAGCACAAATGATGCAATGATTGATAAAATTAAGGCTAAGTTGAAACCAGAGACATTATTAAGGGACGGGGCCTTACTTCATATGCGTTGTTGTGCACATATACTAAATTTGATAGTAAAAGAAGGGTTAGAAGTTGTGAAAGATGGAATAGAGATGATTCAAGATAGCGTTGCATTTTGGACAGCAACTCCTAAAAGGAAGGAACGGTTTGAGGAGACATGTAAACAATTAAAAATACCTTGCACCAAGAATTTAGTTTTAGATTGTCCAACTAGATGGAATTCTACCTATAAGATGCTTGATGTTGCTATTTTGTATGAAGAGGTATTTGATAGATTAGCAATCCGTGTAACTCAGTACACTTGTTTGCCAACAACTTTACATTGGAAATTTGCAAAAGAGATTTGTGTAAAATTGAAATATTCAATTCTATCACTGAAGTGTTTTCTGGAACTAAGTATCCAACTTCCAATGAATACATCCCTAAGATTTGTCAGATTAAAGTTTCATTACTTGAGTGGATTGAATCCTTTGACGAATTGGTAAAAAGAATGGCAGAAAATATGTTGGTAATGTTTGAAAAATATTGGAGTGTGATTCATGAAATAATGGGGGTTGTTGCTATTTTGGATCCTAGGTATAAAACTGATTTGCTTGAATATTATTACGGAGTGTTCTATGGGAATGATGTTGATTCCCTAGTTAAGTCAATCAGACAGTTGTGTTACGAGTTAGTTTATGATTATCAATTAAAAATGAACAAGGATTCTAGAAGTGAATCTGAAATGTTGGATGCTAATGTTGGAAATGTTAGTAATGATGGTTTGAAAGACTATGATTTGTATGTCATAAGAAAAAAAAGAGCTAGAACTTCATCTGTTAAAACAGAGTTGGATGTTTATTTGGAAGAGGAAGTTTTACCAAGAAGTCCAGATTTTGATATTTTATTATGGTGGAAGTTGAATGGGATTAAGTATCCAACACTTCAAGCAATTGCAAGGGATGTATTGGCAATTCATGTTTCTACCGTGGCTTCTGAATCCGCATTTAGTACAAGTGGTCATATCGTAAGCCCTCATCGAAGTCGACTTCATTGGACCACTTTAGAAGCTTTGATGTGTGCAAGAAGTTGGTTATGGAGTGCTGAGAATAATGGTAAAGATCTTTCTTGTTTATATTTTTTATTTTTACTTGCCAAGACTATCATTGACTATATTTTACTATATTGATAGGTAATTTGAAATCTAACGTCGGAAATGAAAATGCTATTTTACTAACTGAAATGGAGTCTGATGATGAAGGTATTATTCATACTATTTGTATTAAATTTGTCAAGTTAAATTTTTATATTTTAACTTTTATTTTTTAACACAGGTGAGTTGTTGATTGATTTTGCTACTTCTATTTCCAACTCCCGCCTCGAAGATGAAGATTATTAGAAAATTTGTTGTTTATTTGGATCTTTTTTTGTTATGATGATATCGTATATTTTGTTCCATGTTGTTGGAATGGTTATTTTGTTCCATGTTGTTGGAATGGTTCTTTTGTTAATTGTATTGTTTTAATTTTGTATTTGTACTTTGCAAAAAAATTGTTGGTTGTTGGGAGTGATTTATACTTTGATATATTGAAAGATTACACTCTTTTAATGAATCACAAGTTCACAACCAATTATAGTTGATTGAAGGGTTATGATAGAAAAATATTTGGAATGGTGTTTGAATATTAAATCCTACAATTATTTACTCAAATCAATGGCGAATTTTGTATTTTTAATGTATTTGTTAATGCTGTCCAGGAAATTTGTGAAAAAAATAGATATTTTTTTATTTAAAAAAAACAGGTTTCGCGGGTGGGGGCGGGTGCGGGTGCGGGTGACCCGTTCTCCATTGGGGGCGGGTCTGGGGGTGAATTTCCATCCCCCGGCGGGTTTGGGGGCGGGGGCGGGTCTATTACTGGAGTTGCGGGTGCGGGTGCGGGGTTAGCTAAACCCGCCCCCGACCCGCCCCGTTGCCATCCCTAATTCAGACATTCATTGGTGTTCCCGATCCGAAGAGAATGTTATCATTGTCGACCGTTGTGGAGAATTTCCTAATGTCCCTTTACTTGTAATTAAGGGAGGTATCACCTACAACCCATGTTTAGCCTTAAGGCAGTTTGGTTGTGCCCGAAGGGATGGCCCACACGAGATGCTGATTCAAGGTTTGGTATTTGACTACGACAACAACGATCAAGGTCTTCGCCAGAAATTTATCCGAGCTTGGAGGATGTTAAACAAGGTGGATAGCAAGACTTTGGGGCACAAAAATTCCATCCCTCTTGAGCCTTACCTCAAATGGGTACGAGCTCGTGCTCAGAGTCTTATGATGTCTTACCCCTCCGTTCTCTCGGTAATAATTGAGCCTGTCATGGAGGTAGACGTTCCATACACTATCCTACATCCCGACATGCCCACATCTCTTGAAGACCTACAAAGGGATTGGATACAACTCAAATGGGAGAGAGATACTTTCGAAGTCCAATTCTACGCAAGCGATAAGAAGGTTTTGGAGCTCACTAGGCTACCTCATGAGGAGCAGAATCTAAATGTCTACATTGCACCAAAGAGCATGCGCACTACTTTTCTATCTTAGAGCTTTTGTTTTATTTTTCCCAAGGGTAATTGATGTACTCAAACTTTATCTTATTAATATAACGTGTGTTTCCTTTTTGTCTAAAACAAATATGAATCTCTAAAATCCTTGAAAACATTGCATATGCATATAGCATGCATCATAACATAAGCAGGTCTTTTGCAACAAGTCTCCTCATCTCTCTACTATTTATTTCAGTAAGATGGATCTTGAGCAAACAGTGAAGGATCTCCAAGCTCAGAATACGCAGTTTCAACAGTTGCTCTTGACCCTAGCTAAGGGACAAGAAGAATTGAAGACTTTGCTGACTGAAGAAAGGAAAAAGAAAACAAAGAAGGTAACTGTAGTCTTAAACATGGGAAGAAGATTTCATGGGTAGACAAGAAGGACTTTGGACTTTGCAACAACATCCGGTGAAAGAGACAACCAAGATGGTAAAGGAAAGGAAACAGTTATCCTGTCAGAATCAGAAGAGGAAGAGGAAGAAGAAGACTACTCTGAAGAGCAATACCCTCTAGCTGATGATGAGTATAAACATCTCGAAGAGCGATTGAGCGCGATGTAAATCTAAAATGTGCCTGGCTTGGACTTTGAGGAGTTGGGTTTGATGTCGGGAATTGTGATTCCTCCGAAATTCAAAGCACCTGTATTCGCCAAATATGACGGAGTTTCATGCCCTAAGATGCATCTCCGGTCATATGTAAGGAAAATTCAACCCCATACCGCTGATAAAGACTTATGAGTGCACTTCTTCCAAGACAGCCTGTTTGGGACTCAACTTGACTGGTTTTACCAACTAGAAAGAGCCAACGTTCACAATTGGGAAGATCTTGCTGCAGCTTTCTACCAACAATATCAGTACAACACCGATCCGGCGCCTACCCGTACTCAACTCCAAAGTATGGCCATGGTTTCCAAAGAAGGTTTCAAGGACTATGCACAAAAATGGAGAGATTTAGCTGGAAGAGTTCAACCCCCTCTGTCTAAGAGAGAATTGGTAGACATGTTCTTGGGCACCTTGTCTGGTCCCTTGTTCAAACATTTAATCGGAAGCTCATCTGCAGGTTTTACTGAACTAATACTGGCCGGAGAAAGGATAGAAGCTGGTATAAAGAATGGAAAGATTCAGAAAGACACATTTGCTTCTACAGCTGTAAGGAAGCCCTTTATCGGAAAGAAAGAGGTGGTTATCGTATATCCGCAAAGAAACCAAGATAGGGCCGAACGTCGTCCAATGGTGGGGGCCGTTATGATCCCAAAACCTATGTTTGATCAGCAAAGAAATAATCAACCAATGGTAGAAAGGCTAATCAGGCAGTTCACCAGAATCAACATGACCCCGTCTCAAGTATTACCTCATTTACTAAGATCCAACTTGGTGACCTTGAAAGAAGCTCCGAAAAACCCCAATATAACATCTCCTCATTATCATCCCAATGCCCGTTGCGCATATCACTATCAAAGTCCTGGTCATGATACTAATAACTGTTGGGCTCTAAAGAACAAAATACAAGACCTCATTGAAGTAAAAGAAATTGAGTTCGATGCGCCTGAAAAGCCGAATGTCATTTCTGCCCCTATGCCCATACATGGCCACAATACCAATGCCATTGAAGAAGGATTGTTTGTTACTTCAATTGATGAACTCATGACCCCACTTTTGACTGTTAAAATGAATTTGTTAAATGCCGGTGTATTCCCGGGCTGTGGTGAAGTTTGCCATCTCTGTTTGTCCTCCCCAACTGGTTGTCCTTTGTTGAAAATAGGCATCCAGTGCCTTATAGATAACAAAGAGATTTTGTTCGAAAAGACTCCTGTTCCACCTATCCTCTTTGAAGATGTTTCTATCATTACCATTTCCGCCAATTCTTCCAGGGTCTCCACCAAAATACCCGTTAGAATTACATCAGTTCTAAAAGCAGTTCCTTTAATAATCACAATGCCTGGACCAGTCCCATATACATCAGACAAAACCATACCATGGAATTATGGAGGGGATGTCTATTACTATGGTATCAAGCAAGACTGGCCAGCCGCTGAAGATTCAAGCTCCGAGAAAGTCAACTCCGATGTCAGTAACATTGCAAGAACTAGCAAAATTACCCGAAGTGGTAGGATCTTTTCTCCAGAAATTTCTCCCCCAAAAGCAATTTCTGGACCCGTAATCATCCTTGTGGCTGCTCCAAAGGTTACTCCCACACCTATAATCATCTCTGCAAATGCTCTAATTGACAAATCTGTTGCAACCCCTGTAATCATTCCGACTGACACTCCTGCTGCCGAATTAACCGAGACTCGAGGAAAAGGTGTTATGATTGAGCCTGTCCGGACGAAGGCTCGGTCATTAACTATCCACGAGAACTCCAAGAAAGAAATGGAGGAGATCTTGAAAATTATAAAGAGAAGCGACTACGATGTAGTTGAACAACTAGGGCAAACTCCCTCTAAGATCTCCATGTTGGCATTACTACTCTATTCTGAGGTACATGCAAAAGCCTTGGTAAAGTTCTTAAAAACCGCCCATGTACCTCAAGAGACATCTGCTGATCAATTTTAAGACTGCGTAGCCAGCCTAACTACGGACAATGGTTTAGGTTTTTCAAATGTTGATCTGACGCCGAGGGGAAGAAAGCATAATGAGGCATTGCATGTCTCAGTGGAATGTAGGGGGACAACTCTGGTGCATGTTTTGGTGGATACTGGCTCATCTCTGAATGTATTACCCAAAAAGGCTCTTGATAGACTTGACTGTGAGGGGTTAACTTTGAAGCCAAGCAATATAGTGGTAAGGGCTTTCGGCGGCTCGAAGAGGATGGTGCGTGGGGAGGTAGACATTCCCATAAAGGTTGGAACCCATTCCTTCAATTCAACTTTTTATGTGATGGACATCTTCCCTTCATGCTCCTGCCTGCTAGGCCAACCGCGGATCCACAATTCTGGAGTTGTTACTTCTATGTTGAACCAAATGTTGAAGTATCCAATTCAAGGGAAGATTATCATTGTTCATGGAGAATAAGAATACATGATCAGCCATCTCAATTCCTTCAGATATGTGGAATTAGATGGTGAGTTCATTGAAACTCCATTTCAACACTTTGAAGAGGTCCCTCAAGATGTGGCAGTGACCAAGGTTGTTCCCAAGATTACAAGGCCTCCACTCCGGATGTCGTCACTGAAGGATGCCAAAGCAGTGGTGGAAGAAGGTGGATGCACTATCTGGGGACAACTCCCAGATATCCCATATAAGTCTGACAAGTTTGGCATAGGTTTCACTTCAAGTGCTCAAAAGGATGTACGTCGTGCCCGTGCTGGAGGGCCACCCTTGAAGATCAGCAACCGTGAAGTCAACGCAATGGAAGATGGTGAAGATGGCTGCAACTTAGAGGATTGGATCTTTCCAACTGTCAATGGAGGGCTCAACAATTGGGAGGCTAGAGACTTCGTCCCAATCACTTTCATCCCTCAGTAATTTGTCTTTACATTTTTGTTGGATCTGTAATATTCAAAATAATTCGCACTCTTAAAACCTTGTGTCTTACCCGAGGCACAATGGTCTATTTGTAAGGGTTATTATCTCATTTTTCATATGACATCAATGAATCATGGATGTTTTCGCATACAAACTTTTGTGCTCATTTTTTTTTCTTTTTTTCTTTTTTTCTTTTACATTTTACTTTCTTTCAAAGATAGTTATACCCTTACACGCACCCACACTCACAATGCAGGTATACATCCATTCGAGATCCCATGGGTAACAATACTGCTATGGCCTTTTGTGACTCTGAGAATCTAATCTACCAAGCCGAAGACGATGGTGAGGAAGATTGTGAAGTACCAGTAGAACTTGCCAGATTGCTACAACAAGAAGAGAGAACCATTCAGCCTCACGAGGAACCCGTGGATACGATCAACCTAGGTACCGAAGAAGATAAAAAAGAAGTCAAAGTGGGTGCCAATCTGGAACCCAGTGTCAAGAAGCGTATGATTCAGTTGTTACATGATTATGTAGAAGTCTTTGCCTGGTCGTATGAAGACATGCCAGGACTTGATGAAGATATTATGGTACATCGTATGCCTACAAGAGAGGATTGTCCGCCAGTAAAGCAAAAAGTTCGTCGCATGAGGCCTGATATGTCAGAAAAGATTAAAGCAGAGGTCATGAAGCAATTCAATGTTGGATTCTTGGTTGTCACCTCTTACCCCTAATGGGTTGCCAATGTTGTTTCCGTGCCCAAAAAGGACGGCAAAGTGAGAATGTGTGTGGACTACAGAGATTTGAATAGGGCAAGCCCTAAGGATGATTTTACACTCCCCCACATTGATATCCTAGTGGACAATACAGCACAACACAAAGTGTTTTCCTTCATGGACGGATTCTCAGGTTAAAATCAAATCAAAATGTCGCCTGAGGACATGGAGAAAATAACCTTTGTCATGCAGTGGGGAACTTTCTGCTATAAGGTGATGCCATTCGGACTAAAGAACGTTGGGGACACCTATCAGCGTGCCATGATAGATCTATTTCACGACATGATACATCACGAAATAAAGGTCTACATGGACGATATGATAGCTAGATCTCAAACAGAAGAAGAGCATATTGATCACTTACAAAAACTATTTGAGAGACTGTAGAAGTACAAGTTGAGGTTGAATCCAAACAAATGCATATTTGGGGTACGATATGGTAAACTCTTAGGATTTATCGTCAGCAACAAAGGTATTGAAGTAGATCCCGCCAAAGTTAAAGCAATATAAGAGATGCCTACTCCTCGCACTGAGAAGGAAGTCATAGGATTCTTTGGACATTTGAACTATATTGCCAAATTCATTTCTCACCTGACAGCTACTTGTGAGCCAATCTTCAAACTATTGAAGAAAGATCAAGTAGTCAAATGGAACGATGAATGCCAAGTTGCTTTTGACAAAATCAAGGAATACTTACAAGAGCCTCCTGCATTGATGCCACCAGTCAAGGGAAGATCGTTGATCATGTATCTGACTGTTTTAGAAAACTCAATGGGGTGTGTATTGGGACAGCATGACGAGTCTGGCTGAAAAGAGCACTCTATTTACTACCTGAGCAAAACGTTTACTGGCTGTGAAACCAGATATTCACTGCTCGAGAAAACTTATTGCACTCTGGCATGGGCTGCTCGCCGGCTAAGACAGTATATGCTGACTCATACTACCTTGTTGATATCTTAAATGGATCCGATAAAATATATCTTCGGGAAGCCTTCTCTTTCTGGAAGAATAGCGAGATGGCAGATGATCCTGACAGAATATAACATACAATATACTACCCAAAAATCTATAAAGGGAAGTGTACTAGCTGATCACCTCGCTCACCAAGCTGTAGAAGATTACCAGTCCATGAAGTTCGAATTTCCGGATGAAGACATCATGACATTAGACAACTGTGTAGAAATCAGGCCATATGACGGACCAGAGCAAGGATCCTGATGGACCATGTTCTTTGATGGATCCTCCCATGCACTCGGAAATGGTATTGGTGTTGTGCTCATATCTCTGAAAGGGTGTCATACTCCCTTTATTGTCAGACTTTGCTTCAATTGTACAAACAACATGGCAGAATACGAAGCGTGCATATTCTGTCTCAAAGCTGCCATAGACTTGGGAATCAAATCCTTGGATGTATTCAGAGACTCAGCTTTGGTTATCATCCAGATCAAAGGGGAATGGGACACCAAACACCCAAACCTTATCCCTTACAAAGAACATGTTTTGACATTGCTGCCACATTTTGAGAAGATTACCTTCGAGCATTTCTCGCGAGAAGAAAATCAGCTAGCAGACGCTCTAGCCACAATGTCATCTATGTTTAAACTTAATTGGGATAATGAGGCTCCCCAAATCACCATCGAACGAATGGAGGAACCAGTGAATTGTCACAAGATTAATACTGAAGAAGTAGTGGACCAGCCTTGGTTTCACGAAGTCAAGAGGTATCTCGAGACTCAAGAATATCCAGAAGGAGCTTCGGTCAATGATAAGAAGTTCTTGAGGAGATTCTCTACTAAGTTTTTCCTTAGTAATGGCATCCTGTACAAACGCAATCATGACTCTGTGTTACTTCGGTGCATAGATAAGGTTGAAGCTGAAAGGATCATGGCTGAATTACATGAAGGCACTTTTGGCACCCACTCCAGTGGGCATACGATGGCAAAGAAAATCCTACGGGTAGGTTATTTTTGGTCTACTATGGAAGCAGATTGCTATCAACACTCTCGAACCTGGCATAAATTCCCGATTTATGCTGACAATGTGCATGTACCTCTGGTTCCTCTGAATGTATTAACGACTCCTTGGCCCTTTGCTATGTGGGGGATTGATATGATTGGGGAAATCAATTCGACAGCCTCCAATGGACACCGCTTCATCCTAGTGGCCATTGACTATTTTACGAAGTGGGTGGAGGCAGCTTCCTTCGCTTCTGTTACTAAGAATGTTGTTGCCCGCTTCGTCAAGCAAAATCTCACTTGCCAGTATGGTATCCCGGAAAGGATCATCATTGACAACGGTACAAATCTCAACAACACTATGATCACCGCATTGTGCGAGCAATTCAAGATTCAGCATCACAATTCTTCTTCCTATCGGCCAAAGATGAATTGTGTTGTCGAAGCTGCAAATAAGAACATTAAAAAGATCATACAAAAAATGACATTCACGTACAAAGACTCGCATGAGATGCTACCATTCGCTCTCCACGGATATCATACCACGGCTCGCACATCAACTGGGGCAACACCCTATTCTCTAGTTTACAGCATGGAAGTTGTCTTGCCTATCAAGGTCCAGATCCCCTTTCTGAGGATTATGAAGGATGCGAGGCTGAACGAAGACGATTGGATTCGGACTCGACTTGATCAACTAAACTTGATTGATGAAAAGAGACTTACTGCTATTTTCCATGGTCAAATGTATAAAAAACGGATGATAAAGGATTTCAACAAAAAGGTCAGACGCCAAGTGTATAAAGTTGGGGATCTAGTGATCAAACGCATCATATTGCCACAAGGTGATCCCAGGGGAAAATGGACTCCTACCTATGAAGGACCATTTGTAATCAAAAACATTTTCTCTGGTGGAGCAATGATCTTGACCACCATGGATGGTGACGACCTGCCGCATCCTGCGAACGCGGACATAGTCAAAAAATACTACGCATAAGAGACCAACTAGGTTGACATACCTAGACAAAACAAGGGCATCCCGGCGAACCAAAAAGGTTCGGGAAAAAATTAGGGATAAAACAAAAAAAAATCTATACACCCGGCAAGCTGAAAACCCAAAAGGGCGGCTTGGGCAAAAAAGGGTATCCCGATGGACTGAAAACCCGAAAAGGCGGTCCAGGAAAAAGTTAGGGAATTAAAGCGTACGACTATGTCCCGTTAGATCACTTTATGGACAAAATTTGGCTTCCACTGACAAACTCAGAGGTTCTGATCAATTCAATCAGCTTTGGACAAGGCAACAAATAGACAAGACGCTCAGAGATACGAAGGCTATAGCAGAATGGAAACCCCATGGGATTTTTTACACATAGCTATCTTTTCTTTGTATCAAAATTTTCATTTCTACGACGACATTCTCTTACTAGAATGTTTGTCTCCCTGTACAAAAAAATCTTACTCAAAGTCAATACAAAGATATCTCTTTGAAAGTGCAAAAACTATCTGCTTTTTCTTTACGCTTTTATTTTGTTTACAAGAACGTCCAATGATTCATTGTTGAACATATGCATTTGAACATAATTATTGTTTACAAATAAATAAAAATGAAAAAAAGGCAATTACTGATGGGTCGAATGGATGGGGAAATACCTCTAGGTTATTCCATAAGAAATCCCCACAGTATGTCGTTTAATCCCCAGCGGAACAAAACTCCTAGTTATCACTCCCCAGTAGAAGTCGTCAAAGTTTCTCAGGATTTCCCAATGGAATTTTTCAAGCAGTATACGGAATTTCCCTTACAACAGAGCTTATTTCTCTAAGCAGGAATTCATCAACACTTAGACTTTACAACATGAAGACATACATATCCTCGGCAACAGTCAGGGATTTATTTTCCCCAATCCAACAACAGTGCAGCAAATTAGCTCACATACGCATACATCGCATCCATATATTCATAAACATTGATAACACGAATGCATTATGTCGTGCATTTCATAAAAACATAACTTTACATTATAACTAACACTTTACCCTTTTCAGGATAAGGTTAACAGCTACCATTAACAATGTTCAAAGTTTTTTTTGATACAGTTCAGATACGCTGCAGACACGGATGCCATTCTGATACTCATTCAGGTTCAACTTTCAAACACAATACAGATGCGCTTCAGACACGGACGCCATTCTGATACTCATTCAAACTCAACTTTCAGATACAGTTCAGATACGCACCAGATATGGATGCCATCCTGATACTCATTCAGATTCAACTTTCAAATACAGTTCAGATACGCTTCGGACACAGATGCCATTCTGATACTCATTCAGATTCAATTTTCAGATACAGCATAGATACGCTACAACCTCGGATGCCATTCTGATACTCATTCAGATTCAAATTTCAGATACAGTACAGATACGCTCCAGACACGGACGTCATTCTGATACTCATTCAGATTCAACTTTCAAATACAGTACAGATACGCTCCAGACACGGACGCTATTCTGATACTCATTCTTCAAACTTACAAATTACAATTCAACAATCACTTCTGGATGGCATCTTTAAGCTCATCTCCCACAGCTTTCTATCACCTCTCCAAATGGCATCTTTAAGCCCATTCCCTCTATCATCACATCATCGAGTGCAAATTTCTGGGCACTCTAGTGTCCAATCATCTTCCACCTTCGAGTCACGAATGGAAAAACTCGCCAATCTAACTCTTCAGGTTTAAGAAGATTGAATAGGGGCAGATGTTGTACCCCAAAATTTTCCCTCTCACTTATCAAGAATTTTCTCACAAGATCTCTTTGACTCAAGACTGCATTAGGGTTTGACCAGCTCAAGACACCTCCACATGCACTGATGACCAAAATTAGGGTTTGAGTTTGCACAAGGATTTTTGGACTGTCAATGCTTCATATGACTTTAAAGGATCATTATGGACCCCTAAGATTACTCATGTCAAGTTTCAGGTCTTAAATCACACTTTTGATCAGTCAATTGAACAGTTGACCTAAAAATCAGCTGTATTGGGGAAAAAGTCAACCATGGTCAATTTACAGTCAAACTTCATAATGTTTTATCCATACCAACATTATAAACCCATATGTGTCATTTTATCAAGTTTGGACCATAACTCCTCAATAAATTTGATCAAATCATCAAAAGGGCAAAATGGTCAAAATTAGGGTTTTTACTAGGAAAGGGGAATTTCTGATTTTAGACCTAGAAAATGATCAATTGATTCAATGCATGATCTTAAGAGTCCAATTGCATCACTTTTACCTAATAACATGGTTCAAAACACTACAAGTCCATTGGATTGACAAATAAAATTTTTCAATCAACTAATCAAAAGTCAACTGTATACTAAAAAGTCAAACTTTGACTTTTTGGTCAAAATAAAATGCCAAAGATCATAATTCATCAAAACATGTCAAAATATGAAACTTTTTCATCAATAAGTCAAGGATTTAAGATTTTGTTTTGAAAAGTTGAAATTTCTTAACTTAGAAATTTTTCTAAGTATAGAAAATTTCTTATTTTTTCTCAACTTTGAGCCAAATTTTCACCATGATGCAAGATGATTCAAAGGAAATTTCCAACATGAAAGTTGTAGATCTCCATGAAATATACAACTTTTCTTCACACAATTTCTCCTAAAAATTCTTGGATCTCAAGATATAAATTTGTGAATACATGCTCATGAACTAAAAATAACTTAGTGAAATTTGGCCCTAGTTAGGCAGATTTTTTACCTGACTTCATGGCAATTTTTCACATGGTTCCAAGAGGAATTTTCAAAATATATTCAAAGATGAGTTGTAAATAATATTGCAAGCTTTCCAAAGTGTTCAAGAAATCCTTGAGATCATTCTTGAGTAGGGAGAATCGAAGAGATGAAGTTGGTGATTTGTCACTTGGATTTCAAGCCATTTTTGTGAAGAACATTGGATCCAATCCTCAAGCATGCTGAATAAATCCTACTTTGCAGGCTTCTAACTTAACTTTCACTCCATAATTAAATGTTTTCACAGTTGTTGGAAGCTTTAAGCCAAGCATTCAATTCATTGTACAACAATGATTCCATTATTGGGAGAAAGGCAACATTGCCATTTTAGAAAAGCAAGCTTTATGCAAAGTCAGCTTGCATTGAGCCTTGCACTTGTTTTTTCTGCACAAACACACTCCACTCAATCATAACAAGTATGTTTAAAGGTCTCAGCCCCCTACAAGCTTGGTAATACACCTTGAAACCATGCTTGCTAGCCTTGCTTCAAAAACAAGTAACTAAGCAAACATGTGAGTTTTTGAAATCTGAGTTGTTACAAGACTTAAGACCACTTGCTTATAAGTAGACACACTATTTGCAAGTTGATACACGAATGCTAAGACTCAAAAACACTCCAAAACACTTAACAACTCAAAATCTGCCATAGCTTGACAGTCTTGAACCTCACATAGCCATCTCCAAATCCACTCGTGCGTATTGAGTTTTAACCACCCAAACACTTAATATACATCATATCAAAGTGATCCAGGCCCATGTTTCAAGACTGTAGCTCCTCCTTCACCGTCCACCATTTCCAAATATCAAGCTTGCGGGTTGACTTGAGTAGAGAGATTCAGGGACTTTCAAGATAAAGTAAGGGTTGGAATTCACTCAAGGAGGTCCAGGCAAGCTGAATAGATCCTCAGGCCTTCTCAAAACTTGCTCAAACTCCATTCACGATTCCAACTGCAAGAGGTAAAAACTCAAACTTTTATCTATTCATACAAGCATCATTTGGTCCTGATTTGTGAAAGCAAAATGTAGATATCCTTGCTCTAAAGCTAACCATGTTCATAGTTTTCATTTATATTAACTATGTATAGAGAATTTTAGATTTGAAATTTCTACAAAAATTAGGTTTCAAATTAGGGCCAGTAAAATTAGATTTTATTTTTGACTTTTAGTTTACATAAGTTGTATGTTTGAATTCATGGGAAGAAACACCACAACTTTCATGTTTGAACTTTCCATTTTAATGGAGGAATGAGGAAGATACAGGTGGTCCGGCCATGGCTCAAGGTTGAAGATGAAGTTGCCTTCAGGAAGCAGTTTCTAATATATATTTGTGGTTTTGTTTATATAAATGGATGTACAGCCACCCTAGTGGTAGGGCAGCGCGCGTAATTGCTAGAGGTCATGGGTTCGAGCCTCAGTGCGCTGCCTTTTGCATTTTCTCACATTTTTCCACTTTTTTGTCCCTTGCAGCGCTGGGCTTCTATTTCATGGGCCTATGGATATTTTTTCTAACATTTACACCCTGTTTACTTGTGACACCCCTGGCCCATTATCATTTTATTTATTTATTTTATTCTCATTTTATTTTCTTAAATATATTTTTCCTAATATTGAAAATCATAAAAAATATAAAAATGATAGTGCTGCACCCCAAAATTTGCCCTCTCATGTTTTCCAAAGTCTTCCCCCTGCCTGGTTGATCACAAACTCTTGCCTAAGGAAAAAGAAGATTTTTGAGTGGTACTTTAAGTACCTTTCGATTGGCATCCTGAAAGACACTTCGATTGACATTCTGGACAAGCATTTCGATTGGCATCCTGAAAGACCCTTCGATTGGCATTCTGAAGGAGTCTTTCAATTGGCATTATGGACAAGCATTCGATTTGAATTATGTCAAGGCAATTTCGACAGGCATGTCAACCATGTCCTTCGATTGGCATGAACAACACCTTTTGATTGGCCTGTTAGCAGAGCCTTTCAATTGGAATACTTCGATTGATATTTGGGCCAGGCCCATTCGAAGGGTACACGGGGAGTCCATTCGAAAGAGGCAAATCAGGACTAATCGAAGAGCATGGCCTGAAAGCATTCGAAATCCAAGCGTCCAGGTTCATTCAAGGGACACGAATGTTTCAAAAGAGGAAATAATTTAATGTGTTTGATTTTTGTCCAGAGCGTTAAAGGCCTGTTTTAATGGCTGTCCCTTGCCATTACTGCACCCTCACACCCCTATAAATACAGAGGCCATCATACATTACCAACACAAAAATCAAAGGAAAATCATAGAACGAAAATTATACACACACAAAAAATCTGCAGGAGAACAAAACATTGGAGAGATGCTGCCCAGAATTTTCCAAGCCAAAGCAGTCCCTCAGATCGAAGGTGTCCACGCCCAGAAGCCCTCAAATCAAAAGTGCCTACATCCAGGAAGCCCTCAGATCGAAGGTTCCTACATCCAGGAAGCGCCCAAATTAAAAGTCCAATTTGTTGGTAAGAAAAGGTAAACCATCCAACCTCATATTTGCATAATACATTCATACTTGTTGTTACTTTCGATTTACCATCCTAGACAGGATCAAAGGGCCTGGGTTTGGCACCCAGGTCATGTTTTTTCGTTTGCTAACACTTGCTGCAGATTTATCCTGAAGAGACCCCAAAAAGTGCAGGATCGAAGGGCCTAGGATTCAATACCCAGGCCCTGCATTTTATTTCGCTAACATGCTTTTGCAGGTATAACATCCCAGATCGAAGGAGAGCCCTTCTCTGGACCGAACCTATTAGCATGCTGGATTGAAGGAGGCATCTCATTCCTGGATCGAAAGCCATGACCTCCATGATCAAAAGACAATCCTCTTCCCTGGATCGAAGGCTACTCACGCCTTGCTGTTTGGCCCAATCGAAAGGACCATGACCCTGTCTGGATCGAAGCTGCCATTCCCCCCTGGGTCGAAACTCCTGGATCGAAGGATCCCCCTTGTATTTTATTTTGTTTTCATAGACTTCCTTTTAATTAACATTAAAATAAAAAAACCACGAAAACATTAGGCTAGTTCTTTTTCTATTAAATTAACTTTGTTAATTAACCTTTAACTATCTTAACATTTTTCCAAAAAAAACTAAAATTAAATAGATTTAGATTATTTTTCCCAAAATAAAATAAAACAACAAAAAGAGTTCTTATTCTTAGGATTTTTAAGATTCACGCGCGTTTATTTTACTGGGATGTAATAGCTTAAACTAAGACCCTTTACTGCTTTTATTTCCCCAATTTTTGGATGTAAATAATCCCCCTCTCCGAAAGCCTTGTAATAGCGTAGGATTTACAATTCTCGCACTTTAAATTCCTGTACATATATTAATTGCTTAGATGTATGCTAACTAGGATTGCGTGACAAGATTAACTCTTAACTTAAAATCAACAGTAGCTCACCATGACATGCAAGAATAAAATAATTGATAATTGACACACTTGCACATGCCACTCCTAGGGTATACCTCATTTGGTTACCTCGAATGTGGTTATTAAGTATAGGATGTTTTAGAGGTCGTCCTTTTGTCCCAAGATCATAAGTTACCTCAAAATGGTTGCCTCGATAAAAAATGATCTAAGACATTAGGATTACCACTAAAGCGTCCTAATGTTGCTTTAGTGACCACAAGTCCCTTAAATCGAATTGACCCGAAAACTCCAACAACGGTGCTACTTACTCCTTAATAGTGGGATAGCACTGTCTAAAGGATATTAGCACAATTTAGTTCCTTTTTGAGTAGGTAGAGGTTCTTAAGTACTTGCTCCTTTTAAAAACAAAACAAAACTTTTCGCACTTACACTTTCTTCAAAAACAAAACAAAACTCTTTTCAAAACCCACAATCACAAAGAAAAGCAAACCTTTTGAAAACATAGTGAGCAAGTACCTAAGAGCCCGTGGATAACCACGGATAGAAAGGGTGCTAACACCTTCCCTTTCTATAATCTACCTCCCGAACCCGAGAAACATCTCGAAAAGGAATTTTTCTGTGCTTTTGTCCTTTCCCTTGTTGGATAAAATAAAAGACGGTGGCGACTCTTGCTTACCGCGACACTTTGCAAAAACAAACGCAAACGCGAACCAGCATTCCAAAAACAGCCAGTTCTCGTTCCCACCGATCATAGAACTGGCGACTCTGCTGGGGAACAATTAATAAGTGAGGTATACCTTGGGATTAGATCACTTGTGTTTTCAATTGTATTGCTTTGTATGCTTTTAATTTTGTGGGCTTGTATCGGAGTTCTATAGATCCTAACCCGGATCTGGGGGTACCCTTTTTAGGTAAGTAGCAACAAACTGTGAGGGAACTGTGCGGGGTATACCGACATGGTTGAAACAGTAGCTACGTTGATGTGGCACTTTGGTGAGTACCGGTAACCCTTGAGTTAAGTCAAGGAGAGTACGGGGCCGCCGCGTGGTGTCGTGAAGCATCAATTGACCTTAGAATCTTACTTGACCATCTTGGCCTTTTTTAGGGGTAGTGAGATGACCGACTTTGGTGCAGTCCGAAGTTGGTAGATACTCGATACTACACTCATTGAGGGTTGTTTTCTTGGAATATTTTGGTCGCCAGTTAAGTGGCTAAACAATAACAATGAACATAGAAAACAATCCAATGATATTGAGCTCCTTAGAACCCGGTTACTATTTATAGGACAAGTTTTGAGCCAACTAAACTCAAGAGGGAAATACCTATGAAACTCCATGCCAGCCTAAACTTAAGGCTATTTGTGTGACTTGTGTGCCTTCAAATCTGAACTACTTGCACATTGTTGTTATCTGACAACATGAGTTCCTTGCAGGTTTTGTTTACAGTCCTTATCCAATAATTTAGACTTATTGCAGGGCTTACTTACATCACCTCACACTTTTGCATACCTGTACATAACATCATAACATCATACCATAGCATTTTTCCTTAACCATTTCAAGGATCTCAAGGTATGTGATGCAGGTTATGGTAAATCAAATGTCCAGCAAGGGGCAAAGGGGATTTATTTTCCTCTAGACAAGTTTGTCTAGAAATCCAAGCATGATAACTTGAGTCAGAGGCTATGACCCACTCGATATGGTGAGCTTGATTCTTGAAGAAGGACTCTCAGCAACATGAAGTTCCTTAATCAAGCTACCAGATTCAGATTCTAACAGTTTCTTGTTTACCCTACGAGATCCTTGAAAACATTGCATACATATATCATACATATCATTGCATAACAGGTCTCCCAATACAGGTCTCTCATGTTCTCGCTGTTTATTTCAGCAATGGCTTTCCCACAAGATAACCAGGATCTTCATACTCAAGAGACTCAGTTCAGGGAAATCTTCCTAAACCTATCCAAGGGGCAGGAAGAGTTGAGAACACTCCTCATGGGGAACTTGGTCAAGAAAAGTCCTGAAGGCAATAAGGACGAACAGTTGAAACATCTGCAAGCTGAGGTAGATGCATTGAGAACCCAGATGTTGGGGCAGATGGCTCTTATCCAAGGCTTAGCTCGGGAACAAGAAGAGCTGAGAACCATGATCAACTAGCTTCATCAAGACAGATACAACAACATGAAGCAAACGGTCAAGGCTGGTGGTCAAGTCATTGATCAGCCTCCAAGAAGACAAGGGTTTGGCTTGGTAAAGAATGGACCTCTCCAAGTTGCTACTACCTCAAGGGTCCAACAACAACCTCACCAAAAGCAACGGGTTAACTAGAGGCCGTTTACCAAGCTCAACATGCTGCTGTCCCAAGCTTTGCAACATCTGTTGAGACTGAATCTGGTGACGTTAGTAGGACCTCATCTGAATCCTAAGACTTCTTCACCCAACTACAATCCTGATGCAAGGTGCGCGTACCATTCTAACAGTCTGGGGCACGATACTGACGATTGTTGGAAGTTGAGGTACAAAATTCAAAACCTGATTGATGAAGGAGCATTGGAATTCACACAATATGGTCAGGTTGAGTTTTTCTACCATCCCTCCAAGGTTCACCATTTGAAGTGATCAGTACTGAGACGAGAAGACTTTTGTTCATTTGAATTTTCAAGTTGTAATCTCTTTGTTATTCAAACATTTATCTATTAATGTCAAACTTTGTTTCACTAATGCACTGCATATGTTTGTCTTGAATTCATCCTTTAATTACATTTAAACTATGCTTTTTACTCACTTTATGACATTCAACTCTTGCTAAAAGTTACAAGCCTTTAGAGGGAGGATGACGAAACAATGCCATAATCTCATACAGTATGCTTTTGGACAGACCTTGCTAACGATGTACAGGCATTTCTTTCAAATCCTAAACACTGGAGTTATAAGGAAGATAATCCCTAGTCAACCCCTTCGAGCCAAAGAAGTAGGATTTTTCTGTTTTTAAACAAATTGAAACCTTTGATTTAAACCTGGGGCAGGTTAGTCTCTCAGTTAATTCAAAAGATATGCATTGAAGTCGCAAAACTCTCAGTTCATAATACAACGAACGGCATCAAAAGCATTCCTCTAGAATCAAAAGACAGTGGTGGTTCCTTATCTCATAGGCAGTCAATCTCTCTAAAAAAAAAAGAGCCCACTGAACCAAAACCTATAAAGGAGGTTTAAGAAAGCTGGGGCATCCCGCTGACTGTAATCTCGAAAACAGGAACAGTCAGGCAAAATTAGGGATAACAAATCAAAAGAACGAGGTCATTACAAATCCTCGACAACATGAAAAATGTTGAAAAAAATAATGACTGCCTTCAAAAATCCAACTTGTGTGAACCAACACCAAAAACGTCGTTCCAGACTCATTTGGAGTTCAAATGCACAATTAACTGAGTTTAGGATTGAAGAACATCACGAAGAGCGGGTGGGTACAAATATACTTTGAGCCTTTATCCTTTGTTTCTTAAACTGTGAACCAAGCCACGTTACAACCCTTCAAAAGTCCTAACTGAAGCATGGGTTAGTTCAAAAGCATATTGTTACAAAAGGTATCCTGACTCCTGTAAGGCTTTGTCCTAAATCTTGTGTTGAATTTGTCTTATAAAAAGAGTTTTCTACCAAAAAGCGCATTTTTCAAAAACTTCGAGACAAGCATAAACTTTGCATTATCTGAATATCACTGTTTGCATTTGGCTATTTATTTGACAGCGGAGAAATTCACACAACGAATATCCGATGAACGAAAGCCCTCTCAGTGAACAAAATCACTTCAAAAAGGATGACGCTTCCATTGGCAAATCTCCTATAAACAAGGGGGCATGACATGTAACTATCTAGAACACCTGGGGCAGTCCAGTCAAGATTCCAGGAAATCTCTGAAGAAGTGCAGAGTAACCAGGGGCAAGTCTCCATCTCCGTCACCTGGGGCATGGGACATGAGTTCCAGCAACGAATCTTGCATGATCAAACATCTTCTGGTAGTATGGCAACACGACACTACTGGAAGTGACACCTCCCTACACTCTGAGAGCGTGGACATAGTCAAAAAAGTACTACGCATAATCAAAGACCCGCTAGGTTGACTGGCCTATGCAAAAATAAGGGCTTCCCGGCGAACCAAAAGGGTTCGGGAAAAAATAAGGGATGAAAATGAAAATTTATACACCCGGCAAGTCGAAAACCTGAAAAGGCGGCTTGAGCAAAAAAGGGTATCCCGATGGACTGAAAACCCTAAAGGGCGGTCCAGGCAAAAATTAGGGATCAAAGCGTACGACTATGTCCCGTCATCTCGTCACTTGCCTACCAGAAGAAGATTTGTCACTTCAATCGGCAATTACCAAGCACTTCATAGGTGGGAATAATACCAGATCCACAGGGCTGCCGCAGGCACCTTGTCCCGCAAAAACAGGGGCAAATAAGAATTGTCCGAACTGTACAAATTGCTCTGTCCACCAGGTACCAAGGTATATTCAGCTGAAGAATATGGCTAAGATACTATCACTCCCCGCAGAGTAAAACAGTAATGATAGCTCTCTCAGCTGAGACTTGCAGCTATGTACAAATCAGCAATACTCTCCCCAAGCAGAGTTAGTCTACCGTCAGCCCCAAAAAGGTTTGGTATCCCCAAAAGAGCTTAATATTCCCCAGCGGAGTATAAGGATATTCTCCAGCAAACGTAAGAGTATCCTCGGCAGTCTTAATATTCCTCAACAGAGTATAAGAATGTTTCCCGGAGGAATACAAGATACCCCCAGCGGAGTATAAAGACATTCCCCAGCAAACATAAAAGCATCCCCGGCAGTCTTAATATTCCTCAACGGAGTATAAGAATGTTTCCCGGAGGAATACAAGATACCCCCAGTGGAGCCATTTCCCCAGCGCAGTCTAAAAAAGCTTCCCCAATGGAGTTGAATCATTTTCCCCAGTAGATTCTGGAAGCTTATCCCCTGCGAAGCACAAATAAGTCTCCCCAACCAATTTCAGAAGGTTATCCTCTCCAAGTTGCAACTGAAAGATCATCCCTAGCGAAGTTCTTTCTTTCCCCAAGCAGGACTTCTATCCTCAACAGATTCAATATCACCAGCAATGGCAATCCATCCCCAGTGGAGTTTATCATCAAAATCCCCAACAGAGCTTATCAACGGAATCCCCAGCGGAGTTTATCGTTAAAATCCTCAGCAGAGTATATCTTCCCCAGCGGAGTTCATCGTTAAAATCTCCGCAAAGTATCTTCCCCATAGAGTATTTCCCCTCAGAGTAATCTCTTCATCCTGTTTATCCCCCACCGGAGTTCTTTTCTCCTAACAGGTTTATCCTTGCAATCATCTTCGTTCGTCATCCCCAGCGGAAACGAAGAATTCAACTCTATTCTCCAGCAAGCTATCCGGGATTAATTTTCCCCAGCTGAAACATTACATTTCCAGACATCATGATACATGCATAAATGCATCATACCATATGTGATCGGTGGATCTGGAACTGACTGTTTAACGCTGGTTCGTGAAATGTCGCGGAAGCAAGAGTCGCCACCGTCTTTTATTTTCTCCAAATGGAAAGGACAAAAGCACAGAAAAATTCCTTAAAGAGATTTCTCTCGGTTCGGGAGGTAGGTTATAGAAAGGGAAGGTGTTAGCACCCTTTCTATCCATGGTTATCCATGGGCTCTTAGATACTTGCTCATTGTGTTTTCAAAATTGTTTGTTTGCTTTTCAACTGTGGGTTTTAAAAAGTTTCTTTGAAAATTCCAGTTCGACTCTTGTATCGGTCCTCAAGAGTGTTTGAAAAATTGCTTTCGAAAGCTTTTTGAAAAGGTGTCGGTGTGAAAAGTATTTTTGATTTGTTTTTGAATTTAGAGCAAGTATCTAGAGTCGTCTACCTACCCTAAGGAATTCGTCTGTGTAAATGTCCTTAAAGTAGTGCCATCCCACCATTGAGAGGTAGGTAGCACCACCGTTGGAGGTGTTCGGGTCAATTCGAGGTTCGGGACATGGTGATCACCAGAGCAATGGGAAGACACCTTAGAAGCTACCCTCATGCCAGGTTCCCGGATCATGAGGACTTACTAAGACATCCTCTACTCGACGATCACCTTTCGAGGCAAGGCAACAGTGAGGCGTACCCTAGGGGTGGTGTGTGATTTGTGTGTCATGTTCAGTTATTTTGTCTTATTCATGTCAAGGTGATTTATGCGTTTGTTTTTATTTTATCATTCATTCTTGCATGCATTTATTAACAGTTAAAAAGATGCGGAAATTAAAAGTTCTAAACTATTACAAAGGCGCGGGTCCACATCGCCAAATTTAATCCAGGACCCGATTTGACAGAAAATAAAGAAGTAAAGTGCGAGAGATAAATATTACACGGCTTTGGGAGAATTACATTAATATTATAAGAAATAAAATAAAATGCGCGAATTGGAATTAAAATTGGAAGCGAGGGCGTTGGACCCTTTTTAATGAAATTAAATTAAATGATTAAACTAATGAAATTAAAGAGAAAAAAGAAATTATTTTTTTTTTGAGTTTTTGGTATTTATGTTTTTTTATGTATTTTTATGAGAAAGATTAAATGAAATTAAAAATATTAACCCTAATTCTAATTTTTTTTATTTATTAAGAAAAACATGTTAAAATTAAACCTAAAATTAATCTAATTATTTACATGCAATTTTGATTTATAAAAATAAATAATTAATTATTAGTGAAATTTATTTACAAAAAAACATTAATTAAATAAATATATTTTGATTTTTATGACTTTTCTGTTTTTTACTATTTTTTATATTTTATGAAAATAAGTTAAATTAAAGGAATTAATTAAAAAAAGAAATAATTGAAATAAATAAAATAAGGAAAAGAAAGAAAATACAATACCTTGGGAGGTTTCTGTCCCCTTTTTGGAGGTGAATTGGAGTGGTTTGGCCATTTGACTTTTGGCCTCATCATGCATAAGTTGTTCTACTTTGGCCATTTAGCTTTTGGCTTTTGGCCATTTGCGTTTTGGCTTTAACGTTCCTTAATGTCTGGCTTAATGTCTGCCTCGCCATGTATTGGTGTCATGCATAAAATGTTCTACTTTGGTCATTTGGCTTTTGGCTTTTGGCCATTTGGCTTTTGGCCTCAACGCTCCTTAATGAACCTGCATGGGATCCTGTCTAAATCTGCAGTGTTGAATCTTACGAACACATTAAATAAAATCATAAAATGCAAATAAAGCCAATATATGAAGAAATTTAATGTTTAGGCACAATATGACATGTATGAATGATTATACCCTTTTGATCATGGAGATCAAATCAATCTTACCCTTACTGGAAAATTAGTGACCTGGATGGTTTTATGCCTTACTGGAAAATTAGGATCATGGAGATCAAGCCAGCCTTATCCTTACTGGAGAAGTAGTGAGGTGTTGGTTTGTAACTGAGATGGCTTTGTTTGTAGTGAGAGAGGGATTTGTAATAAGGATTTCAAGGTTTTAGGGTTCTTGAAAGAGTTTGATATTCCAACAGTGTTGTGGCAAGGTTTTTTATCTCTTTTTTCTCTTCTTCTCTTTTTTTCTTTTTTCTGGTTTGTGTGAAAAGAAGGTGATTATATAATGAAAATTAGGGTAAAGCAAATGGGCTTTGAATGTGCAATTGGGCCTCCAATATTCACTTGAATTCGTCACTTTCCAGGCTAAATCGCAGGGACTTAAGTGCATTTTTTGAAGTTGAAATGTGAAAACAAAATGTAGCCGATATCGAGAACTAACTCCTGTCCGAAAATCGACTCAATCAGATAAACGGTGAATTAGTTATGAATTTTTGAAGTTTCAGCTCAGACAAACTTATTTTGGGCTCCAGTGTCGACTCTGACACGTTCTTCAATAAAAAACTGGTATTGATCGGTGCATAATTTGATCTCGACTTTTGAAACAAAGTTGTAGATCTATGAGTCAGTGACCTTGTGTAAACATATGAGTCCAATCCGATAAAAATTGACCGAGTTATGAATTTTCGAAGTTTCGGCTCAGATGAAATAATATTCAGCATTCAGGATTTTCAGCGTGTCACACACTCTGAGCAAAAAACGAAGGCCTTTTGAACACCGTTCGAACTCGATACCTTCTGTGAAAATGTAGCCAACTCAATTTGTGAAATTTTGGCACCGGAACCAGCTCGATACGATGAAAATCGACCAAGTTATGATTTTTTGAACATGACGCAAATAAACTTCTGTCACAAATTTTTGCACGAAAATACTTGATAAATCCACATTTTTGAAGACCTTCTGATCGAAATTGGCTTCCAGCCGTGAGAGATGAAAACGTAGATAATGTCAAGACGGAATTTTGGCCACCGGAACGGGTTCAAAACGAGTCACGATCTTCAAGTTATGAATTTTTTAGCGCGTAAAAACTGCACTTTCAGCACACTTTTTCACTATATTTCTTCAAGAAAACTCACACATTCGGATACCTTCTTTAAAGAATTGACTCTTGAGCCGAACCTGAATTTGAGAATACGTTATCAGAGATATCTTGGCGAAAGAATACCTGAATATGACGCGCCAGGTTGGACTTGTGAATTTTTCTTGAAATGTTTTTTGAGAAATATGGGAGGGCAAATTTTGGGGTACAACAGTTGCCCCTGTTCAATCTTCTTAGACCTGAGGATGCAGATTGGCTGACGTGTCTTTCGTAATCCGAAGGTGGAAGATGATTGAACACTAGAGTGCCCAGAAATTTGCGCTCACATAGTAGCAGTGATGATGGAATGGGCTTATAGATGCCATTTGGAGTTTGGTGAATAGGATGATGGGCTTATAGATGCCATCTGGATGTTGATCGCGTAAGAGATTCCTTAGCGAGAACCTGCATACCTGCAAAAGAAAAAGGAGTACCTGACATGTTGCAGGAGCTGATTTTCAGACGCTCGGTATAGATGTGTCCTGCCTGGTTACAGGAGCTGGATCTGGAGCTTCACAAGATGAATGAACCAGGGATGGTCACTACCTTAGCATGAACGGTAAGAGAACCTTGGGTGACTTTAACTTCAACAACGCTCATTGAGAAAATCTTGGTGGGAATTACCATCTTCGCAGTATCGGGAAGAGAACCATAGGCACTTATAATCTGAAAGGGAATTACATCTCACGCACCGTCGGGGAGAGAACCATAGGAAATTATAACCTGAAAGGGAATTATCACCTCACGCACCATCGGAGAGGGAACCATAGGAAAGGAATTATCACCTCACGCACCATCGGAGATGGAACCATTAGGAAAGGAATTATCACCTCACGCACCATCGGAGAGGGAACCATTAGAAAAGGAATTATCACCTCACGCACCATCGGAGAGGGAACCATTAGAAAAGGAATTATCACCTCACGCACCATCGGAGAGGGAACCATTATAACCTAAAAGGGAATTATCACCTCACACACCATCGGAGAGGGAACCATTAGGAAATTATAATCTCAAAACTTCTACTGAGTCTTCATCAGAAAAATCTGTTGGGAGTCGATTTAGCTGGACTAGAGAAGGCCTTGGACTGGATAAGAAATCTTTGGAGTTGATTAATTGAACTGGTCTAGGTCTTGAAATATGATTGAGAATTTAACTGAATCTTTCCTGAAAGGTAAAAGTCAGTCATATGCAATGCATGATATGGATCAAGCAATGACGTTCTCAACATAAATGAGATTTGTATGATATGATGCGTCTATGCATGCTATAATGATGTATGTGATGTTTATGAATGTGTTCTAGGAAAGTAAATCCTTGACGGGTGCCGGGAAGTCACTCCTGGGCTGATGTTGAAGAATAGATTTTGCTTCCGCTGGGGATGATAGTTGCAAGAATACCGGTAGGAGAAGATAACTCCGTTGGGAAATAAATTTGGCAAATGGAAGATTCTGCGGGGAGAAAAATACTCTAGCGACCATGCTGGGGAGTGATATTCTGTGGGGGAGAGGGATGCTTTTGCTGAATTGTTGATGGTAACTTGCTGGGGATATCCTTGTTGTATTGGAAGTGTTGATAGACTTCGCTGGGGGTAAGAGAATTTCGTCGAGGACGCTCTTTCCATGGCTTTTGGCTGAGGATAACCCAGTTATATCCTGTTAAGGAAATAACTCTTTGAATAAAGCCGGACGACGCGTTCGTGCTCTGCGAGGATAAGCTTCCAGAATTTACTGGGGATAAGCTTACTGCTTGGGGAAGATGAATTCCAATTTTCCTGGGGGAATAGATTGGACTTTCCTGGGGAAGTTTGAGCTGTATGGGAAGTGATTCCTTTGAATGTTGATATGCCGCCGGGGAACAATCTTTAGACCAAGACTGCCGGGGATGCTTGTTAAAAGAATATGTACATTGTTGCTGGGGATGTTGAGATCTGCTGGAGGATACTCAACTTCCTTAAGATTTGATAACTCTGCTTGGAGAAGAACGCACTGACTTGCCGACTCACTCTCTGGGGAATTAAGATATGCCGGTTATGTTCTTTAGCTTAGCCTACCTTGGTACCTTGGAGGACAGAACAATTAGATTGCTTAGACAACTCTTTATTGCCCCTGTTTCTGAGGTATGAGAGGAAGACCTGTGAGGTGCTGATAGTTGTTGATGGACAAACCTTCTTCTGGTAGGCAGGTGATAAGATGACAGGACATAGTCGTACGCTTTGATCCCTAACTTTTGCCTGGACCGCCCTTTCGGGTTTTCAGTCCACCGGGATACCCATTTTTGCCCAAGCCGCCTTTTCAGGTTTTTGACTTGCCGGGTGTACATATTTTTCATTTTCATCCCTTATTTTTGCCCGAACCCTTTTGGTTCGCCGGGAAGCCCTGATTTTTGCCTAGGTATGTCAACCTAGCGGGTCTTTGATTTTGCGTAGTATTTTTCGGCTATGTCCATGTTCTCAGAATGTAGGGAGTTGCTCCTGTTTAGAAGTGTTTTTGTCATGCCACCAGAAGATGTTTAATCAGGCAAGATTCATTGTTGGAATGCCCCAAGTGATTCAGGCAGAGATTTGCCCCAAGCTATTTGGCCTTTTGAGAGATTCTCCGAATCTTGATTGGATTGCCCCAGATGATTGGACCATGATCATGTCGTGCCCCTTGGTTGGAAGTGCTTTTGTTCACTAGGTATTTCTCGTGCGAATTTCCCTGCTGTTCAAACAAAAAGTCATATGCAAACAAAGTTATGTTAAAAATGCAAAGCCTATGTCTGTCTTGAAGATTTTGAAAATGAATTCTTTTCATAAAACAAGTGATTGTTTGTAAAACGTGATGTCAACTCGTTATTTTATCGTAGGCCTTAAGGAGTCAGGATACCTTTCGTAACAGTATGCTTTCGAACTAACCCATGCTTCAGCTAGGACTTTCAAGGGTTATAACGTGGCCTGGTTCACGGTTTAAGAAACAAAGGATAAAGGCTCAAATTTGATTTGTACCCACCCGCACTTCATGATGTTCTCCAAACCTAAACTCAGTTGATCATACGTTAGACCTTGTTTGAGTCTTTGCTCTGATTTTCCGGTGATGATTCGGATGTTGATAACTTATTTTGAATATGCAGTCATTCCTTTTTTGTTGAGGGTTTGTAAGACCTTTTTCTTGATTTTTGTTATCCCTTTCTTTTTTGCCTGAACTGTTTCCTTTTTTGGAATTACAGTCAGCGGGATGCCCCAGTTTTGTAAGTCTCCTTCATGGGTTTTGACTTAATAGGTTTTTTTTTTTGAGAGATATAATGACTGCCTATCCTTGTGATTGTTCGGAATCATCATTGTCTTTCTTTGTTTTGTAAGGACCTCTTTGGTGCCATTCGTTATGCACTTGGATCAACTGAGAGACTACCCTGCCCCAGGTTATGATTAAGGGTTTTAAATTTTGAAAAGAAAAAACTCCTACTTCTTTGGCTCAGAGGGGTTGACGAGGGATTATCATCCTTATAACTCCAGTGTTTAGGGATTGAAACAATGCCTGTACCTCATCAGCGGGGTCTGTTCAAAAGCATACTGTAATGATCGTGGTATCATTTTCGTCATCCTCCCTCAAGAGGCTTAGAATTATTAATTAAGAGTTGATCATCAGAAAAAATATGAAAATAATTTGCATTTAGTGAATATGAATATATTGCTTCAAAACAGACATATGCGATGCATTAATAAAATAACAATGTTTAACATGAGTAAATGTTTGAACAAAAGAGAATTGCAGCTTGAACATTCGAATGAACAAAAATTTCTCAATCCTAGCCATGTTTTGGCAAGGGAGCAGTGATTATGTTCGGAGTCTCAGGTACTTTAAACTGAATCTCTCCAGCGTCGATCATGTCTTGAATCTTGTTTTTGAGAGGCCAGCAGTTATCCGTAGTATGCCCCGGGCTATTAGAATAGTATGCGCACCTATCGTTGGGATGATAGTTAGGAGCAGAAGTGTTTGGATTCCGGAGAGGGGCCCTTAAGGTGATTAGCCCTGCCTTCAACATTTGTTGTAGTGCTTGATCCAGCGACATGTTGATCTTGGTGAACTGCCTTTTAGGCTTGTCTGGCTGACGCTGGTGAGGTTGATGCTGAATTTGTGACCCTGAAGCCATTTGAGGAGCTCTCCCCTTATCTCCTTGTCTCAAAGATGATGGAATGATGACTGGCTCTTTACCCTTAGATGTTTGCCCCAGTTGGTTACCCCGAAGCAGTTGGTTGACGAGAACCCCGAGCTCATCTTGTCTTTGAGCTAACCCTTGAATGGCAGTCACCTGCCCCAGCATCTGGACTTTCAAGGCATCCACCTCATCTTGCAGGTGTTTCAGCCTTTCGTCCTTATCATCCTCAGCACTGTTCCTGACTAAGGTCCCCATGAGAAGGGTTCTCAACTCTTCCTGCCCCTTGGATAGATTCAGGAGGATTTCCTCGAACCGAGTCTCTTGAGCATGAAGGTCATGGTTATCTGGTTGGAAGGCCATTGCTGAAATAAGCAGCGAGAAAGGTAAGTGACCTGCAACAAGGATACCTGTTATGCAATGATGAGTATGACATGCATGTAATGTTTTCAAGGACCTCGCGGGGTAAACAAGAAAATTTGTTAGCGTTTGGATCCGGTAGCTTGATTGAAAGAAACTTCATACTTGTTGAGAGTCTCTCTTCCAAGGGTCAAAGGCTCACCATATCAAGTGGGTCATAGCCCCTGACTCGAGTCATCAACCTTATTTGCTTTCCAAACAACCTTGGCTTGGGGAACTTTTCTTCAGGAGTCAAAGCTCACCATATCAAGTGGGTCATAGCCCCTGACAACCTTGGCTAGAGGAAAATAAATCCTCTTTGCCCCTTGCTAGACGTTTGATTCATCATGACCTGCATCACAAGCCCTTGAGATCCTTGAAATGGGTTAGGATGTATGCAATGGTATGATGTCATGATGCATGGGGTAATATGAATAAACCCTGTTATGAGCCCTTATTAAGGACTGCAAACCAAAACCTGCAAGAAACTCAAGTAAAACCTGTTATGAGTCCTAATTAAGGACTATAAACGAAACCTGCAGGAAACTTAGCAAACCCTGTTATGAGTCCCAATTAAGGACTATGGACAAAACCTGCAGGAAATTCAGTAAACCCTGTTATGAGTCCTAGTTAAGGACCATAAACAAAACCTGCAAGAAGCTCAAGTGTCGGACAACAAGCATGCAAATAGTCAAGTATGAAGGCACACAAGTCACACAAAAGAGCCCTTAGAGTTTAGGCCAACATGAGGTCTAGGTATTACCCTCTTGAAGTTGGTGGGCTCAACCTGTCCTATTAGAAGTAACCGGGTTCTAAGGGTCCCAATATCACGGGATTGCTTTCATTGTTCATCGTTTCGATTTAGCCACTGAACTGGCGACCGAAATATTCCAGGAAAGCAACCCTCAATTGAGTGTAGTATCGAGTATCAACCAACCTCGGACTGCACCAAGGTCAGTTATCTCACTACCCTAAAGAGGCCAAGATAATTCAATTAAGGTTCCTAAGGTCTGTTGATGCTTCACGACACCATGCGGAGGCCCCGTACTCTCCTTGACTGAACTCAAGGGTTACCGGTACACACCAAAGTGCCACATCAACGTAGCAGACTGTTTCAACCATGTCGGTATACCCCGCACAGTTCCCTCACAGTCTTGTTGCTACTTTCTAAGAAGGTACCCCCAGATCCGGGTTAGGATCTATAGAACTCCCAAGCAACCCACAATTTAAAGCACACAAGGAAAACAATTGAAAACACAGTTATGAACTAGCCCTAAGGTACACCTCACTTTAAGATAATCCCTAGCAGAGTCGCCAGTTCTGTGATCGGTGGATCTGGAACTGACTGTTTAACGCTGGTTCGCGAAATGTCGCGGAAGCAAGAGTCGCCACCGTCTTTTATTTTCTCCAAATGGAAAGGACAAAAGCACAGAAAAATTCCTTAAAGAGATTTCTCTCGGTTCGGGAGGTAGGTTATAGAAAGGGAAGGTGTTAGCACCCTTTCTATCCATGGTTATCCATGGGCTCTTAGATACTTGCTCATTGTGTTTTCAAAATTGTTTGTTTGCTTTTCAACTGTGGGTTTTAAAAAGTTTCATTGAAAATTCCAGTTCGACTCTTGTATCGGTCCTCAAGAGTGTTTGAAAAATTACTTTCGAAAGCTTTTTGAAAAGGTGTCGGTGTGAAAAGTATTTTTGATTTGTTTTTGAATTTAGAGCAAGTATCTAGAGTCGTCTACCTACCCTAAGGAATTCGTCTGTGTAAATGTCCTTAAAGTAGTGTCATCCCACTATTGAGAGGTAGGTAGCACCACCGTTGGAGGTGTTCGGGTCAATTCGAGGTTCGGGACATGGTGATCACCAGAGCAATGGGAAGACACCTTAGAAGCTACCCTCATGCCAGGTTCCCGGATCATGAGGACTTACTAAGACATCCTCTACTCGACGATCACCTTTCGAGGCAAGGCAACAGTGAGGCGTACCCTAGGGGTGGTGTGTGATTTGTGTGTCATGTTCAGTTATTTTGTCTTATTCATGTCAAGGTGATCTATGCGTTTGTTTTTATTTTATCATTCATTCTTGCATGCATTTATTAACAGTTAAAAAGATGCGGAAATTAAAAGTTCTAAACTATTACAAAGGCGCGGGTCCACATCGCCAAATTTAATCCAGGATCCGATTTGACAGAAAATAAAGAAGTAAAGTGCGAGAGATAAATATTACACGGCTTTGGGAGAATTACATTAATATTATAAGAAATAAAATAAAATGCGCGAATTGGAATTAAAATTGGAAGCGAGGGCGTTGGACCCTTTTTAATGAAATTAAATTAAATGATTAAACTAATGAAATTAAAGAGAAAAAAGAAATTATTTTTTTTTTGAGTTTTTGGTATTTATGTTTTTTTATGTATTTTTATGAGAAAGATTAAATGAAATTAAAAATATTAACCCTAATTCTAATTTTTTTTATTTATTAAGAAAAACATGTTAAAATTAAACCTAAAATTAATCTAATTATTTACATGCAATTTTGATTTATAAAAATAAATAATTAATTATTAGTGAAATTTATTTACAAAAAAAACATTAATTAAATAAATATATTTTGATTTTTATGACTTTTCTGTTTTTTACTATTTTTTATATTTTATGAAAATAAGTTAAATTAAAGGAATTAATTAAAAAAAGAAATAATTGAAATAAATAAAATAAGGAAAAGAAAGAAAATACAATACCTTGGGAGGTTTCTGTCCCCTTTTTGGAGGTGAATTTGAGTGGTTTGGCCATTTGGCTTTTGGCCTCATCATGCATAAGTTGTTCTACTTTGGCCATTTGGCTTTTGGCTTTTGGCCATTTGCGTTTTGGCTTTAACGTTCCTTAATGTCTGGCTTAATGTCTGCCTCGCCATGTATTGGTGTCATGCATAAAATGTTCTACTTTGGCCATTTGGCTTTTGGCTTTTGGCCTCAACGCTCCTTAATGAACCTGCATGGGATCCTGTTTAAATCTGCAGTGTTGAATCTTACGAACACATTAAATAAAATCATAAAATGCAAATAAAGCCAATATATGAAGAAATTTAATGTTTAGGCACAATATGGCATGTATGAATGATTATACCCTTTTGATCATGGAGATCAAATCAATCTTACCCTTACTGGAAAATTATTGACCTGGATGGTTTTATGCCTTACTGAAAAATTAGGATCATGGAGATCAAGCCAGCCTTATCCTTACTGGAGAAGTAGTGAGGTGTTGGTTTGTAACTGAGATGGCTTTGTTTGTAGTGAGAGAGGGATTTGTAATAAGGATTTCAAGGTTTTAGGGTTCTTGAAAGAGTTTGATATTCCAACAGTGTTGTGGCAAGGTTTTTTCTCTCTTTTTTCTCTTCTTCTCTTTTTTTCTTTTTTCTTGTTTGTGTGAAAAGAATGTGATTATATAATGAAAATTAGGGTAAAGCAAATGGGCTTTGAATGTGCAATTGGGCCTCCAATATTCACTTGAATTCGTCACTTTCCAGGCTAAATCGCAGGGACTTAAGTGCATTTTTTGAAGTTGAAATGTGAAAACAAAATGTAGCCGATATCGAGAACTAACTCCTGTCCGAAAATCGACTCAATCGAATAAATGGTGAATTAGTTATGAATTTTTGAAGTTTCAGCTCAGAAAAACTTATTTTGGGCTCCAGTGTCGACTCTGACACGTTCTTCAATAAAAAACTGGTATTGATCGGTGCATAATTTGGTCTCGACTTTTGAAACAAAGTTGTAGATCTATGAGTCAATGACCTTGTGTAAAAATATGAGTCCAATCCGATAAAAATTGACCGAGTTATGAATTTTCGAAGTTTCGGCTCAGATGAAATAATATTCAGCATTCAGGATTTTCAGCGTGTCACACACTCTGAGCAAAAAACGAAGGCCTTTTGTACACCGTTCGAACTCGATACCTTCTGTGAAAATGTAGCCAACTCAATTTGTGAAATTTTGGCACCGGAACCAGCTCGATACGATGAAAATCGACCAAGTTATGATTTTTTGAACATGACGCAAATAAACTTCTGTCACAAATTTCTGCACGAAAATACTTGATAAATCCACATTTTTGAAGACCTTCTGATCGAAATTGGCTTCCAGCCGTGAGAGATGAAAACGTAGATAATGTCAAGACGGAATTTTGGCCACCGGAACGGGTTCAAAACGAGTCACGATCTTCAAGTTATGAATTTTTTAGCGCGTAAAAACTGCACTTTCAGCACACTTTTTCACTATATTTCTTCAAGAAAACTCACACATTCGGATACCTTCTTTAAAGAATTGACTCTTGAGCCGAACCTGAATTTGAGAATACGTTATCAGAGATATCTTGGCGAAAGAATACCTGAATATGACGCGCCAGGTTGGACTTGTGAATTTTTCTTAAAATGTTTTTTGAGAAATATGGGAGGGCAAATTTTGGGGTACAACACCATACAATCTCATTTATGTTGAGAACATCATTGCTTGATCCATATCATGCATTGCATATGACTGACCTTTGTCTTTCAGAAAAGATCCAGTTAAATTCTCAACAATGTGGAAGACCTTGCCTGGTCCAGTTAAATTGATTCCTAAAGATTTTTCTGATGCCGGTCCAGTCAAAGGCCTTCTCTGGTCCAGTTGAATCGATTCCTAAAGATTTTTCTGATGCAGATCCAGTTGAAGATTCCAAGACCTTGCCTGGTCCAGTTAAATCGATTCCTAAAGATTTTTCTGACGCCGATCCAGTCAAAGGCCTTCTCTGGTCCAATTAAATCGATTCCTGGAGATTTTTCTGATGCCGATCCAGTTGAAGATGTTCCAAGACCTTGCCTGGCCCAGTTAAATCGATTCCTAAAGATTTTTCTGATGCCGATCCAGTCAAAGGCCTTCTCTGGTCCGGTTAAATCGATTCCTAAAGATTTTCTTGATGCAGATCTAGTTGAAGATTCCAAGACCTTGTCTGGTCCAGTTAAATCGATTGCTAAAGATTTTTCTGATGCCGATCCAGTCAAAGGCCTTCTCTGGTCCAGTTGAATCGATTCCTAAAGATTTTCCTGATGCAGATCCAGTTGAAGATTCCAAGACCTTGCCTGGTCCAGTTAAATCGATTCCTAAAGATTTTTCTGATGCCGATCCAGTCAAAGGCCTTCTTTGGTCCGGTTAAATCGATTCCTAAATATTTTCTTGATGCAGATCCAGTTGAAGATTCCAAGACCTTGTCTGGTCTAGTCAAATCGATTCCTAAAGATTTTTCTGATGTCGATCCAGTCAAAGGCCTTCTCTGGTCCAGTTAAATCGATTCCTAAAGATTTTTCTGATGCCGATCCAATTGAAGATATTCCAAGACCTTGTCTGGTCCAGTTAAATCGATTCCTAAAGATTTTTCTGACGCCGATCCAGTCAAAGGCCTTCTCTAGTCCAATTAAATCGATTCCTAAAGATTTTTCTGATGCCGATCCAGTTGAAGATGTTCTAAAACCTTTTCAAGTCCCTGTTTAATACCTGTAGCAAGCCAGGAAAACTATCTGTGGACGACTGATTGTAGATTAATACCTGAAACCAGCCAGGAAAACTATCTACATGATGAGATTGAAGATTAATACCTGTAACAAGCCAGGAAGACCTTTCTTTCTCAGGTTAGAGATTAATACCTGTAACAAGCCAGGAAAACTATCTACACAAAGAGATTGAAGATTAATACTTGGAACCAGACAGGACGAGTACTATAACCTCAACGGCATACTCCCGGTGAGCACGAGTCAGTTCCAAAATCTCAAACAAAGTTAGACTTCCCCAGTGGAATCTTCTACAACAACAGGTATGCAAGTTCTCGCTAAGGAATCTCTTATGCGACCGACACTCCTGCAAATGGCATCTATAAGCCCATCCTCCTACCAACAACCTCCAGATGGCATCTATAAGCCCATCCTCCTACCAACAACCTCCAGATGGCATCCATAAGCCCATCCTCCTACCAACAATCTCCAAATGGCATCTGCAAGCCCATTCCCGACGTCACAATGCTGATACTACACCATGCGAGTGCAAATTTCTGGGCACTCTAGTGTTCAATTATCTTCCACCTTCGGATCGCGAAAGGCTAGAAAGCCAATCTATATCCTCAGGTTTAAGAAAATTGAACAGGGGCAACTGTTGCACCCCAAAATTTGCCCTCTCATGTTTTCCAAAGTCTTCCACCTGCCTGGTTGATCACAAACTCTTACCTAAGGAAAAAGAAGATTTTTGAGTGGTACTTTAAGTACCTTTCGATTGGCATCCTGAAAGACACTTCGATTGACATTCTGGACAAGCATTTCGATTGGCATCCTGAAAGACCCTTCGATTGGCATTCTGAAAGAGTCTTTCGATTGGCATTATGGACAAGCATTCGATTGGAATTATGTCAAGGCAATTTCGACAAGCATGTCAACCATGTCCTTCGATTGGCATGAACAACACCTTTTGATTGGCCTGTTAGCAGAGCCTTTCGATTGGAATACTTCGATTGATATTTGGGCCAGGCCCATTCAAGGGTACGCAGGGAGTCCATTCGAAAGAGGAAAATCAGGACTAATCGAAGAGCATGGCCTGAAAGCATTCAAAATCCAAGCGTCCAGGTTCATTCAAGGGACACGAATGTTTTAAAAGAGGAAATAATTTAATGTGTTTGATTTTTGTCCAGAGCGTTAAAGGCTTGTTTTAATGGATGTCCCTTGCCATTACTGCACCCTCACACCCCTATAAATACAGAGGCCAACATACATTACCAACACGAAAATTAAAGGAAAATCATAGAACGAAAATTATACACACACAAAAAATCTGCAGGAGAACAAAACATTGGAGAGACGCTGCCCAGAATTTTCTAAGCCAAAGCAGTCCCTCAGATCGAAGGTGTCCACGCCCAGAAGACCTCAAATCAAAAGTGCCTACATCCAAGAAGCCCCCAGATCGAAGGTTCCTACATCCAGGAAGCGCCCAAATTAAAAGTCTAATTTTTTGGTAAGAAAGGGTAAACCATCCAACCTCATATTTGCATAATACATTCATACTTGTTGTTTCTTTCGATTTGCCATCCTAGACAGGATCAAAGGGCCTGGGTTTGGCACCCAGGTCATGTTTTTTCGTTTGCTAACACTTGCTGCAGATTTAGCCTGAAGAGACCCCAACAAGTGCAGGATCGAAGGGCCTGGGATTCAATACCCAGGCCCTGCATTTTATTTCGCTAACATGCTTTTGCAGGTATAACATCCCAGATCGAAGGAGAGCCCTTCTCTGGATCGAACCTATTAGCATGCTGGATCGAAGGAGGCATCTCATTCCTAGATCGAAAGCCATGACCTCCATGATCAAAAGACAGTCCTCTTCCCTGGATCGAAGGCTACTCACGCCTTGCTGTTTGGCCCAATCGAAAGGACCATGACCCTGTCTGGATCGAAGCTGCCATTCCCCCCCTGGGTCGAAACTCCTGGATCGAAGGATCCCCCTTGTATTTTATTTTGTTTTCATAGACTTCCTTTTAATTAACATTAAAATCAAAAAACCACGAAAACATTAGGCTAGTTCTTTTTCTATTAAATTAACTTTGTTAATTAACCTTTAATTATCTTAACATTTTTCCAAAAAAAACTAAAATTAAATAGATTTAGATTATTTTTCCCAAAATAAAATAAAATAACAAAAAGAGTTCTTATTCTTAGGATTTTTCAGATTCACGCGCGTTTATTTTACTGGGATGTAACAGCTTAAACTAAGACCCTTTACTGCTTTTATTTCCCCAATTTTTGGACATGTAAATAATCCCCCTCCCCGAAAGCCTTGTAATAGCGTAGGATTTACAATTCTCGCACTTTAAATTCATGTACATATATTAATTGCTTAGATGTATGCTAACTAGGATTGCATGACAAGATTAACTCTTAACTTAAAATCAACAGTAGCTCACCATGACATGCAAGAATAAAATAACTGAAAATTGACACACTTGCACATGCCACTCCTAGGTTATACCTCATTTGGTTGCCTCGAATGTGGTTATTAAGTATAGGATGTTTTAGAGGTCGTCCTTTTGTCCCAAGATCATAAGTTGCCTCGAAATGGTTGCCTCGATAAAAAATGATCTAAGACATTAGGATTACCACTAAAGCGTCCTAATGTTTCTTTAGTGACCACAAGTCCCTTAAATCGAATTGACCCGAAAACTCCAACGACGATGCTACTTACTCCTCAATAGTGGGATAGCACTGTCTAAAGGACATTAGCACAATTTAGTTCCTTTTTGAGTAGGTAGAGGTTCTTAAGTACTTGCTCCTTTTAAAAACAAAACAAAACTTTTCGCACTTACACTTTCTTCAAAAACAAAACAAAACTCTTTTCAAAACCCACAATCATAAAGAAAAGCAAACCTTTTGAAAACATAGTGAGCAAGTACCTAAGAGCCCGTGGATAACCACGGATAGAAAGGGTGCTAACACCTTCCCTTTCTATAATATACCTCCCGAACCCGAGAAACATCTCGAAAAGGAATTTTTCTGTGCTTTTGTCATTTCCCTTGTTGGATAAAATAAAAGACGGTGGCGACTCTTGCTTACCCCGACACTTTGCGAAAACAAACGCAAACGCGAACCAGCATTCCAAAAACAGTCAGTTCTCGTTCCCACCGATCACAGATAGATTTATATTTTGACTTATTTTACTTTATTTTTCTCACAAAAAATATTTTTATTTAGTTATATATTATCTATTTTTATTAAATAACCTTGTAAATTAAATTAGAATTAGGTTAATATTTATTTTTTCTTTATACCTATTTTATATTATTTTAATATAAAAAAGACCAAAAATATCTCATAATGTCATATATTATTTTCAAGACAAAAAAAATACAAAAATACTTTTTCTTAAAAAAACTTATTTTCTTTTAATCAAGTAGAATTAGGGTTTTATTCAAAAAGAATATTTTCTTAATTAATTTATTTTCTTAATTAATTTAAGTTAATTTAATTTTAATTTACTTATTTCTTTTCTCATTAGGTTTAGGTTAAAACTTTTTCACATAAAAAACCAAACAAAAATCTTCTTTGCATTTACATATTCTTGCATATTTAATTCATCTTGTATACTATTTATTCCAATATTTATACATATTCAATTTGGTTGTAATAGATTAATTAGGTTTATATTATTGCAATCCCCATTCACGAATTGTATACCCCCCTCCCACAAGTGTTGTAATAGCGTAGTAACTTTAAATTTCGCAATTTATCGCTTTTACATAATATGCTAGTAATTAGGATTTATATGGGAAGATAAAAATCAATCAAATAGAAAATCCTAATTCAAGACAAAAACAAACATGAAAATGACACACTTGCACACAAGCACCCCTAGGGTTACTCCACTTGGTTGCCTTATACAAAGTAGCCATATTACGCATGTAAGGTGTCTTAGCAAAAACAAACAAATACAAGATCATAGTCCCTCGATGACGCTATTCAAGTTGCCTTACAAAATGATCTTAGTCCCTCAAAAAATGCTAAGATACCTTACAACATTGCTAATCATGGCTATACGATGACCCACGCCCGTCCCGTTTACATCCAAAGATAGGGTTTCTTACCAAATCAATGGTAAGACAACAATATCAAAGGAAAAGAAAATAAACAAGAAAGACATTTGAGTAGGTAGATTGCTTTTAGTTACTTGCTCCATTTCAAAACAAATATCCTTGCTAATTTCAAAATAAACACACACATTTCCAAACATCTTACAAACATTGAAAACATTTTCAAAAAGATAAACATCTTTGTATACATTCTTACGAACGAGAATCATTACAAAGATTGCCTAAACAATTGCCTCTTTACAAAATACTTTCAAAAACCACACAAAGCACAATTTCAAACAAAAGCAAGTGATCTAGCAAGTAACTAAGAGCCCATGGAAAACCATGGATGAAAAGGGTGCTATTACCTTCCCTTTTCATAATTTACCCCCCGAACTCAAGAAACAATCTGAAAGGTTTTTCCTATGCTTTTTCACCTTTCCTTTTGGATAAAAGAAAAGTCGGTGGCGACTCTTCCTAACCGCAACATTTGCGATAAAACACAAAACCCTCAAGTCAGTTCTCCCACCGCATCACGGTATGGCATACCTGAAAGGATCACCACAGATAATGGTACCAATCTTAACAATAATATGATCAAGGAACTCTACACGCAGTTCAAGATTAAACACCATAATTCTTCTCTGTATCGACCAATGATTGGCGCAGTGGAAGCCACCAACAAGAATATTAAGAAGATTTTGCAGAAGACGGCGATAACGTACAAAGACTAGCATGAGATGTTATCATTTTATCTTCATGGTTAGCGCACTTTAGCACGTACATCAACTAGGGCAACCCTGTTCTCTCTCGTCTTCGGTATGGAGGATGTCTTACCTGTCGAAGTCCAGATTCCTTCCCTGAGGATTATGAAAGACGCAAGTTTAGAAGAAGACGAGTGGATTTAGACTAGGCTTGGCCAACTGAATTTGATCGATTAGAAAAGGCTTGCAGCTGTTTGTCATGGTCAGATGTATCAGAAGCGCATGATCAAGGCTTTTAACAAGAAAGTCAAACAACGGGTGTATCAGGTTGGTGATTTGGTCATAAAGCACATCATCCTACCACAAGGTGATCCCAGGGGAAATGGACTCCCACATATGAAGGACCGTTTATGATCAAGAAGATATTTTCTGGCGGTGCTATGATACTTACCACCATGGACGGTGAAGGTCTTCCACACCCTATGAACATGGACATAGTTAAAAAATACTATGCATAAAAGAGACCCGCTAGGTTGACTGGCCTAGGAAAAAATAAGGCCATCCCAGCAAACCAAAAGGGTTCAGGCAAAAATTAGAGATATATATAAAAAGAATTTACATCCGGCAAGCCGAAAACCTAAAAGGGAGGTTTGGGAAAAAAAGGATATCCCGGTGGACTGAAAACCCGAAAGGGAGGTCCATGCAAAGGTTAGGGATTAAAGCGTACGACTATGTCCTGTTGGATCACCCATCTACTTACAGCCAGCATAATTACCGATGTCAAGTTTAAATGGTACAGATCAGTTCAATTAACTTCTCCTGACAGCAAGGGATTAGATGTTTGAAGACATAGGCGTAATATTAGAGTTAAAACTCGATGGGATCATTTCTACATAGTTGTTTTTCTTTGTTTCTCTTTGTACAATTTTTCTTTTACGACGATTTCCTCTTACTAGGATTTCTGTCTCTTTGTATAAAATTGTCTATTTATAGGCAAAAAATTTCAAATCAATGCAATCTGTTTCAAATTCAAAAACTATTTTTACTTTCTCTGTTTTGTTTGCAAAAATTTCCAATGATTATATTGAATGAACATATGGATTTGAATATGATTACCGTTTACAAATATATGCATGAAAACAGGATTAGCATTTACTAAAGACTCTAGGAGTTGGTATAACGTTTGAAGTTGGCCATAAACTCCCACCGAGTAATCTCCTCAGAGCTATTTTCACAAGTTAATCCCCGTCAGAGTTTATCTCCTCAGTACAGTCTATAGGGTTTATTTTCCCAATGAAGTTTATTTCTCCAATATTGCAAATTCCCCGACAAGATTATCTTCTCTGGCCAGATGACATTCAGCGTGGTCCTCCCCAAAAGAGTCAATACTCATATCTGAAACCTGGACAGACAACACATTAGAGAAGTTTCATCTATTTTTATCCCCAGTCGGGAATCAAATCCTTCAAAGAACAACGAACGATCGGCTCTCTTTAAATGCTTCTATCCCCAAGCAGAAGTCGAATATCCTCAAACAGAAAGCAAAAATCCCCAGTAAGGATATTCTAAACAAAAATTGAAGAACTACTGTCTTCATCCTCAGCAACAGTCAGGGATTTATTTTCCCCATCCAAACATTGTAACATGAAGCTACTGATGCACTTCAATGACATATTGCATCTATAAAAAATCATGACATATGCATACGAAACACATATAACATTCTCATTTATTTTGAGAGCATCATTACAAAATACATTTCATACATCATGATATTGCACATAACTATTTTTTTCCTTTCATGTTAAGTTTGCAAATGGACAGATACCACCAGTAATTTATAGACAGATTATGGATCAATTCTCGAAACAATACGGGGCGACTATCTACATGAACAAGTGATTCCCTTCAGAGACTGAGTTCTGAAAATCATTTCCCCTTCAGAGACAGAATTCTGAAAAGCATTTCCCCTTCAGAGACCGAGTTCTGAAAAGTATTTCCCTTCAAAAGTTTATTCTGAAAAGCATTCCCCCAGAGACTGAATTTTGGTGGGCATCTCCTTCAGGGCCTTCGTTCTGAAAAGCATTCTCCTTCAGAGGTTTATTCTGAAAAGCATCTCCTTCAGTGCTTCATTCTGAAAAGCATTTCCCCTTCAGAGACGGAATTCTGAAAAGCATTTCCCCCAGAGACCAAATTCTGGTGAGCATTTTCTTCAGAAGTTTATTCTGAAAAGCATCTCCTTCAGCGCTTCATTCTGAAAAGCATTTCCCCTTCAAAGATGGAATTCTGAAAAGAATTTCCTCCCAGAGACTGAATTCTAACGAGCATTTCCTTCCGAATTTTATTCTAAAAAGCATCTCCTTCAGCGCTTCATTCTGAAAAGCATTTCCCCTTCAGAGACGGAATTCTGAAAAGCATTCCCCCCAGAGACCGAGTTCTGACAAGCATTCCCCTTCAGAAGTTTATTCTGAAAAGCATTCTCCTTCAGAAGTTTATTCTGAAAAGCATCCTCGGGGCTTCGTTATGAAAACCATTTTCCTTCATAGATTTTCTAAAAGCATTCTTCAGACACAGTCAGATGTGGAATCATTATGATACTCCTATAAACAGTTACTTTAGATGGCATCTGTAAGCCCATGCCCGACGGTACTATATCACCTCTCTGAATGGCATCTTTAATCCCATTCAAGCAATACAATCAACCAGCAGTGTTACTTCGTGCACATGTGAGTGCAAATTTCTGGGCACTTAAGTGTTCAATCCTCTTCCACCTTCAGATCCCGAATGGCGAGCATGCCATTCTAACTCTTCCTGTTTAAGAAGATTGAACAGGGGCAGTTGTTGTACCCCAATTTTTTCCCTCCCATTTAAAAATATCTCCTCATACTCCTAAGGTTCTCAAGTGCTCGAGACTATTCAAGAATTGATCAGATGAACCCTCCTCCTAAGTAGTGGCCTATAATTAGGGATTTGGATTTCTCAAATAAAATTGAGCTTCTAATGCCTCAAGTTAGTTTCATGGTTCCCCATATGCTTCAAAGAATCCCCATGTCAAGTTTCAAGCCTTACATCACAAATTTGCTCAGTCAGTTGCTCAGATAATTGAAAATCAATTGTATTGGACAAAAACTCAATTGTGGTCAACATTCAGTCAAACCTCAATATTTTGGGTCAAAATTAAATATTTTAACTCACATTCATCATTTGATCAAGGGTTGATCATGATTCATCAAGAAAACTCAAGATTCATCAAAAGTCAAAAGTTGCTAAGTTAGGGTTTTGTTTAGGAGAAGTCAACTGAACTTTGACCAAGCATAACTTTTACATGCTTCAATAGAAAATTCTCAACCAAAGTCCATTTTGATGTAAATTCAATTTATCTACAACTTTGTCTCTCTAAGCTCAAAGCCCAAAAATACTTCATTTGAGAGATATGAGCCAAAATATTACAGGTCATTTTAAAAGTCAACAAAAACACACTTTTTGTCAAAGCAATTTACATCAAGATAAAATCTTCAAATCGAAAAATGACAAATATGAAGATTGTAGGGGACATCTTAAGGTTTCCAAAAAGTCAAAGATCATCTTCATATGACAAAAATTGAGAGAGTTATAATTGGTACAAGTTGGGTAATTTTAAGAAAATGCATGAAATCCAATTTTAGTAAACTTGAATCTTTGGGCTAATGGGCTTATCTTTTAGAGTCCAAACGTGTTCTTGACCTTATAAGGGGCCTCTAAATCCATTCATGCACCATGTTAATTTTTATTTCATTTACTTTGATTTTTATTAATTTAAATTCAAAATTAAATCAAATAAATATTAAGTGGAGGTGTAAGGCATAAAAGGATTTTGTTTCAAATATTTTAGAGGCCCAAAGACATGTCATAAACCGTGTGAACTTATTCTCGAAACAAATCTTCATGTTTTGTCTTATCCCAATCTTATTTTCAAACAAAATCAGAGGTTGTTTTACAAGAGGTCCAAGCCCATGTCTTAACCTAATCTTCTCCTATATATACCCTTCATATTCAGACAAGAAGGAAAACAAAAAATGATGCAAGAACACTCTCTCAAAATATCAATTTTGTCAAGAATAGGGCAAAACTTGAAATCCTATTTTTAGCCATCCTCAAGGCCAACCATTCATTCAAATCAACTCCTGGTTGGTTACAGAGTAAGTCTTGATCATTCTTGATGATCAAAAGGGCTTGAAACACGCATCTTGTGCATCGTCGGTTTCATGTTTTGTTTAAATTCGTATTTTAATTTTCATGATGTTTTGATGTGAACTAATGTTTCTAATATGTTCCTAAGATGAAATAACACAAGTCTAACCGCTTGCATGAAGCCCATGTTTCCAGGATAACCTAGCACCATTATTGAACCAATTTTCCTAATTTTGTTCATATCTCATTGCGCAAGATGTTTTAGCCAAAACTAAGGCCACCAATGAATTTGTAGCCATGGATTTAGGGGGGTAGGTTCATTTTTATTCAATAACGTTTGTTATTTTGCAGGTTCCAAGAATCCTCTCACCAGAGAAGACGACTGGAGCTAAGGCTTCAGCGTCTCTCTAGTCCATGCATTTTGTAATATATTTAATCTGTTTTGTTATACTACCAGAAATAACAGTCACCCTAGTGGCAAGCGCACGCGTACAAAGTTACTTCTTACCTCAAAGGGTGTGGATTCGATCATGCGCTTCACCATATTTTTTGTTGTTTTTCCAAATTGCACAAGTTTTGCATATAATATGAAGCACTTATCTCCTAACACCAACAGGCGCTTGGTCTGGTGGTAAGCTATGCAGTGTAAAGACAGGAGGGTGCGGGTTCAACACCCCCTTATGCATTTTTACCCTTTTTTTCCTTTTAACCTAATTTCCTTGATTTCTAACCCTAATTTTTTCCTTTTTCTTAATTATTTTCTTAATTAACCATTAATCAATTTTAATCTTTTTTAAAAACCCTAACAAATTAGGTTTAGGTTTTTTTAATCAATAATTAATTTTGAATTTTTATTTATTTATTAATTAATTAGGTTAATTAGTATTTTATTAAATAATAAAATTAATTAGACTTAGGGTTTTTAACTATTTAATTAACTTCAAATTATTTTCTAAAAACATAAAAAACATTCAAACATTTTTCTAGCATTTTCTCATTTTTTTTGTTATTTATTTTCTTAGAGAAATTGTATAGGTCGCACACGACTTTTTCTTGTAATAACTTAGATTTATCTTTCCGCATTTTTTCTATTATGTAACTACTTACGGGATGTAGTAGTTTAGGTTTAAAATTATGCACTTTACTTTCCCGCATCTTTTTATGTACCTCTCCCAAAGCCATGTAATAGCTTAGGACATTACATTCCGCACATTATATTTTTAACTGTTAGTAATTAGGGTTTGCATGGGAAGACTAAAACTAATCATTAGAAAACCCTAATTCACAATATAAATAACTAAACTAAACACACTATTCATACTTGCACCTCTAGGGTAACCTCCCATTGTTGCCTTCGGAAATAATGGTCATGTCCCTCGAAAGTGGGGATGCTTTATAAAAACACCCTCGAATAAAGATCATGGTCCCTTGATGACCCTTCGATGTCGCCTACGAAAAATGATCTAGTCCCTACAATACAATTGCTAAAGTATCTTTATCTGTTGCCTTCAATGACCATTCAATGACCCTTCGCCTGTCCCTTCACATCCAATAGATGGGGCTACCTACCAACTAATGGTATGAATAACACTATCTCTAAAGGAGAAGGAAAAGAATATGAAATACTTTAGTAGGTAAGGAACTCTTAATCGCTTGCTCATGACTTTTTCTAAAATAAACATTTCTCACGTCACACTTTTTTTCAAACAAAATATTTCCAAACACTTTGTACGCGTTCTTGAGGACTGATACAAGAATCGTTACAAAGTTGGCCCTACTTTGGCTTTTCAAAAATATTTTTAAATCACATAAACAAAGTAGTTTTTAAAGTGAGTTAGCATTTAAGAGCCCGTAGATAACTACGGATGAAAATGGTGCTAACACCTTCCCTATTCATAACTTATCCCCCAAACTCAAAATATATCAAGGTATTTCCTGTTCTTTTCACCCTTTCCTTGTTGGATAAAATAAAAGTCAGTGGCGAATCTATCTATCGGCACATTTGGTTAAAACCAAAAAAGTCAGTTCTCCCACCGTATTACAAGAGGTCATTACAACCTTAGAGTCGTTGGAGGGTGTTTTTGGAAGAAATTGCAAAAATGAGTCTTGGTCACCAAGCCTGCATTTTGAGAGATAGTGAGGGTGCACTCTTTTCGTTTTGGACAGCTCATATATGCAGTAGCATGTTCCCAAAATATGGTACAAGTTAGTGGAGTATGGAGAGACAAATATAGAAATCGCTATTTTGGGCAATTTTGAGGTTTTTTGTACAAACTTGGTACAAATGTATACATGGGTGTGAATAGAAGGTATGATTCTATTATACACGACCCAAATAGATTATGGGATTGGTTGGAGTAAAAATAATGGCTAGAAATGGAGAACTCAAGAAATTGCAAATTTGGACTTGGCAAAATTCAATAAAATGCAGTTCCAACGTAAAGGGCCTAACTCTATCAATTCTTTGAATCAATGGGAAACTTTTTACACTTTGGAAAGGACTTGAGATGTGATACAACTTTCGTGTTGGAACTTTTCTCATTTGAATCCATTAAAGTCATCAAAATTGGCCATGAAAAACTGAAATTTTGAGAAATGACCTATAATCATCAAAAGTGTCATATAATTCCTTGCTCCATAAATATCAAAATAATCACTTTTTGAGCATGAGACCACAAATACAAAGTTCTAGATATTATTTTTATCTTTCAAACCATGTAAAGTTTGCACATTTTCAATAATAAATGAATAAGTTATGAATTTTTGAAGTTTAGCCTTATGACTTTCCACACTTAGAAAATTTTCCAATTTCACCAAGAAACCTTCATGAACAAGTTAACTCCAAAATCCATATTTCTATTGAATTTATTCAACCATAGGCCACATGATATTGAAACATGATCATTGGCTTTAACTTTGACCAAAAGTCCACTTAGTCAACATTTAACTTTTGTTGACTTTTGCTCAAATGCCCAGATAATCAAGATTAAGCAATTTAACCTCAAACAAATCCAACCAAAGGTCCATAATCCATATGAGAATTACTTAAGTCATATACAAGTAATTGAGAACCAAGTTGCTCAAGAAAAATGTCAGGAAATGCCTTTGTCAGAAAGTTGACTTTTCAGTCAACCAGGTCAAAATTTCACCAGTTTTCCAATGCAATGCTTTGAGTAACCTTGTGATGAATCCAATGGTTATGCTTGATACCTTGGGCCATCAATTGATCATAGAAACCAATTATTGAGGAAAATTAAACTCACAACTTAAAAGGGTCCAAAACCCTAATTTCTGATTGAATAGCTTAGGAGATGGCGACTGAAGATCAAACCCTAATTTCTCAGAGAATCCTGATAAATCCAAGGTTTCAAGAACTTGAATTAATAAGGATCCCACGAACATGAGGTCCTACACAAATTTCCTTGAGAAGCTCAATCTCTTGCTTAGTGGATAATCTTGAGATAGGAGAAACCCTAAGAACCTTGATCCCTTGAGTGTAACAATAAATGTGACCTGATGGTAAGTATGCAATGCAGTGCAATAAGCTAGATGAAAAGATATAAGGATAGGACAAATTTGGGGTATGACAACTGCCTATATTTAATCTTCTTAAAATTGAAAGTGATATTGGTGCTATCATTTCGAACATTCGAGGTAGAAGAAGATTAAATATGAAATACCAGGAATTTGTTCGAAAGAAGAAGTGGTGTTTTTTGCAATATCTACTGGGAAAAGAAAATTTGTTTTTCTGGTGGAAATATTTAACGAGAAAGTATGGTTGAATGATAATAGCTTGTAATATGGTAACAGTGAAAATACATAGGTTCTCAAAGGAAATGATTGTTGAAAGAAATAGGATTGATGACAGCTCAGTGATCTATCATGTAATATCCACAAGACATAAGAAAAGACAATGGTTGAGATCAATGATACTAGAGTACCAATCATGTAGGGTCTGGCAACCCGAAAGAAAAGACAATGGGTGAAATCGATGATAGTGGAGTACCTATCATGTAGGGTAAACCCGAAAGAAAAGACAAAGGTAAGATCGGCGTATGATCTAAGACCCAAGATAAAGAATTGACAGACAAAAGACGAGATTGATGATCATAGAAAGATCGATTACAATGAGACCTAACCAATAGAAAGGGATGAAACTCAAGATCAATGACAACGAGATCTGTGACCACGGAAAGAACGATTACAATGCAATTTGTGACCTAACCAACAGAAAGAAGAAAAGTCAAGATCGATGATAACGCGATCTAGGACCACGGAAAGAATGACAAATGAGAACTGACTCCCAGACGAGAACTGGGCTTTGGATGACTTATCAGATGAGAACTAACTACCAGGTGAGAGCTAGACTGATTATTAAGTGTGAACTGACTACCAGACGAGAACTGACTACCAGACGAGAACTAAACTTTGAATGGTTTTCCTGGGGGAGAACTGGACTTTGGAATGGTTTTCCAGGGAGAGAAATGGACTTTGAATTAACTGTCACACAAGAACTAACTCCAAGACGATAATTGGACTTTGGATGACTCGTCAGACAAGAACTGACTACCAGGGGAGAAATGGACTTAAAATTGATTATCAGGCGAGAATTGACTACCAGATGAGAACTGGAAAAAGATTAAATGTCAGATGAGAATTGACTACCAGACGAGAATTGGACTTTGAATGGTTTTCTAAGGCAAGAAATAGACTTTAAATTGATTTTCAGACGAGAACTGACTACCAGACAAGAACTGGGCACATATGACAAAATGTATTAATTTTGTCGGGTATTAAGGAGTGCAAGGTACTGGCACTGTTAGTTGGGGATCATGATGTAGTAAAGGATATTAGCTGAGGATTTACCATTATTTTGGTGGAGGAATGATTCGGGCTTTCGTGCAAGGTTCCAAATATGGCTTATGCTTTGTATGCATGTTTGAATCTTTATATGGCGTAATGATCTGTTTTAATGGATATGCTACACATTTCTGAGGATGCAATGTGATACAATGATGATTACTATATGCAAAGTGCATAGAAGTAAACTATGTGGGGATAAGAATGGGCTCATTAGGACCTGTTTCTCATTTTCTAGAGATACCAATACAGATTGGAGCTGGAAAGCTTGTAGTACAAAGAATCATCGGGGATTGAATTCGGTCAAATTAACTGAAGACTAACCTGCCCCGGGTTAAAATGTGAGTTTTTTGTATAGAAAAGAAACTCCTACTTCGAGGCTCAAAGGGGATAGCGAGGGATTATATTCCTTATATCTCTAGTGTTTGGGGATTTGAAACAATGTTTGTATATCGTCAACGAGGTTTTATTCAAAAGCATACAACTAGAAATTTTACGTTTTAGATTCATCATCCTCCCTCCAATTTTTTCTTAGACAGGAGTTAGGTATCGTTAAACAGGAAAATAAATTAGTGAACACGAATGAATGGATTAGAAATAAACATATGTAGTGTATTATTATTATCATTAAAAAACAAACGAGTTTACATGCGAGTAGCATTTAACAAACAAGGAAAACTACAAATGACAATGCAGAAATGTCCTAATGATTTATGGTGCTGAGGAGACTTCTTTAGGATTGACTTATTTCCTTAGGATTCTCTTTACAGTATTGGAGCCTATTCAAGTGGAGTGTTTCTGGTTACCAACATGTTTCCTTCTGGAAAGGCTAAGTGCTTCTTATCGATCAATTGTTGCACTTTAGCTTTGTAAGCATTGCAATCTTCAGTCGAGTGTCCTACTGACCCGGCGTGGCACCCATATTATACGTTAGGATTATGCCCAAGTGGGAATGGAATCAGTGGAGGCTTTAAATACTTGGGAACTACTAAGGAATTTTGAATCAGACATGGTAAAAGTTGACTGTATGTCATAGGAATTGGATCTAAAGGAGCATTCCTTCTTTCCAAATTATTTCGAGGTTTACGCTGATTCTGATGGATTTGATGTAGTGGAGTATACTGTTGTTACATAACATATTATTATTGTGGCAAGAAAGGCTATTGTTGAGCCACCCAGGGTTATTGAGTTACAACAGTGTATGCCTGAGGAACATACTGGTTAGGAACAGCAGGAGGTGTTAGGTAGTAAGGAAACTAGACTTGAGGAGATTCCCCCTTATCAATAGTAGCAACACTAGTTTCACCTTCTTCATTCTTGACAGAGCCAAAATAAGGTTTCTTACCGTTGCCAATGTTGTTACTATCAGTGCTATGAGTACCTTGGATCATATCATCCTTGATGCAGGTTTCAACATGTTCCCAAATAATAACCATATCGGAGAAGGAGGAAGAAGTACTACTAATCATATGCTGAAGATAAGGGCCTCATAGGGTGCTTATGAACAAATCAGTCAATTCACAATCCAAGAGAGGAGGTTGAACCCTTGAAGCTAATCCACGCCACCTGTGGGCGTACATTTTGAAGGATTCTTCATATTTATGAGCCATACTCTGTAGCTGGGCACGACTAGGAGACATGACATTGTTGTTGTGATAATGTTTCAAGAAAGAATAAGCAAGATCTACATAAGTACTGACATGAGTTATTTCTAACTGCATATACCATTTTAATAGTGCTCCGGTCAGGCTGTCTTGAAAGAAATGCATGAGTAACGGTTCATTCTCAACATGAGCGGTCATCTTGTGACAGTAGAAACGAAGATGAGTCTCTGGGCAGGTGGTGCCTTTGTATTTATCAAAGTCGGGGACCTTGAACTTTGGAGGAATAACAATTCCAGGAATAAAACATGTTGCAGCAACATTGAACCCAGAAGTTTTAGAAATTTCCATAGCTTTGAGACGCTCCTCGAGAGCACGATAAATCTTAGCAATTTCAGCAAGGTCCATGGTGAGATCACCCTGGGAATCATCAAAATTAATGACATTGTAATGGTTATCAACCACCTCCTTTTGAGTTTCAGGAGTAATCACAACAGTAACAGCCTTGGGAATTCCATTAGGAGGATTAGGGAACCCGTTAGAAGTGGAAGGAGCAACTTCTACAATCTTAATGATGTTCTGAGGAAGCTCTTCTTGAATCTGAATAATAACATGGAGAGTCTCGAGGATTTGATCCATTCTATCACCCATAGTATCCATGTCCTGACAGAGAGCATTCTGATTCTGTTCAAAGAGATCCATGAATCTTCACTGATTGGCTCAAGTGTGGTAAGGATGTACAGAAGTCCTCTTCGCTGATTCTGAACTCTGAATGAAAAGAAGGGCCCCAATAAGCTTTTGTACTTGATAAAAAGATGCATGAAATGTATGAAGTGTATGCAATGTTTTCATTTCCCACTTCCAAGGAAACCCAAAGACTTGTATATCCATAAGTATCCTTTTGGCGGTATTTATCTTTTGAAAAACTTGATGAGAGGAGACTCATCTTTGGAATTCCCTAGAAATGGGATGCATATACAAGATGGTGTGATGTTATGGTATGCATGGGATCAAGGCTCCACAAAAGAAATATTGTACAATCTTCTGAGTAAGTTGAATGTTATAGGATCAAAGGTCTGGAACATATACCAATAGAACCAAATAGTCACCAACCGTACCAAAGTCACCAACGGTGCCTGTAAGATCATCCATTCCCCACTCATGGGTGTATTCTAGATCAGGGTAAGGCAATAGTGACTCAAAATCATGGATCCGCCTAAAAGTACTATCATCGCAACATAGACATGTATGATAATAATACCTCATTTGTACCTCAACTGAGCATGGTACACATGATCGCACTAGTTGAACCTCGTATAGTATCCTCCGTGTCTCCACTATAGTCCTAGGGTTCCTAATGTTTTATAACTCATAGCCTGGGTACTGGGTATTTTACCTCATAGTATCATCCCAACCCAACAGACAAACAACACAACAACAATATCTAGAGTATACGAAACCAGTAAAATAACATGCAATGCATATAAATAGATAAAGAAGTAGTAGAAAAAAGAAATAAATAAACAAAACATCCTCAAACAAGAAAACAAACAAGATCTAGGACTGACTCACTAAGTTTTCTCAATAGAGTCACCAACTGTCGCGTCTAGGATTTTTCATCGAAGTGCTAACAATAGACAGAAAACGGAAGAGTCGCCATCAATATTATTTATCCCAAGAGAGGGAAAGGAAACATTGAATAAACCTAAAGGAAATGAAAGATCATGGTCTCACGACCAAGAGAAAAGGGTAAGGAAGTCGATTATGCAAGGGGAATGTATTAGCACCCCTCACGTCTGTGGTACTCCACGGGATCCACTCAAGTTTGTTCTAATCTAAGGGTGTATAAAATCTAAGTCTAAAGCTTAATACTACAAGGGAATTCATGCAATGTAAATTATATACAAAAAGAAGGTTTTTATTAGTTGTGCCTGCCGCGGTTGTGAATCTTTAGTGCCTACGTACCACCCTTCGTGCAGTAGGGGATTAGGGAACTCGTAGTTCTTCTAAAAAATGTTTTTGTTTGTTGTGTGTATTTTATGAGACCACACAAAAGAAGCTTAAATTGGTTTGTGTTTTTACCTTGAGAGAGGGTTTGGTGATTCAAACCACACAAAAGACTAAGAATGAAAGAAAGATAAGATCGAGAAGAAACTCGTTTATCATTTTCATTGCTTAGAAGAAGTATGATTCTCGTCATTTATCTATTAAGTGTTTTGAGGTTTTGAAAGAAAAAGAAGTTTTAGTTTTAAGATGCAAAAGGGAAATGAAAAAGTCTAAGGGAGACTAGAAAATAACCCTAAAGTTGTCATGCAACGATGGCTTTAAGGTTATGGTTTGAAAGGGGAAACTTCTAGATAAGTTAGCATGCATGCATAAGAACCAAAGGTCTAGTTAGTTCACATCTCAAAGAATATAAGACTAACATCATAAGGGAACATGTTATTTTTGCAAGAAAGAACAAGAGAGAAATGATAAGCAAAAGAGTGCTCTTGAGAAAATGAAACAAAGGTGCAAGTAAGAAATGATCAAAGAAATAATGGTCATGATTAGATCAATGCAAACTCAATGAAGCAGTAGCAAAGACACAAATTTCATTCATTATGGATCAAAGGTTTTAGAGAAGAAAAAAAGAATGCATCAAAACACACTCTTAACCTTGATCACTTTAGATTAATTTAGGCACATAAACAAACACAAGTTAGGTTGCTTCAATGCTTCAATAATTTTGAACTTAAGCCCCTAAACATGTCCTGAGGATGGGATAGATAAATTAGAATCAAATTCCCAAAGGTTGCATAAATGCATTCCATGTACCTCACAAGGCAAGCAAAAGAAGCACAAAATGAATCACATTCAAAGAGAAAAATCAAAAGCGATGAATTAAATTCAAATGTCTCCCTAGCCTTTATAAGACAATCCTTGAGCTTACCATACCTCCAAGCATCAATTACAACTAAAAATTGTACAAGAACATGATTTCAAGATCAATTGCATTCAAATTAGGGTTTTAGAAACCACACAAACTTTATGCTCAAGGTAAAAGCCAAATGATCAACATAAAATTTCCAAAAAATTAAAACATATTGATATACCATTAAAGCATTCAAATAATAATAACATACCCAAAGGTTGGCCTTGAATTATATCCATAAGCTTCAAAATGAAGCTTGACTCAGTTACACTAGGCCAAAGGGACATGCTCACTTCAATATTCCATGAAAAATAGAAAAATAGGATAAAATCCAAACAAAAATGATCAAAGGACCTCAAGTCTCTTCAAGTCAGAAACCAATCCTTTCTCGACTTAAAAGTTCATGGAAATATCAAAGTTAAATTGAAAGACCGATACTAGCTAAAAACTAGGCTTAAATGACCATTAAACAAGATAAATTTATTTGAAAAAATATAAAAATCAGAAGTAAAATTCAATAAAAATGATAAATATGTTCTTAACATTTTAAATAATCTCAAACATATTTTTGTGGAATTTTGGGATCAATGTAAGTGAGTGAATTATATTGAAACTTCATAAAGAAGCAATAAGACCTCAAAAATCATTAAATCAATTCTCAAATTTTGAAGACCAAACAAAACTTAAAATAAATGAGATCTAACATCATCAAAAAATCAAGAAAACTCAGGAAAATGAAATTATTTTTTGTGGTTTTTTATGGTTCTTAAAAAAGTCAGAATTAATTTTAATCCAAAATATACAAAAATAGAATAATCAAAAACACTTTAAACCATTTTATTTAATTAATATGGAAAAAGTTTTAGAAAAAATAAACAAATATAAGAATAATAAAATAGACATCTTAAATTTCACTCATGATTTTTTTTCATATTTTTTTGATGATTAAAAATATTTTAAATAATATTAAGAAACTAAATGAAATAATATATAAAATAAACAAACAAAATGAAATAATAAAAAAGGAATGGTCAAAAGAGTCCATGAAAATCAGCGCCTAGGCCCCACACGAGTATCATTAACCAATCACACAACCTTCCAATCATTGGATGCATTGGAAATCGAGCCACGAAAAGAACAAAATTGTGTCAATATACATGTGGAAATCGTGATTTTTGAGCTAACTTTTGATCCAATTTTCTCCTTCGTTTCTCAATGAAATTGAACAGTTTAAACGCCAAAGTGTTAGATCTCAGAAAGATCTACAACTTTGTTTCAAGAGGTTTTTGAAATGGTTGAGAGATGAGGGAGAAATATGGGCGAGAAGTTGACTAAAAAATCAAAAATCATTTATCTTCATGAATATATGTTGACTTTCAATCCCAGATTTCTCTCTCAATTCTTGATGAAATTTAAAAGTGTAAACACCAAAGTTGTAGATATCATAAATATCTACAGCTTTGGTTCAAGAAGTTTTTGAAAATATTGAGATCTGAGAAAGAGATCTAGACGAGAAAGGAGCATAAAATTACTTTTTCACATATTTTTTAGATATAAATAACTTCATGTAAATACAAAGAGAAATAGATTCCATTGAGAGAGGGGCTTAGTAGCAACACAAGAACAATATTACACGATTTCCCAAAGTAACGTGCAAGAATTTAAGGTTTAAAGGGTTACCTAGTGGAAAATGAGTCCACTACCCTCTTGTTCTATCAAATGAAGAAGAAACCTAGAGATTGCTCTTTGATCCTCCTCCAGGAGCTCAAATAAAGAGCTTTGTGTTGAAGAAATTTTAGAAAATGGTTTGCTTAGAGAGAGAGAGAGAGAGAGAGAGAGAGAGTGAGAAAGCAAGAATGAGCTTTTTGGTGAGAGATCTAAAAGAAATGTGTGTGTGTGTGAATGGAGGAAATGGTGATCTTATATAGAGCCCCAACGTGAGGGTAGAGAGGTCATTACAAGCTTAGAGTCGTTGGAGTGTGTTTTTGGAAGAAATTACAAAAATGAGTCTTGTCTTCAAGCCTGCGTTTTGAGAGAGAGTGAGAGTGCATTCTTTTCTTTTTGGAAAGCTCGTATATGTAGTAGCATGTTCCCAAAAGATGGTACAAGTTAGTGGAGTATGGAGAGAGAAATATAGAAATGGCAATTTTAAGTAATTTTGAGGTTTTTTATACAAATTGTTGTAACCGATTTCAAATTCAGAGTCGCCACCCTTAAATTTTATCTTTAGGAAGGGAATATAAAGTATAACCTTAATTTGGTTAGAGACTCTAAGTTGCTGGACTCGTTCTTAGACGAAGGGGAGGTGTTAGGCACCCCTCATCTACCTTGCTCACAAGGATACTAGGGTTTAGAATTACGACTTAGGAAATGGGGTTTTAATTTTTATTAGGGGAACTCGCCATGATTTTAGTCGTATGCCTACATATCCTCTTATGAGAAATCAGAGTCTCAATTTGTAGTTCGCAGTTGGTAGGTATTTTTTATGGATTACGAAGATATTTTGACTTCCCCTTGAACCAAGCCTGGGTGTGTGAATAGCGGAATTGTTAGACAAAGTTTACAATCGATTAAAAGCATCCTCGTAATCCTTTTTGAAATAAATTTAAATTAATTAAGATATTAAAAAAGATTTGGTGTTGGTTAGGTATTTTTTTAAATATATTAATCTATAAAAAAATCTTTTTAATGCATGACAAAAATAACTTTAATGCAATAAAAAAATATTAGGATGGATTAGAAAATAAATATTTAATTTTTATAATAACAGTAAAATAATTTTAGAATTTATAAATATATTAAATTATAAAAATACTAATTATATATATATATAAATAAATAAAGTATAAAGAAATAAAATAAAATAATTTATAAAATCCATGGGGGTGTTTTATTTGGGCTAAGTAAATCAGGGGAGTGTCGAAAACAGGGCCTTGAATTCAGATATTGAATTCAGGCCCAAACGCAGGAGGGGGTGTTGTTTTGAACTACGCAACACAAATGGGGTGTTTGTTCAGCAAGGGCCCAAGTTTAGATATTGAAATGAGCCCATAATGCAACAGGGGGTGAGGGTTATGTTGGGCGAAGTAAACAGAGGGTGCGGATATTATGGGCTTAGGCCCAAAACAAAGTGGGATCTGTTGGGCAAGGTGTGGGAGGGATCACGGAGTTGTGGTGGTCTTATGCTTCAGGGTCGTCTGATGCTAATCCAAGGGTCGTGATGGGAAGCGTATGATAAGGTTCATGGATAAGCAAACACAGAATCAGAGAGGGTTTATAAAAACCAATTATTGGGCTGAGAGCCCATTTTTTCTTTTCGCTTCTTCTCTCTCTACAATGAAACAACAACCCTTTTTTATTTCTAGAGAGAGGTTATGCCTTCTCTCTAGAATTCTGCTGCACTGGAAACTGCGCAGTTGGTGGTCACCACCACAAGTCTCCACAAACCACCCTTTTTGCCCAGTTTTCTGGTTGACATTCAATCGGAAACTTCATACATTCAAGCAATTTCCAGAAAATGGTATGAACCCTAGGTAGAACCCCAAGAGTTCACGAAGAACCCTAATCAAACCAAAACCAAGAACATACAACAAAGACGAACCCTAACCCTGATCTTCAAATAACCCCAACAACCCTAGGTCTATGTGGATGAACACTAACCCCTAGGATCTAAGCACCCTAACCCTAGGTTAGAACCCTAACCCTAGAAACCCAGATTTTCTAGAACCACATCAATCAAACATCAATCATTTATGCGTTCAACAATAATTAACAATCCAAAGCTAAGTGTTTTAGATTACCTCTCCTGCAGTGAAACTGGTCGTATAATTTTTCTTTCTCATTTTCCGCTTCTCCTTATAATCTCCTTCTCCTCTCTTTCTATTTGACAGGTACGGTGGTGGATGGTAGTGTAGCGGTAGCGCGACAAAGAACTTTAGGGTTTCAGATACTGAATCCCTAAACTTCTCTTCTTCTTCTTTCTGCTTCTCTGTCAACTTGTTCGTCTAAATTTATTCCCCCCTCTTAGAAGTTTTAGAGCTCTATTTATAGTCTTAGGTTAGAGATAGATTAGGAAGTTTTGTTTATGTTTTTGTTACAATTTGTAATTGATTTAGGAATTAGGAAGATTTAGATTTATTTATGGATTTGATTTGTTGTAAATTAATTTAGAAAGATTTTGTTTGAAATTAGGGTTTTTAAATCTTTACTTGGACCTTGTTATTATGTAGATTCATTTTTAGTAAATAAGAACAAATATTAATTTCCAGATTTAATTTACTCCAAGATTTGATTTTGCCTTAATTTTTTATGAGTATGTGTTTCCCTTTGATATGCACATTATATGTTTATTGGGTATGGGCCTAGTTTCTGGGCTTGAAGGAGAACAACATGGTGCTTAGGGTTTCAACCCTTTGAATTGGCCCAGTCAACATAATAATATCATAAATTAAATAAAGATTTAATTATAGTTATTGATGTTTTAATGAATAATAAAATTTTGAAAATAAACTAAATATTATAAATTAGTAAAAACCAAACGCAACAAAAATAAACACAATGAGAATGGGTCATTGTTTCAAAATTTGAAATGGGCCCAATTGATTTCAAGAAATGTGCACCCTCCTTAAAGCAAACGAAACAATCCTTAATGGGCCATCATATTTTGATGGCCCAAAATACCACACCCCCATATTGTAAAAATATACCTCCCTTTTATATCTTAAAATGGATTTTATAACTTAATGGACCAATAATTTCAATAAACCCCCAAAACACATAAAAATGCAAAAATGGGCCTTACCCCTTTAATGGGATTTAAGGACTAAATACACCTCCTCTTTAATTGTAAGGAAAAACAAAATAGATCATCAAGTTTACATGGACCTATCTGATTTAGAAAGCCTATGAACTCTTTTGTTAAAACACCCCCCCCCCCCCTTTATCAACTTACACCCCAAGATAATTTGACAAAATAAAAAAGAATAACATTAATAAGGAATAATTTAGTTAGAAATCCATAGGGAAAATTTGGGGTATGATAGTTTCCCATGTTTAATTACTCTTCGATTAAATTGTGTGAGAATGTGCGGGTCTCGCACATTCGAATCGGATGTTTATTAAATAATGGAAGACCCCAAAATTTGTTCAAACGATTATAAGGATACATTGTACAGCGTTCCCAAGAGTATGGAAGAATAAGCGTAGATGATGATGTATCATCTTACTAGAGTTTGAACAGAAAGTTTTGATTCGACTTAGATACGACGGTGCAGATGACTCGTCAATATCTAAAAGAGATCGTAGATTTTTCACATATTCACCACAACCTAGGAGGTAAATAATACAAGTTTGAAAGTTTGCTTACTAATGCTTCGAGAATAATCTAGTAAGTTTATAATGCATATTTTTCCTATTCATCACAACCTAGGGGATGAATAAAATAGATTTTGATAACACATTACTGCATGAAAACTAACGCAATGAATTATGCAGATTTCGTCATGTTTACTACAACCAAGAGAGTAAACCGTACGAGGATGAACTTGTGCATTTATCATGACCTAGGGGATAAAAGACAACAGGGATATGCTTATGTTATTCATCACGACCTAGGGAATGAATAGTGTAACCCTGAAAAATTGCATACCTATCACAACCTATGGGATAAATATTTGAAGAATTTATGTGTTTACCATGACCTAGAGGATAAATGGAACGAAGATAGATTCATGTATTCATTACAACCTAGGGAATGAATAATATGAACCCGATAATTCACACACCTACCACGACCTAGGGGATAGATGATTGAATAGTTTTGTGTGTTTATCACGACCTATAGGATAAACGTCACGAGAATAGTCTTACGTATTTATCACGACCTAGAGGATAAATAACATAATGCTAAGAATTCGCATACCTACCGCCACCTAGAGGGTAGATAATTGAAAAGTGTTTTGATGATTGAATTTTAGATAATTAGATCAAAGATGAGATCGGAGTTTTACCGATTGTGTCTGTTCTCAACCAAGGTAATTGTTTGTTTTGATAATCTGACAAAAGGCCCCAAGATATTGGTTTCACCCAAAGTGTGTTTGAAAAATGCCATGTATGATGTATATGCATAATGTCTTAGATTGATATGGAACCCAAAATGTATATGCATCGAGTATTTTATATATGTCCTATATGCCCCAAATGTCATGTTTGTATATGCCAAAAATGTTTTTTGATATTCTCTCTTTTTAAACCATTGGTTTTGTGTTACCAATTTCCCAATGTTGTATGTTGCATTGTTATGGTATCTTTAAATTGATTTAAACAAGATGAAAGGTGTCAACAAGATTTTGGTACTTGTATCGCAGGCCCGGGCATAGGCATGGGCGTAGTTGTGGATGCAGAAACGGACGTGGACGTAGGCATGGATTTTCTTTTGATGTTTTTTCTAACCAAAATTCTTTTTGATGTTATATCAAATGCTTTTATTTGTCAAATCCCCAAAATGGTTTCAACGCGGTATTCACAAAAATAATCATAGTATTTTGCAAACAAGTCTGAAAAGGAAAAACACAATTGAAAGATTTTAGAAAGTAAATGTTTTATTAATAAATATGCCTCTGAACAGGAGAGAGTACAAGATGTAATCCCTTGAAAGAGGTAATTACAGAAAAAGCTGTAAATGGCAATGAAAATGATAATTGTTACTATTGTTTCTCCAATATCCTTTTGATAGCTCCAATCTCCTTTGCTTTTGAGTCGAATGATTTGGATTAATCCCTTTCCTTCATATTTGTGGTCGTGGTTCTCAGATCACAGTCTTTTTGCTCTTTATTTTTTAATAATATCTCTAACTTTTGTCTGGATTTCCCTTTCGGGTTTTCAATCCACCAGGATAAAAAAAATTTGTGTATGTCCCTAATTTGTGCCTTGATCTCCCTTTAGGGTTTTCAATCCACTGAGACGCTCCTTTTTACCTAAGTTTCCCGTTTAGGGTTTGAACTTAGCAAGCTTTTTATACATAGAATTTTTTTACTGCATCTGAATTCGCTAGATGTGGTAGTTCTTCCTCATCCATTATTGTGAGGATAAGGCCACCACCAGAGAATGTTGTTTTTACCACACACGGACCTTCGTAGTTGGGTTTCCGTTTTCCACGTGAATCAAGGCGAGGTAGCAGAATCTTCTTGGAACCAAATCCCCTTCTTTGAACACTCGAGGACGAACCTTCTTGTCGAATGCTTTCTTCATCTTTTTTTGGTACAGCTGACTGTGGTACAAAGTTGTCAGGAATTTTTCTTCAATGAGGTTAATCTGATCAAGTCGCGTCTGAACCCACTTTGCTTCTTTAAGCTTTGTGTCCATTAGAACTCTAAGTGATGGAATTTATAATTCAATCGGGAGTACTGCCTCCATGCCATATACCAGAGAGAAAGGAGTTACACATGTTGATGTACGTACAGTAGTACGATAGCCATGTAAATCGAAGGGAAGCATTTTATGAAAATATTTATATGTCTTTACCATTTTCTGAATTATTTTCTTGATGTTCTTATTGGCAGCTTCAACGGTCCCATTTATCTTGGGTCGATATGGTGAGGAGTTATGATGCTCGATCTTGAAAGTATTGCATAATTCCTTCATCACTCTGTTGTTCAAATTGGACCCGTTGTCCGTAATGATTCTGCTTGGAACCCCATATCTCCATATGAGATTCTAATTGATGAATCGAATAACCACTTGACTTGTCACATTTGTGTAGGATGCCGCTTCCACCCATTTGGTGAAGTAATCAATAGAAACTAGTATGAACAGGTGTTTGTTTGATGCTTTCGGTTCGATCATGCCTATCATAGCAATTCCCCACATAGAAAATGGCCAAGGAGAGCTCGTGACATTTAGAGGAGTTGGTGGCACATGCACTTTGTTAGTGTAGATTTGGCATTTGTGACATGTCTTTGTATAATGGTAGCAATCGGCTTCCATCGTCAACCAATAATAACCTGCTCGCAGGATTTTTCTATCCATGGAATATCCATTTTTATGTGTTCCAAATTTACCTTCATGGATTTCTCTCATAAGTGTATCTGATTCTTGTTTCTCCACACGCCTCAGAAACACCATATCGTAATTTCTTTTATACAATACGTCAATACTCATAAAGAATTTTGAGGCTAGCTTCTGCAGAGTTCGTTTGTCAATGATAGTGGCATTTTCTGGATATTCTTGTTTCTCCATATATCTCTTGATGTCATAGAACCAAGGCTTGTTATTCGGTCCCTCTTCAATAGCAAGGCAATGCGCAGGCTCTTCAAAATGTATGATCGTAATGCGTGGTTCTTGGTTTGGCCAAGTTACTTTGAACATGGTTGATAAAGTTTCCAAGTAGTATGCCATCTGATTTTCTTCTTGCGGAATATGACTGAAGGTAATCTCTGTAAACTCTGTTGCAAGCTTTAAAACATGATCCCGATATGGAATCAATCTGGGATGTTTAGTGTCACATTCATCATTGACTTGGACTATGACTAGCTCCGAGTACCCAAACACTTCGATATGTTTAATTCTTATATCGATAGTGTTGTACCCCAAAATTTGCCCTCCCTTGCTTCAGGAAACCATCTTAGATTCTTCAAAGTCCCCCGAAACAAATCCAAGTCCTGGGTTATCCTTTTGCCCAAGCAAGCCACTTACAAGAGCAAGATGGTCTCACAAACTCCGGAAACAACGCTTTCATCTTGAGGAAAATCAAATTCTAAGTGCTTCTTTAAAATAAGTGTTTTTAGAAAAATCAGCGCTCCAGAACTTCTGGACCCATTCCAGATGAAGACGGTCAGAAGTTGCAAGCTTGGCTCAGCGTGGTCAGAAGTTGGCTCTTCAGCAGCTACATCAGTTCAATCAGAAGTTGTAAACGTGGTTCAGAGTGTAAGCCTCAAACAGAACATGCCCCTTCAACAGTTACACAAGCTCAGTCAGAACTTGCTAAAGGAATACAAGAGAAACAGGAAAGTATGAAGGCTCCTTCAGAACAGGTTGAAATCAGAAGATGAAAGGTCAGAAGGATAGGTGTCACATTGATACAGAATCTCTAAATCCAGATTGTCCAGAAGTAGATCCAAGGAACACACCAGAAAACCAGGAGAATCTCCAGAGTTTGCTAAAGACAACAGGTAACCAAGGCCAGAGCATGGTTTACGCTGCTGATTCAACGCTGGTTTCCCTTACCAGAATGTTGGTATTGACAGGTCTTGTCACCATTTAATGCCCATTAATGCTTCCAACCACTCCTGAGCATTCACGTGTGGCTTGGAAAATGCTTTTGCACAGATTCTGGCATGGGTCTTCACGCCACCGCCCACTTCAGAGGTCACTTCTCCCCAATCTACGCCTGCTGCTGCTACCTAGGCTGAAGTATAGCTGTTATCACAACTTCCCAGGAATTTCTGTCAAAGAACAAATTCAAACTCTGTTGGCGCCTTAAATGCTCAAGGCATCCACAAGAACTTTGCCTATAAATAGAGAGCTTTCATCACTGCAAAAGGAGTTCAAGAAAAGAAACAGAAAAACTGCTAAGAGAGAAACGAAACTCCTAGCAACATAACATTCTGAAACTCTGCCAAAATCTCCAGCTTTGTTTCATAACTTTAAGTTTCTTACCTTCAACTTCATCAAACATCCAGCTCTTTTCTGTAAACCAAAAACGTTCTTTCCAAACTTCTGACCCTATACACGTATACACCTTCACTTCCCCTTTTCCAAATCTGTCCAGAACACCACCAGAACCAAAAGCTAACTTTCACCCACCATTTTCCAGACAGTCAGGTAAGCACCTGCTGACCCTCACCACACTGTTAAGCATCATCAGCTGTGCATATTCAAGTAACATAATGTAAATATTCATGTTATTGCTGTTTATGTTCCGAGGAATTTCATACCTCAGAACGTTCTGAGCCAGTATAGGACTTGCCTGTGACCTTGGTGATTCTGACCTCTGAAACATTTTTGCTATTTTGCTGGATCTGTTCCAAATATGTTTCCTGTTTTGTGGAGTAACAACAGGATTGCAGATGTTCTGATTAGTACAGGAAAAAGCCAAGTGCTGACTTTGACGTTAGCACATCTGAAGCCTGTTTTGCTGTCAATGACATCAGAACCTCTGAGAGTTATTGCCTTTTCAGCAGAATCAGAACTTCTGGTTTCTCCACTAACAAACTTCTGTCTTGCAGCGCAGGGAAATCAGAACTTCTGATTTCCCCACTAACAAGGTTCTGTTTTGCAGGTTCTAGAGTCAGAAGTTCTGACTCATCCAGTTTCACCAACAGGTTGATCATCTGACAGCGGATCTGGGTCAGAACTTCTGATGGCCTCCCAACAGCGCGCGGGCTCCCTCTCTCTCTCTCTATATATCTTGTTTTTCGCTATTTTATTTTTTGTCTATTTTTCTCGTTGAACCCCCCATGTACAAATGTGTATCCCCCTCCCCTAATTGTTGTAATAGCGTAGGATTTTATATTTCCGCTTCTCATTTGCTAGTAATTAGGACATGTATGGCAAGATAAAATCAATGAAATAGAAAAACCTAATTCAAAGAAAAAACTCTTTTATGCAATAAAACACACTTGCACACTAACACCCCTAGGGTACTCCACTTTGTTGCCTTCAAATAATTGGACCATATTGCATGTTGAATTTCTTTGGGTAAAACAAACAATCAAAATGATCATAGTCCCTCAAAAATGTTGCCTAAATGAATGATCAAGTCCCTTTTAAAAAATTGCCCAAAGACATTTAACGCCGTTGCAATTATGGTCCAAACGATGACCCGCACCTGTCCCTTTCATCTCCTAATACAAGATTGTCCACCAAATGCAATGGTGGAACAAAATTGTCAAAAGGTTTAAAACATAACAAGAATCTTTGAGAAAACTTTAGGGTAGATAACTCTTAAGTACTTGTCAATTTGCAAAGAAAACACTTGCCTATTTTCAAAACCCACTTCACAAACACTTTCAAAATCAATTTCTCAAACCCTTGAAACATCTTTTTAAAAGATAAAACACCTTTTGTAAAACATTCGAGTAAAGAATTGTTACAAGGTTAGCCTAGCACAAGGCATCTTTTCAAAACGTTTTCAAAACCACACATCAAGCACCATTTCAAACAATTGAAAACCAAGGCAAGATTGATCTAAGCAAGTACCTAAGAGCCCATGGATAACCATGGATAGAAGGGGTGCTAATACCTTCCCCTTCTATAATCTACTCCCCGAACCCACGAAATATCTCAAAAGGTTTTTGCTGTGCTTTTTTAACCTTTCCTTTAGGATAAAATAAAAAGTCGGTGGCGACTCTTGCTCAACCGCACAAGTGCGAATACGAACGCAAAACACTAGTCAGTTCTCCCACCGTATCACAGATAGTAACTTCTAGACCTAAGATATAAGCTTCGTATTCTGCGATATTAGTGGTGCGATCAAAATATAACCTTGCAGTATAACGTTTGTGAAAATTCTTCGGAGAAGTCAAAACTTCCCCAACACCGTGCCCTAATGCATTTGAAGCCTCGTCAAACATAAGTGTCCAACGTGCCCCTGGTTCAGGTCCTTCGTCGGGCCCTGGTATTTCGCAGTCATCTATAACCATGATATCTTCGTCCGAAAAGTCAAACTTCATTGGTTGATATTCTGGTAATGGTTGGTGAGCTAGATGGTCAACTAGTATACTGCCCTTGGTGGCCTTTTGAGTAATGTATTGGATGTCGTACTTTGATAGTAACATCTGCCATCGGGAAATCCTTCCTGTAAGAGTTGTTTTTTCGAACACATACTTGAAAGGATCCATTCTTGCTTAACTATATGGTGTGAGTTAACATATACTGCCTCAATCTTTTAGTAGCCCAAGCCAATGTGCAACAAGTCTTCTCAAGAAGTGAGTACCTGGTTTCGCAATCTGTGAATTTCTTACTGAGGTAGTAGATTGAATGATCTTTTCTACCCGTTTCATCATGTTGTCCCAACACACATCCCATTGACCCTTCAAGCACTATCAGATACATGACGAGAGGTCTTCTGGGAACTGGTGGCATCAAGATTGGTGGCTCTTGTAAATATTGCTTTATTTTCTCGAAGGACGTCTAGAAATCATTATTCCATACCACTGTTTGATCTTTTCACACTAATTTGTGTATAGGCCTGCACGTAGCAGTTAGGTGCGATATGAACCTTGAAATGTAATTCAATCGTCCTAAGAAACCACATACCTCTTTCTCTATCCTCGGAGCTGGCATTTCTTGTATGGCTTTTACCTTGTCGGGGTCCACCTCAATACCATGTTGACTTACAATGAAACCCAACAACTTGCCTAACCTGACACCAAATGTACACTTGTTTGGATTTAATCTTAATTTGACTTTCGCAGACGCTCAAATAACTTTTGTAAATGTATGATGCGATCCTCCTCTGTATGAGATTTGGAAATCATATCATCTATGTACACCTCAACTTCTTTGTGAATCATATCATGTAATAGTGTGACCATAGCTTGTTGATAAGTTTCCCCTGCGTTCTTTAGACCGAAAGGCATTACCTTATAATAGAAAGTACCCCAAGGTGTCATGAAAGTAGTCTTTTCCATGTCTTCGGGTTCCATTTTGATTTGATTATAGCCTGAGAAACCATCCATGAATGAGAATACCGAAGCTTGAGTTGTATTATCCACCAAAACATCTATGTGAGGTAACGGGAAATCGTCTTTGGGGCTTGCCTTGTTCATATCCTGATAGTCTACGTACATGCATACTTTTCCATCCTTCTTAGGTACTAGTATGATGTTAGCTATCCAAGGTGGATAATCTACCATCACTAAGAACCCTACGTCAAATTGTTTAAGGACCTCTTATTGAATCTTGCTTGACATTTCTGGACGGGTTCTTTTGAGTTTTTGTCTAACTGAAGAGCAACCTTCCTTGAGAGGTAGTCTATACACCACAATATCGGTATCTAATCCTGGCATATCTCTGTAAGACCAGGCAAATATATCAACATATTCATGTAACAACTTGATCAGTCTTTCTTTGATGCTTTCCTCCAAATTTTCCCCTAGCTTGATTTCTTTGGGATCCTCCTCTGTGCCAAGATTAATAGTCTCAATCGATTCTTGGTATGGTTGTATATTGTCAACTTTTTCTCTATCTCCCTTGCCAATTCTTTAGAAAGTTCAAGATCTTCATCATCCTTCTCTTCCTCTTGGATGATGGGTGCATCAAAATTATATCGGATAGCAGCAGTAACACTATCGGTGATTTTAGGCATGGATTTGCACATTTATCATGTTTTGGTGCAGTTTTAGTGTGTGAATTTGGAAAATGCATATGAAGAAAAGTATTGCCATTTTTTACATATAAGAGATAAATGCAAGAGAAAGACATGGATCTTAATTGAATGTGAAATATAACTTTTATTAATTGCGAATATTGTCTTAAACAAATTGGGGGACCCTTACAAGCTACCCATATGCCTCGGGCTTGACATGGGTTCTTTCGGAAACAAGAAAAATTACTTTGGAAAGAAAAATATCTCTGGAATCTCCACAACTGTCCAATTCTTGAGTTCTTCGCCCCGGGCGCATTCATGGATGAAGTTAGATTCCTTTTTGGTATTACCTTTGTCTGATATCATCGCCACTTGTCCTCTGTGCTCTGTTCCTTTGTTTTTGAAAGCCTCCTGGATCGGAGAAAACCGTACCTTGTCTTTCAGAGTAGCCTTTGATAATTCGTAGCCCAAACCAAAACGATTCTTCTTCTCAGGTATTTCCAGGATTATACCCTAACCCTTTGAGGTACCACTTTCCATAACTATTTGTAAGTCTCTCCACGAGGTCACAGTAGGTTTCTTGATTTTCTCCACTAGTAGTGTTATCATTGAAGCAACCTCTAAGACTTAAAATAGTGTTGCTATACAGTCTTCATCAACATTGATATACCTGTATAACTCTATGTGACTTACAAAGATGTCTTCTTCACCATCGATTATAACCAATCTTCCTTCAATGAAGAACTTTAATTTCTGATGTAAAGTTGAAGTGACTGCCCCTACCGCATGAATCCAGGGTTTTCAAAGTAAACATGTATACGCTGGTTCTATGTCTATTACTGGAAAAGTGATATAAAACATATGTGGGCCGATCTTGACAGGAAGGTCCACTTCTCCAAATATTGAACTTTGAGAACCATCAAAAGCTTTAACTATCGTAGAACTGGGACTTATCACAACACCGTCTAGTGTTAACTTCATCAAGCTAGATTTTGATAACACATTCAGGGCAGAACCAGTATCGGTGAGTACCCTGGATAGACTATTGGTACCTATCTGAATGGAAATATGCAATGCCTTGTTGTGAGCTCTACCTTGTGCAGGCAACTCACTATCATTAAAACCCAAATATGATATAGATGTCAGATTTGTTATAACATTGTCAAATTGGTTTATAGTAATCTCTTCTGTGACATGAGCAGAACTTAGAACCTTCATTAGAGAGTCTTGACGCGCTCATGAGTTAAGGAGCAATGAGAGTATTCAAATCTTGTTTGGGGTTTGATGAATCAGATCCGCCACCCTATAATCATTTCTCTTGATTATTTTCAAAAATTCTTCCGCCTCATGGTCGGTAAAATTCTTGTTTGGAGGCTCTTATTCTTGAATCGCTTCCACCACCGCTTTTCCTTTATCTTTTACCAGAGTATCATTCTTATTTTTCACCATAACATTATTCTTCTTTTGTGATTCGGAGCCAAAGGTTCGACCACTGCAAGTTATGCCCCATGTTCTTTCTATATTTGATATTGCATGTCCTTTACTTGACCATGGCTCACATTCTTGCTTTAAACCATTAACGTATACAGTAGAATTATAACTCCAGGGTACTGCTCTGTCACTTTCGTAAGGGGTAGGAGATGGTCCCCTAATTACCATCGCAGTCTTTGGAACTACTGGAATCCTCAAATTTTGTCTTGGTATAATCACTGGTGTTTCTGTTGACTCTCCCCATGGAATCACAAGAGTCTTCTTATTAAGGTTCGGCCCTTGGCAAGGAATTACCAATGGCTTCTTTGTACTTCCCTCGATTGCAGCTACATATTCTCCTTTAGGGTATGATTCAAATGGGACTATCCCCTGATCCACCAATTTTTGTAATGTATTCTCAAAAGATTCATTATATTCCAAGAGGAACCCACACTCTAACAGATATTCCTTCAAAAGGTTTATTAGGGCCTTTCCTCGTGTGGCTTCCCCAAAGTTAGTGACCACTTCAATTGCATTTATCGCTGGTTCACCATGCGGAGGCATGAGGTTTGTCTTGATGTTCGATTTATCCAAAATGATATTCTAAGAGTGCAACAAATCTTGTACCTTATGTTTAAAGGCCCAACATTTCTCTATAGTATACCTGGGAGAATTGGCGTGATACTCCCACCTGACATTGGCATCGTATCTTGGTGGAAGTGCCCCGATTGGAGGAGCTAGAGGTTTTAGCTCTACCGAAGGTACCTTTACTAAGTGTTGTAATAATTGACTGTGCAACATGGGGAGTGGTTCAAACTTTCTCGGCGGCCTTTCAAACATGTTATGTTGTTGTTCTCGTAGAATTATTAATGGTTGTTATGCCCTTGGATGTGAGGCTACATCATTAATTTCTCCCTCCTTCTTTTTCGAGAAGTTAGGAACATGCCTTTTCACATTATAAGGGGTACTAGATGATGCCCCTTATATCTTTCCACTCTTTATACCTGCTTCAATCCTTTCACCAATAGTCACTAAATCATAAAATCAGGAAGAGACGCTTCCTACCATCTTTTCATAGTACATCCCTTGTAAAGTTCCCATGAACATATCGACTAATTCTTTCTCCAAAGTAGTGGTTGCACACGGGCTACAATTTCTCTCCACCTTTGCGTATACTCCTCGAAAGATGCCTCCTTTTTCTAAGACAAGTTTTGGTGTTGCATGCGGTTAGGCGCCATGTCTAATTTGTACTTGTACTGTCTCAAGAAAGCATTGGCAAGATCTACCCACGTCTGGATATGAACCCATTCCAATTGCATGCACCAATCTAGTGATGCCCCGCTTAAACTGTCTTGGAAATAATGGATTATCAGCTTTTGGTTTTGAGCATATACATGCATCTTCCTGTAATACATGCGTAGATGTTTTCTCGAACACGTGAGTCCCTTGTATTTTCTAAATTTAGGTACTTTGAACTTCGGAGGGATTACCACATCTGGAACTAGACCCATCTCGAGAGCATCGACAATGAAAGCATTGTAACGCTCCACAGCCTTTAATCTTTCTTCAAGGGCTTTGTATTGGTTGAGCACCAATGGATTTTCAGTAGCATGCATATGGGTTGTCCTTTAGGGTGCTTAGTTGACATCTTCTAAGTCATGGTCTTCATACTACAAATCTATGTAGTTGTCTGCATTGTTGATCAGAATCTGCAAGGTATGAGATGCCCCTACCTTTGGTGGAGGTGGGACAAACCCTTAAGTATCATCTTGTCTTATTTCTTGTTGAGCCATAGTTGACTTTTTGGGGTCCTGACTCTGGTTCTCTTCTTGGTTGGTGACCGCTTGATGCACCAATGGTTTGGGCTACTTCTTCGAAGGTTGCCCTAGGAATTTGCTCTTGCCTCTCAATGATATTCTTTAAGGATAGCAGAACTTGACTCATGTCTACTTTCATAGAGTCAATGTTACCCTTGACTTGTTCTAAATCCTCCTTGAATGCAGCTTGATTTTCTTCAATTTGTTCCATCACTTTTTGTTGATGGGATCTTGTTTGATAGGGTGGTCGTAGAGGCGGCGCTTTTCTTCTACCAATGGATTAACTGGAGAATGTTTTTGAAAAATGATGAGTTTTTTTTGTATGAGTTTATGAAATTCAAATGTTTGTGAATGCATGAATGCGTATGAATATGCTAAGGGTTTTGCTTTTGAATGTCTTATTCACTTGGGTATACATTTTTTTATATATATTTTTTTGGTTTTGCTTTTTATTGGTGAGTATCTAAAAATAAATACGCGAACGAGATACGGAAACAAATGCCTTTATTGAAATAGTAATTGTATTTTTTTTTAAATAATACAATTCAGATATTGAAAAATATTCAAACTTAAAACATTAAAACTTGTTGAAAGAAATAATCAAAGGGAAACAAAAGTCCTCTAAGTGCACTTTCGAATTTCTGCTCTGAAGCCATCGACCATTGTCCTACAAAGTTTGAGGGAGTCTTCGAAGTCTTTCGGGAGGGGGCCATCATATTTTCTACATCTCTCAAAATCCTAGGGATGTCGCCGATAAGATTGTTGGCTAATAAGGCGAGTCTTGCATGTTTGTCTTTGTAGAACCAGTATTCTTGGTGGAGGTCAGGAATTATCTTATGATTATCTTCTCCGGCTTTGGAAATCTTTACATATTGTTCCTCCCAATATAACTTTTCAGCCCTCATATCCGTATAGAGTTTTCCTTGTATTAGGAAATCCTTTCGGAGGCCTTCTAACTCAAGACACACTTGCTCGTAGTCATCAGTCTTTTTGGAAAGAAATCTTTTTGCCATCATCCTTTTGAGGCGTTCCCCTACCTCTGATTCTTGGCTATCTTGGAGTCTGGTGGTGAGATACTTCATTTGTTCTTATTGATCTAAAGAAGCTTGCGCCAAACTTTGGAATTGAGCCCTCAAATATTCTTCCATCACATTTTTGTCTTGTATTGCCTTTTCGTACCACCTATTTAGTTTCCCGGTCTTGATAGCAACATCCTCCAACCATTGGTTATAGGAATCCAGTTGAAAGTATCACTCAATAACCCTTCGGTCGAACTCTTCCGCTTAATACTCTCCTTCTCAAATGCCTCAAGATCTTTCTGAATATGTTGATCTTTTGATTCAAGTATGTGTCGCATTTGTATTTTCTCCTTAGTTAAGTTATGGAGGTTAAGCTCCAATTCTTCCTTCTCCCTTTGATCTTTTTTCAAAGCATTCTTCAAATTGTCTATTTCTTCTAAGGAATAGGCGGAGAATCTGGGACATCTGACTTGTACTCAAGATCAATGTCAAACGATAACTTAACAACTTGCACCTTATCCAAAACCCATTGAGTGTTAGGTTCTTTTGCCATAGCATTCTTCCTTTCGGCCTTTCTTTTATTAACCCTACTCCAACCTCGGTTGATCTTGTTGAGAAAATCTTGGTCGTTTTTACCCATGTCATGAATGATCAATTGTCGGAGTTGTTCATCTGAGGGTTTATCCTCCAAAGGATACCCTAGTTATCGTGGACCCAAGGTAGGGTTATAATTGATGCAACCTCATAATCTGATCAATGGAACATTCAGAAAGTCTCTGCAACTATATACGATATCTCCAATGTCCAGCCTTCTTGCATACCATAACATAAAATTAGCAGTAAGAGACCTTAATTTTTTAGGCCACTCGTATCTCGTCATATTTTGAATCATGTAATCTTCCTTTTAGAGATGAGTCATAAACCAAGAATACAAGAGTGGGATGCGACAGTTTAGAGTACCCCTCGCCTTTTCGTACCGAGTATGAATTGTATAATAAATATTGGCAAGTAAAGCGGGATTTGGATCCACGTTGAAAACTTACGCACCCCAAAATAAACTAATAGTTGTAGGGTCAATATAGTCCAAAGTCTGTGGAAATAAGATTACACGAAACACAAGCAGCCCGAAACAATCAACACAGGACTCCCATTCATTGTTATCGACAAAATAAAGAGCTTTAGTCTCTAAATAGTATCTCTTAATCCCTCGTACATCACCTTCTTTTTTGTAATTAAGTGATAATTCGGGATAAGGGATCCCTAAACCATCTTCCAAGATTCTAATGTCAATAGTCTTCCCGATTCCCATATAAGCTTTCTCCTTAGAGAAATTCAGAAGTCTATCAAATTCTTCCAGAGTCGGTGCTAGCTGAAAGTCTTGGAAGGTAAAACACCTCAATGGAGGGTCGTAGAACTGAATTAAGGTAGAAATAGCATCCAATTGTACCTCTAATTTTGTTAACTTAAGGTTATCCCCATAACAGAGAGTAAATATCTTCAAAGCTCTTTCAGACAGATTCCCTTTTATAGCCTTGATCTTCGTCATATCTGGCTTGATGGCATTAATACAAACAAGTTATTTCCCTCTGGCATTCATTTTTAGGACACTTCACCAAAAAACATTGATTATTATTTTTGATCTTGTGAATAAGACAGACAAAAAGAAATGAAGGGTGATGAATATATGAAATGTAAGATGTATGAATGCATGATTGTGTGGCTTAATGACGGGATTTCATGAAAGGTATCCTTAGAAGATAGGCTCCTAGTTTTGGCCTACGGATATTCTAATCTCCCCATAAGGTGGTTTCCTTAAGGGTATCATGGATGACAATAAAGGGAATAGGCACAAGGCCCTCCCTTAAGTTGAGCCTCTTTGCATATTGAAACTTTTGTCTTTAGGTCATGAAAGGTCTCACTATGAGATTTTGATTTAAGGATTATACAAAGATTCATAGGTTTCATTCTAAAGTCCTAACCCCTACCCCCCCCCCCCCCCCCCAAGAGGATGTCTCTTGAGATGTATTCCTTTTTCGGAATTTTACCGACTCTAGGAGAAGTCATCACATAAACTCATAGGGCTAATGTATCCCCTTGCCTAATAGACGAACCTTCTTTCTAAGGGTTTTATTTGAAAAATATTTTTTTTGTTAAATAAAAAATCCATCATTAAATGAATAGAAAATAAATAAATCAAAATAAATGAAAGAAAATAAATAACTAAAAGCGAAAATTGAAAATATTGAAGATCCAAACAAAAACCCTAAATTTAAGAGGAAGGCTTCTAAACCCTAGGATTGAGTCCTCGGCAGAGTCGCCAGTTGTTGTAACCGGTTTGAAATTGAGAGTCTCCATCTTTAATTTTTATCTTTAGGAAGAGAATATAAAGGATAAATCTAATTTGGTCAGTGATTCTAAGTTGTTGGACTCGTTCTTAGACGAAGGAAAGGTGTTAGACACCCCTCATCTACCTTTTTCACAAGGATACTAGGGTTTAAAATTACCACATAGGAATTAGGGATTTAATTTTTATTAGGGGAACTCGCTACGATTTTAGTCGTATGCCTACGTATCCTCTTATGAGGAATCAGAGTCCCAATTCATAGTTCGCAGTTGGTTGGTGTTTTTATGGATTACAAATATATTTTGAATTCCCCTTGAACCAAACCTAGGTGTGTGAATAGTGGAATTGTTAGACAAAGTTCGCAGTCGATTAAAAGCATCCTCATAATCCTTTTTGAAATTTTTTTTAATTTATTTATTTATTAAAAAATATTTGGTGTTGGTTAGGTATTTTTTAAATATATTAATATATAAAAACATATTTTTAATGCATGACAAAAACAATTTTAATGCAATAAAAAAATATATCAACGGATTGGAAAATAAATATTTGATTTTTATAATAACAGTAAAATAATTTTAGAATTTATAAATATATTAAATTATAAAAATATTAATTATAATATGTAAAAATAAATAAAGTATAAAGAAATAAAATAAAATAATTAATAAAACGCAGGGGGTATTTTGTTTGGGCTAAGTAAATCAGGGGGTGTGGAAAGCAAGGCCCTGGTTTTAGATATTGAATTCGGACCCAAACACAGGAGGGGGTGTTGTTTTGAACTACGCAGCACAAATGGCAGGTTTGTTCAGCAAGGGCCCAAGTTCAAATATTGAACTGGGCCCATAATGCAACAGGGGGTGAGGGTTATGTTGGGCGAAGTAAACAGAGGGTGCGAATATTACGGGCTTAGGCCCAAAACAAAGTGGGATCCGTTGTGCAAGGTGTGGAGAGATCACAGAGTTGTGGTGGTCTTACGCTTCAAGGAAGTCTGTTTCTAATTCAAGGGTCATGATGGGAAGCGTATGGTAAGGTTCATGGATACGCAAACACAGAATTAGAGAGGGTTTATAAAAACCAATTACTGGGCTGAGAGCCCTTTTTTCTTTTCTCTTCCTCTCTCTACAACTAAACAACCACCCTTTGTTATTTCTAGAGAGAGAGGCTTTTCCTTCTCACTAGAACTTCGTCGCGCCAGAAATTGCGCAGCCGGCGGTCACCACCACAAGTCTCCACAAACCATACTTTTTGCCCAGTTTTTCAGTTGACATTCAACCGGAAACTTCATACATTCAAGCAATTTTCAGAAAATGGTATAAAGCCTAGGTAAAACCTAAGGGTTCATGAAGAACCCTAATCAAACCAAAACCCAGAATACACAACAATGATGAACCATAACCCTGATCTTCAAACAACACCAAGAACCCTAGGTCTATATGGGTGAACCCTAACCCCTAGGATCTAAGAACCCTAAACCTAGGTTAGAACCCTAACCCTAGAAACCCAAAATTTACAGAACCACATCAATCAAACATCAATCATGCAAGCGTTTAACAATAATCAACAATCTAAAGCTAAGTGTTTTAGATTACCTCTCCTACAATGAAACTGGTCGTATAATTTTCCTTTCTAGTTTTCCGCTTCTCCTTCTAATCTCATTTTGTTTGACAGGTACGATGGTGGATGGTAGTGTAGCAGCTGCGCGGCGAAGAACTTTAGGGTTTCAGATACTTAAGTCCTAAACTTCTCTTCTTCTTTTTCTGCTTCTCTGTTAACTTGTTCGTCTAAATTTATTCCCCCCTCTTAGAATTTTTAGGGCTCTATTTATAGTCTTAGGTTAGAGATAGATTAGGAAGTTTTGTTTATGATTATCGTTACAATTTGTAATTGATTTAGGAATTAGGAAGATTTAAATTTTTTAGGCATTCGATTTGTTGTAAATTCATTCAGAAAGATTTTGTTTGAAATTAGGGTTTTGTAATCTGTACTTGGACCTTGTTATTGTGTAAATTCGTTTTTAGTAAATAAGAACAAATATTAATTTCTAGATTTGATTTACTCCAAGATTTGATTTTGTCTTAGTTTTTGATGAGTATGTGTTTCCCTTTTATCTGCACAGTATATGTTTATTGGGTTTGGGCCTGGTTTTTGGGCTTGAAGGAGAACAACATGGCGCTTAGGGTTTCAACCCTTTGGATTGACCCGGTAAACATAATAATATCATATTTTAAATAAAGATTTAATTATAGTTATTGATGTTTTAATGAATAATAAAATTTTGAAAATAAACTAAATATTATAAATTAGTAAAAACCAAACGTAGCAAAAATTAACACAATGAGAATGGGTCATTGTTTCAAAATTTGAAATGGGCCCAATTGATTTCAAGAAATGTGCACCCCTCTTTAAAGCAAACGAAATAATCCTTAATGGGCCATCAGATTTTGATGGCCCAAAATACCAAACCCCCATATTGTAACAATATACCTCCCTTTTATATCTTGAAGTGGATTTTATAATTTAATGGACCAACAATTTTAATAAACCCCCAAAACACATAAAAACGCAAAAATGTGCCTTACTCCTTTAAAGGGCTTTAAGGACTAAATACACCTCGTCTTTAATTGTAAGGAAAAACAAAATAGATCATCAAGTTTACATGGTCCTTTCTGATTTAGAAAGCTCATGAACTCTTTTGTTAAAACACGCCCCCCCCCCCCCCCCCCCTTTATCAACGTACACCTCAAGATAATTTGACAACAATAAAAACGAATAACATTAATAAGGAATAATTTCGTTAAAAATCCATAGGACAAATTTGGGGTATGACACAAACATGATACAAATGCATGCGTGGGTGTGAATAGAAGGTTTTATTGTCTTATACATGACCCAAATGACTTATGGGCTTGATTGGAGTCAAAAATAATGGCTAGAAATGGAGAACTCAAGAAATTGCAAATTTTAACTTGGGAAAATTCAATAAAATGTAGTCCCAACATAAAGAGAATAACTCTCTCAATTCTTTGAATCAATGGGAAAACTTTTACTCTTTGGAAAGGACTTGAGATGTGCTAAACCTTTCATGTTGTAAGTTTTCTCATTTTCATCCATTAAAGTCATCAAAACTGGCCATGAAAAACTGAAATTTTGAGAAATGACCTATAATATTTCAAAGTGTCCTATAATTCCTTGTTCCATAACTCTCAAAATAATCACTTTTTGGGCATGATACCATAATGAAAAAGTTGTAGATATTATTTTTCTCTTTCCAACCATGTCAAGTTTGCACATTTTCAATAAGAAATGAAGAAGTTATGAATTTTTGAAGTTTAGCCTTATGACTTTCCACACTAAAAAAAAAATCCAATTTCACCAAGATACCTTCATGAAAAAGTTAACTCCAAAATAAATCTTTCTCTTGAAATTCTTCAACCATAGGCCACATGATGTTGAAACATGATCATTGGCTTCAACTTTGACCAAAAGTCCACTTGCTCAACATTTGACTTTTGTTGACTTTTGTTCAAATGACATGATAATCAAGATTAAGCAATATAACCTCAAGCAACGCCAAAAAAAGGTCCACAATACATATTAGAATGACTTAAGTCATATGAAAGTCACTGAGAACCAAGTTTCTCAAGAAAAATGTCAGGAAATGCCTTTGTTATAAAGTTGACTTTTCAGTCAACCAGGTCAAAATTTCACTAGTTTTCCAATGCAATGCTTTGAGTAATGTTGTCATGAATCTAATGGTCATGCTTTATACCTTGGGCCATCAATCGATCATAGAAACCAATTATTTATAAAAATGAAACTCACAACTTAAAAGGGTCCAAAACCCTAATTTCTGATTGAATAGCTTAGGAGATGGTGACTGAAGATCAAACCCTAATTATTCAGAGATTCCTGAGAAATATAAGGAGCCAATGAACTTGAATTAATAAGGAGACCACTAAAATGAGGTCCCACACAACTTACCTTGAGAATCTTAATCACTTTCTTGGTGGATAATCTTGAGACAGGAGAAACCTTAAGATCCTTGATCCCATGAGTGTACCAATGAATGTGACATAATGGTAAGTATGCATTGCATTGCAATAAGCCATATGAAAAGTGTTGTACCCCAAAATTTGCCCTCTCATTTATCAAGTATTTTCTCACAAGATCTCCTTTGGTTCAAGACTGCACAAAGGTTGATCAGCTCAAGACACCTCCTTAAGCATTGATGACTGAAATTAGGGTTTAAGATTGCACAAGGATAATTAAAATTTTAATGCTTCATATGACTTTCATGGATCATTATGGACCCTAAAGATTTCTCATGTCAAGTTTCAAGTCTTGGATCACATTTTTGCTCAGTCAATTGATCAGTTGACCTAAAAATCAATTGTATTGGGAAAAAGTCAATTGTGGCCAATTTACAGTCAAACTTCATAATTATTTATCCATATAAACATTTTGAACTCATATGTGTCATTTGGTCAAGTTTGGACCACAATTCCTCAAGAAATTTGATCAGATCATGAAAAGGGGAAAATGGTCAAAATTAGGGTTTTGACTAAGAAAGGGCAATTTCTGATTTTTGACCTAGCAAATGGTTAATTGGTTTGAGACATGATCTCAAGGTTTCAATTGCATCATTTTGACCTAATGGCATGACTCAAAACATTGCTCAAGATCAATTAATTGATAGTTGATTTTCAGTCAACTCATCAAAAGTCAACTATACACTAAAAAGTCAAACTTTGACTTTTTGATCAAAATCAAGTATCAAAGATCACAATTCATCAAAACATGTCAAAATATGAAACTTTTTCATCAAGAAATCAAAAAGTCAAGATTTCATTTTGAAAAGTCAAAGTTTCCAAACTTAGAAATTTTTCTTAGTGTTGGAAACTTCATATTTTTTTCACAACTTTGAGCCATTTTGTCACCATGATGCCAGATGATTCAAAGGAAACTTTCAAAATGAAAGTTGTAGATCTCAATGAGATCTAAAACATTACTTTACACAACTTCTCCTATAAATGCATGGGTTCCAAGTTATAATTTAATGAATACATGTTCAGGAAACTTGGACACTTAGTGAAATTTTACCCTAGTTTAGGCAGGATTTTGGCCTAACTTCATGGCAATTTTGCACATAGTTACAAGGGGAATTTTCAAAAGTGATTCAAAGAGGGGTTGTAGAGAACTTTACAAGCTTTATAAAATTTCTAAGAACTCCTTGAGATCATGTTTTAGCAAGGAGAATCGAAGGCATGAAGTTGGCATTTCATTCTTGAATTATAGGTCATTTTCATGATGAACAAGAATGCAAATCCATGCTAGGCTGCACAATCTTTGATTTACAGGCCTCAAACTTGTTTGGCACTCCATAATCAATTTTTTGCACAAATGTTAGAGGCTTCAACTAAAGATTCAATGCATTGCCCATGCTTAATGTCATTTTGGGAATAAAGTGCACATTGCCATTTTGGAAAAGTAGCTTTTATGCAGAAAATCAGTTCTTGAGCTTTGTAGTTGTTCCTTTTGCACACACTAAGTCTATAAGATCAGAAGAAGTATGTTTAAAGTTCTAAACCACCCTACCTTGCCTTGAAACCATGTTTGTCCATGTTGCCTCAAAAACAAGTCAAAATCCACAAGCATGTGATTTTCTACTTCTGACTTCTACAAGTCTCCAAACCTTTTCCTATATGTTAGGACACTCTTATGAAACTTAACACATGATTTTACAAGCTATCAAACTCCCCAAAACCAGAAATGGCCATACAAGCATAAAAACTTATCATTTCTGATTTTTGAACCCAATCTCCAAATTTCCTCATGCGTTTCTTGGCCAAACCATTCACAAAGCTTCTAATGCACATATAGAAGCTATCCCAACCCCTGTTTTCAAACTATAATACCATTTGCACCATCCTCCATTTTCAAAAACAGGACATTTCACATTGACTTCTTCAGCTTGATTCAAGAACTCTCAGCATAAAGTAAGCTTTGCAATAGCTTCCTGGAGGTTAAAGGAAGCTAACCCAATCATCAAAAAACTTTGAAAGTAGCTCTAACTCAAAACACGGTCTCCAGCTGTAAGGTAAGTTTTATGACTTTTCATCTCATTATTTAGGCATTGTTAGGCTTGCATTTTCAAAGACAAAATGTAGATATCATTGTCCTGAAACTGTATATATATATATAGATTTCATTTATATGGCCTGAGTAGAGAGAATTTTGGACCTGAACATTCTAGAAAATTTAGGTTAAATTTGGTGCTGTTCAAAATTCATGCTTGTCTTAGATTCATAGTTTTAATGCTTTACATTTCTGGAATCGTGATGGAATTTGCCACAACTTTCATGTTCACTATGATTCGGTGGAAAAAAACTGACTGTTTTTTTTGGAATGCTGGTTTGCATTTTGCGTTTGTGTTTGCAAAATGTCGCGGTAAGCAAGAGTCGCCACCGACTTTTATTTTATCCAATAAGGAAAGGAAAAAAGCACAGAAAAATTCCTTTTTCGAGATGTTTCTCGGGTTCGGGGGGTAGATTATAGAAAGGGAAGGTGTTAGCACCCTTTCTATCTATGGTTATCCACGGGCTCTTAGGTACTTGCTCAATTGTTTTCAAAATTGCTTTCTTTGTGCTTGTGGGTTTGAAAAGTTTTTGTTTGGAAACTTCGTTTGAAAAGTGTAAGTGTGAAAAGTTTTTGTTTTTTGAAAGAACAAGTACTTAAGAACCATCTACCTACTCGAAAAAAGAATCGTTATATGCTATCTTCCTTTAGACAATGCTATCCCACTATTGATGAGTAGGTAGCATCGTCGTTGGAGTTTGAGGGTCAATTCGAATTTAGGGACTTGTGGTCACCAAAGCAATGTTAGGACGCCTTAGCGGTAACCCTAGTGTCTTAGATCATTTGTTTTGAGGCAACAATATCCGAGGCAACCGTTTTGAGGCGACTATGATCTTTAGACAAGAGGGCTACCTCTAAAGTGACCTATACTCAATGACCGCGTACGAAGGCAACCAAGTGGGGTGTACCCTAAGAGTGCGCATGTGTGAGGGTATCGTTTTCAGTTAATTTTATCTTTGTACATGTTAATGGTGATCTAAGTTGATTTTAGGTTAAACATTCATTCTTGTCATGCCATCCTATTATCAAACATCTAGCAGTTATAAGTTGCGGAAAATAAATTGCGGAAATTTAACTAACTATTACAAGGCGTCGGGTATTTACATCGCCAAAAGCAACCCTTTGAAATTTAAATGCGGAAAAATAAATAAAGCGATAAATAAAATTAAATAGTCCTAATTATCTATTACATTTTGGGAACAAGTACAATATTGAATAAATAGATCGCATGCGGGAAAATTAAATCGAGTGCGAGTTCTAGGGTTTTGACCCTTTGTTATTAAAGAAAAGATTTTTTTTTGGTTATTTTTGAATTAAGAAAGAAATTAAACTAAGTTAATTATTAAATTAAATCAATTAATTAATTAATTAATATTTTTTGGATTTTTGATTATTTTAGGAAAGAAATAAAAAAATTAATGTTAGTAAAACCTAATTAAATCTAATTGAATTTTAATTATTTACAAATATATTAAAGTTAATTCTAATTAATGACCTAAATTAATTAATTGATTTGTTAATAAAAAAATTAAAATACTAAAATTTAAATTAATAAAGAAAATATTTTTTGGTTTTTTATTTTACAGAGAAAATTATTTGATTGGTTAGTTAATAATAAAAATAATAACAATAAATAATTAAAATAAAAAAATATATAAAAAAATAGAGAGATAGGGGGTATGGGCCTGAAAAAGGGGGTCAGTGATAACGAGAAATCCTATCATATAATTACTACGCTTTTTACCGATTTTTATAATACATTGAGTCGTCTAACTCCCGATTATTCCGAGTTTTTGTGTCTTTTCACAGGTATAACATTTGTCAACTCAAATCAATGAAAAAGGACCACATGAAGGAAGCTAAGCAAGAAACAGAAGAGAAAGAACCAAATCTGCAAAGTCTGCAGATTTTGTAACGGTGACGACTGTCACACCCTGTGACGATCGTAACGTCTCCACAACCAGAAGAACGTTCGTCACACATCATTGACGAGCGTAATGCGCTATTTAAGCACATTACAATCGTCACCCCCTTGTGACGACCGTCACACGCTAAAAGGGCAACGTTATGAATTAGTGGAGACGTGGGCAACGTTGAGGGCCGAACTCTTCTCCTATATTTCCTCCACTCAGTAACCATGCATCCAGGTCTTACTCCACTCAAGCCTTTTCCAAGACTTTCTCAACTGCAATATCTTCTTCTATATATATATGTGGTAGTTCAATGGATGATGGTCGAAGAAATTTATCCAGAGCCAAATTTATATTTTTCTGCATTATTCTATTTTCCTGCTTTTGAACCTTGTTTACACCTACTGTAATTTTAAATTCTAGAATTAGTTTTTAGAGTGTTAATTCTTCATTTAAGAATTAACACAATTATAGATTTCGATTGAATTGCAAGGAATTTGTAAGCATCAAGATTACCATAGCATCATTATTTCCAAAAAATGTATGCAATTGATATTTATTTATTCTTGTATTATGTCATTTATTTTTATGGATTATATTTTGAATTGCATAGTTATTAAATATATTATGTTCGGCTAAATTAATTGTACCGGTATGTGATAACTTGGCCAAAAATGTTTACAAATAATTTCTGGTTTCCAATTTCCATGTTTAATTTAACTACCCTTGTCACGAGAGTGAGAGGATAATTAACACGATTTTGCCACGAGAGTGGGAAATTAAATAAGGCAAGAACATGCATGCGAGAGCTGGGGTTCGACCCAGATAGTGGTAATGAAACATTAATTTTTAAATACATGAGAGTGTTTTAACAAATTAATTAAACTCAAATTATTTTCAAAAAGTGTTATTAAATTTAAAGTGCATCCACTAGGTTTAGTACCATGACTTATTCCATGAACACGAGAGTGTATGTCTCAGGTTTTTAAACAATTCATTTTTACCGAAATACTTTATAGGCTAAGCGATTCACCAAATTCCCGAAGTCCGACTATCACATACCGGTATAGTTATTACTATTATTCTTAATTAAACTATTTCCCCCCTAAAACCAAATATTCATCGCTTAGTTAAACAACTGTAGCATTAGATCGTATGCGATTGATCCTCAGTCTCTGTGGGTTCGATAATCATATAAAACAAGAACGACTAAACTGTATACTCGCATTTAGTATCCCAATAGACTTATAAAGTCCCGATCAAGTTTTTGGCGCCGTTGCCGGGGACTGATTAGTCAATTAAGTACGATTCTTCTGTTGCGCGTTTAGACTAGGCAACAGAAACCCTTTTTCGATTTGTATGCCAAGGACTCGCTCACAAGGCGAACCACTTGACAAATCGACAGACGAACCTGAACGCATCCTTTCCGTAAGACGTGCAGTCATGGATTAATGTTTAAATCACGTTATTCCTTTACCCAAACCTGAAATCAAGATTGATTCTGAAACAGATTCTAATTCTTCCTCTGAAACCGAAACTAATCCAGAAGTAGACATGGCCGAAGAACAAAGGACCCGTCCACTGAAGGAGTACACAGCTCCATCACAACAAGAACCCCACAACAGCATTGCTGCCCCAGCAATAAATCGAAATGATTTTGAGTTAAAACCGTCATTGATATCAGCTATCCAACAATGCCAATTCTCTGGAGATCCTTCCGAGGATCCAAATGAACATCTTACAAAATTCGTTCAATTTGCCGATACAGTTATAGCAAATGGTGTTAGTAAAGATGCAATAAGATTACGTCTTTTCCCTTTCTCACTAAGAGATAGAGCTTGGGCTTGGTTGCAATCCTTGCCATCAAATTCCGTCACTACGTGGGAAGGACTTAAGATTATATTTTTAGCATGATACTTTCCCCCAAGCAAGACTGTTGCACTAAGAGCCCAAATCAACGGATTTAGGCAGAAGGATACTGAATCGCTATTCGATGCATGGGAACGCTACAAAGATATGATGTGAATGTGCCCACATCACGGACTAGAAAAATGGCTGATCATCCACACATTTTATAATGGACTCTTGTACAACACAAGACTCTCTATAGATGTCGCCGCAGGTGTTACACTGATGGACAAGCCTTATGACGAAGCTAACCAACTCATTGAAAATATGGCTCAAAACCACTATCAGTGGGGAGGAGAAAGAATATATGTGGAGAAAACTCAAACCAAAGGTGGGATGTACGAGATTAGTAGCCTAGATAAAGTTAATGCTAAGGTAGATGCTCTTACCCAAAAGATAGAAAGCTTGACCTTACCTCCTGCAGCCACCGTGGCTGCAGTTACCCCAAACTGCGAAGTTTGTGGAGTTCCAGGTCATGTTGGAACCGAATGTCAAATCTTAGCAGGAACATCAGTTGATCAGGTAAATTACGCTTAAGGTAATCCTTATGCTAATACCTATAATCCTGGTTGGAAGAACCATCCTAACTTCTCGTACAAGAGCAATAATGCTTTATATGCACCTGGCCAAGCACCTGTTGTACCTCCAGGTTATCAAAAACCCGTTGTTAATGTTCCTAACATTCCTAAGAAATCTAACCTCGAAATCTTAATGGAAAATTTTATCGCTAATCAAGCTCAACAAAACAAAGAATTCCTCAATCAAAATGTTCACACCGGTGAACAATTGAAGCTATTAGCAAATAAGGTAGATGCCCTAACAACTCACAATAAAATGTTAGAAACCCAAATCTCCGAAGTAGCACAACACCAAGCTAGTTCTGCCGCACCTGCTGGTACATTTCCTGGACAGCCACAACCCAATCCTAAAGGACACGCTAATGCTATCACATTACGAAGTGGGATAGCCCTTGATGGACCGGTAGATCCTAGACTCCAAAATCCGACCATGTATCAGAAACCTGAAAAGGAAGTAGAGAAGTCGAAAGATCAATCTGAGAATGTAGAGGAAGACGCGAATGAGAATAGAGAGGTTTAAGAAAAACCTTACGTACCTCCACCACCATATAAACCACCAATTCCATACCCTCAAAGACTTGCAAAATCCAAGAACGAGGGGCAATTCAAGAAATTTGTAGAACTTCTGAAACAATTAAACGTTACTATTTCGTTTACAGAAGCTATAACCTAAATGTCGTCATATGCTAAATTCCTAAAAGAAATATTGTCTAATAAGAAAAAAATCGTTGAAAACGAAACTGTTATGCTAACTGCCGAATGTAGCGCCATAATTCAAAATAACACGCCTCCGAAGCTAAAAGATCCTGGTAGTTTCTCCATACCATGTGTAATTGGAAAATCTGTCAGAGACAAAGCTCTATGCGATTTAGGAGCAAGTGTTAGTCTAATGCCCTTATCTATTTGCGAGAAGCTCAAACTAGGAGACATGAGACCTACCAAGATGTCCCTACAACTAACCGACAGATCAGTCAAATTCCCTGTTGGTATGCTAGAAAACATCCCTGTCCGAATAGGACAATTTTACATACTGACTGACTTTATAATAATGGACATCAAGGAAGATTCAAACATTCCCATCATATTAGGAAGGCCATTTTTAGCTACTGCAGGAGCCATCATTGACGTTAAGAAAGGAAAGCTTACCTTCGAGGTAGGAGAAGAAAAAGTAGAATTCATTCTTTCCCAGTTCTTTAAAGCCCCTACTATAGATGACTCATGTTGTCTCCTGGATATTATTGATGAATGTGTCAAAGAACTAGAAAACCAAGAAGACACCTATTCTGGGATGCTGAAAATTCCGACACCAACTATCCTCAAGGATGATGACCGGAAGCAAGAATATCTAGATGCCAACCTAAGCGAATGTTTCGTCTTAACACCCGATCCTACCCCAACTGATAAGAAAACTGGTATAGAACTTAAAACATTACCTGAAGATCTTAGGTATGAATTTTTAGATAAAGAACTCGAATGGCCAGTTATAGTCAATGCCAATTTAGGGAAGATCGAAACTGAAAAACTTCTTAGTGTGATAAGGAAGTATCCAACCGCGTTAGGCTATAATATATCAGATCTAAAAGGAATAAGCCCTTCTCTCTGTATGCACCGCATTATGCTGGAGGAGGACTGCAAGACTTCTAGAGAACATCAAAGACAAATAAATCCTATCCTAAGTGAAGTTGTTAAGAAAGAAGTGCAGAAACTGCTAGAGGCAGGCATCATATACCCAATATCATATAGCAACCGGGTCAGTCCAGTTCATGTAGTACCTAAGAAAGGAGGTGTTACAGTTATAACAAACACAAAAGGAGAATCGGTGGCACAACGTACCCAAACAGGATGGAGAATGTGTATTGATTACAGAAAACTAAACAAAGCTACGCGCAAGGACCATTTCCCATTACCATTCATTGATCAAATGCTCGAGCGCTTAGCCAAACATTCCCATTTCTGCTATCTTGACGGATACTCGGGATTCTTCTAAATTCCCATTCATCCTGATGATCAAGAGAAAACCACGTTCACATGCCCCTATGGTACCTTTGCATACCGAAGAATGCCATTTGGACTATGTAACGCACCTGCAACTTTCCAACGATGCATGATGGCGATTTTCGCAGACTTTTTAGATGGAATTATGGAAGTATTCATGGACGATTTCTCTGTCTGTGCAGAAAGTTTTGACGGTTGTTTATCAAATCTTGAATTAGTACTGAAACGTTGTGTCAATGTCAACCTAGTGCTTAATTGGGAAAAATGTCACTTCATGGTGAGACAAGGAATTGTGTTGGGTCATATTGTATCAAACAGGGGGATTGAAGTTGATAAAGCAAAAATCGAGATTATCAAAAACCTTCAACCACCCAAAACAGTTAGAGAAATAAGAAGTTTTCTGGGACACGCTGGTTTTTACCGATGTTTCATAAAAGATTTCTCTAAAATCACTAAGCCGCTAACTGAATTATTAATGAAAGAAGCCGAGTTTATTTTCGACGATAAATGATTAAACGCATTTGAGACGCTTAAAGAAGCCTTAATTTCAACACCTATTATGCAACCTCCTGATTGGAATCTACCATTTGAAATAATGTGCGATGCAAGCGATTATGCTGTAGGCGCAGTCCTAGGACAACGCAAGGATAAAAAGATTCATGTTATCTACTACGCAAGCAGAACACTCGATCCCGCACAAATGAACTACGCCACTATGGAGAAGGAACTCTTAGCTGTTGTTTTCGCATTGGAAAAATTTCGCTCCTACTTAGTGGGCGCCAAAATCATTATTTACACGGATCATGCTGCAATCTGATACTTGCTAAGTAAGAAAGACACCAAACCGTGACTACTCAGATGGATCTTACTCCTACAAGGGTTTGACTTGGAAATAAAAGACAAAAGAGGGACTGAAAACGTGGTAGCAGACCATTTATCAAGATTAGATGGAATCCAAACCGAGAGTGTTCCCATAAACGAAGATTTCCCTTATGAACGCCTTATTGCTAAACTAGAGATAGCTCCTACCGACAATTTAGATCAACACAATGAACATTTAACAACTATGGTAGTAAAAGCCATTTGTACCAACACCACATTACCGTGGTACGCTGATTTTGTTAACTAATTAGCCGCCGGTGTTTTACCACCCGACTTAACGTACCAACAATGGAAGAAATTCTTTCATGATCTTAAACACTACTTTTGGGATGAACCACTACTCTTTAAAAGAGGCGCTGATGGTATCTACCGTCGCTGTGTTCCTAACGATGAAATAGACGACGCCATTGCCCATTGCCATTCCGCCCCTTATGGTGGACACGCTAGTACATCGAAAACTTGTGCAAAAATACTTCAAGCTGGCTTCTTTTGGCCTACTTTATGGAAAGACGTACACGTAGAAATTATGAACTGCGATAGATGTTAGCGCACAGGAAATATATCTAGACGTGACGAAATGCCGCAAAAAGGGATTCTCGAAGTAGAAATTTTCGATGTGTGGGGAATTGATTTCATGGGACCGTTCCCCGTATCTTTCGGAAATAAGTATATATTGGTAGCTGTTGACTACGTATCAAAATGGATTGAACCCATCGCTGCACCCACAAATGATACACGAGTGGTACTTAAGCTATTCAAGCATGTTATCTTCCCACGATTCGGTGTACCAAGACTAGTAATCAGTGATGGCGGTTCCCATTTTATATCTAGAATTTTCGAAAAACTACTTTCAAAATATGGTGTTAAACATCGCATAGCCACACCATACCATCCTCAAACGAGTGGACAAGTGGAAGTGTCAAATAGGGAAATTAAACAAATCCTTGAGAAAACCGTAGCCACATCCAGAAAAGAATGGTCCTCCAAGCTAAATGATGCTCTTTGGGCATATAGGACAGCTTTTAAAACCCCTATCGGAACAACGCCGTTTAAATTAGTTTATGGAAAATCTTGTCATTTGCCAATAGAATTAGAATATAAAGCTTACTGGGCAATTAAAACCCTTAACTTAAATTACAAGATTGCTGGCGAGAAACGAATATTAGATATCCATGAATTAGAAGAATTGCATTTAGACGCTTATGAAAATGCTAGAATCTATAAGGAGAGAACAAAAAAATGGCACGATAAGCGTATCTCGCGGAAAGAATTTAAGGAAGGAGACATTATACTCCTATTCAACTCTAGACTGAAACTTTTCCCGAGAAAATTACGTTCCAGATGGTCAGGACCGTTCGAAATTAATAAAGTTTTCCCAAGTGGTGCGATAGAAATTAAAGGAAATTCTATCGAACCATTCATAGTCAATGGCCAATGCTTAAAGCACTATTTTAACGTCGGAAATCTAAACTATTCAGCTTATCTTCAGTTAAGTGAGCCACCTATCCCGATACCTAACAGAATAGGTACTATCTGTCGAGCCATCGACATAAAACAAAGGCGCTTCATGGGAGGCAACCCATGTTTTCTTTTAATTATTTTTATTGTTTTAATATGTTTTTATTTTTCTTTTCTTTTTCTTAATCTTTAAAACTTTCATGTTGCATCTCTTACTCCTTTTTATTTTCTTTTTCTTCTATTTTTATTTTTCCTTTAAACTTTTTCTTTTTGATTTAACTTCGGCATTTTTAACCTGAAAATACTAACTTAGTTTTTCAAACATTTATTAAATATTTTCAGGAGTAATTCTTTAGCTTTCATATTTAGCTCCATGGCATGAGTAAACTACATGAATATCACCTTGAGAAGTAGGCACCAAAGAAGACGCTTTGAGGATCTGGCTGAGCGTGAGATGTGTCCTACAATTTATGCTGATGACCACGCTATGACTGCTCTAGGCATTCGTGAGAGTGTCATGTATCTGCTACACCAAATAGGCTGGGACACTGCTCCTATTCGGAGACGTTATTGTACCTACAGGAAGTTGACCCTTGAGTTCCTGAGCACACTGAGCTACCTTCCAAATCATGGGTTAGGGTTCAACCGTGGGTTGATCACCTGCAGACTGTTTGACATGGACTACCGCTATAACCTTAGGGAGTTTGCCAACCTGTTAGGATTCCCTTATGGCCCTGATGTTATTACTATGACCCAGGAAGACCTATTGCTTGATACTGACCTTGATTTCTTCTGGGGTAGCATTGCTGGCAATAACCATCCAGAGTCATCTGACCTTTATTCTAAGTCCATCCACAACCCGGCTATCAGGTACTTTCATAAGATCATTGCCCATACCCTTTTTGGTAAAGAGCAAAATGTTACATCAGTGTCACGTGATGAGCTCTTCATCATGTATTGTGCTTCTCAGAGTCGTCCAGTAAACGGTGCCGCTTATATGCTAGCTAACATGGAACGTATTATACAAACTCTGAATGCCCCAATCCTCTTGGGTGGTTTAGTCACTATGATCTCTAATGCCATTGGACTCTGAAGGCCTATGCTAGGATCAGCCCCGCATTATGGAATCAAGCCAATGAACATTGAATTTTGCTTCAACACTAGTTTTATAGGGAATCTTGGGCCAGATGAATTCGAGCTGTTAATTAATCATGATACTGTCCACCAGTTTATGCTCTCGAACCCTATAACTAGTGTCCACAATAGAGCAAACTGGATTTTTGACCTCCACCATCCTCCTACACCGCCTTCGTCTCCTTCCACTGTTGACATCTATGAAGTACCCAACACCTCTCGCGATGCTGAGGATCCTGCAACACCACTGGGTTACCACTAGTTTCCCGATCCATGGGAGCAGCAAGTAGTTTCTACTGAGACCACCACCCAGGCTCCAGAGATACCACCACCGCCTCCACCTACTGTCACCCTAAACTCTTTGCATGAAGAAATTACTGAAATGCGGGGTGAGCTTACATCTCTACGAGTGGATTTCATCGCTTTCATAGATTTGGTGACAGACCAACTGGATTTCATGCACCAGCATATGTTCACTACTCCCCGTGGCTAGAGATTTCCGTTGTTATCTTGATTTGTTTCTTCTCTTGCATTTGTATACACAGTGAGGTCACTGTTTATTTTAAGTGTGAGGGAGGAATCTAGTTTGTTCTAGTATTTTATCATTTTTATTATTATTTAAGTTATTATTATTTCCAAACAATTTTTATGGATTAATGAAATTTCAATTATTTATCAAGTTTCAAGTTTTATTGCCCTACTGCCATTATTTTATTTCATACATGTTATTTCATTTTCAGTATATTTTTCATTTTTTATTAATTTACTATTTATATTTTCTGCAAAAATTTAGTCATGATGTGACGTGTGTTGGAAAATATTATTACTGCTTACTATGCTAAGAATTTTGAATTATAATATTAGAAAATATAAAAAAATGTCACGTTCTTTCATTAATACAATGAATTTGAACGTGTGACGCTCGTAACACCCTCATGACGAGCGTAACACGCATTTCACCGTGTTACGCCCGTCACACCCTCGTGACGACCGTCACGCGCGCATTATATCAGAACCTGCTATTACAGAGTCGTTGCATCTTTGTTTCAAAACCTCCCAACCTCCATTACTGCAAATTAACGGTAACATTACCCACTCCATTTTTTTCAATTTCCAACATTCTAACACTAAAAACACCATCAACCCACTACTCCATTCTCATTCCAAACCTTTTTCAATCCATTCTACAAACACTATGGCCAACAATCAACAAGCTCCCGCTCTCACTTTCAGATCCGGCGAACAAGGCGAAACCCAACGTGTCAAATTCCAGAAGTTCCAACGCTGCGGTCTCCAACCTACATGGTATGTTGATCTTGACTGTTTGAGGAGTTTGGGACTACTTGATAGTGTCCGACAATTGTTGCAGAGTGTGGATTTATGGAACCTGTGCCGCGAACCGCGACCCATTTATGAAATTCTAACCCTTGAGTTTCTGAGTTCCTTTGTATACATCACTCCCCCAGGTGCCACGAACCAACTGTCAGGCCTGGCCAAGTTTCGTATGTTTGGCATAGAGCACGAGCTGCCCCAAACCGACATCACACGGCTTTTAGGCTTCTGTTCTGACGAAGGTGTCCATCTCCGGGTGCCGGATAATTTCGGTGAGGAAGCTTTCAACTTATGGCACAGTATGATGAACATCTGTGCCGGATCCTACGACCACCTCGATGCCACCCACATTCATAATCCGGCCATCCGTTATTTCCAGCGCATCCTCAGCAACACAATCTTCGCCTGTGACAACAACCACAAGCTCAACTCCAAGGAGCTCTTCTTCATGCATTGCGCGTTCACCGGGCAAAAGATCAACGCTGCCCCATTCTTATTGGCTCATATCCACTCTATTTGTGCTAGAGGCAGAAAACCCTTTTATTTCGGAGGGCTGGTCACTTCACTTGTCATAGCTCTGAACTATGGTGCTGCTCTCGTTGATATGCCTTCTATGGCACCGACTTTGCTAACTTTGGATCACTGCAAGGCCGCATATCTCATTTATGAGCGGGAAGATGGCAGATTCCACCCTGTGATCAGAAACACTGTTTATCATAACATTATTTTGCCTTGCAGGGACCGAATCGATCCATGAAACCGAGCTAACTGGTTGTTCGATCGTGCAGCTCCCGCGGGGCGTGCTCCTACTCATGAAGACCAGCCTAATGCCCCTGCAGACGAAATGCAAGAAGAGTTGGACAGTGCTCCTCCTGCCCACGACATTCCAGGACCTTCATCTGCACCACCTCCTATTAATCTTGAAGACGTTCTCCGCGCCATTCATATGCAAAATCAAATGAGCGCAGTGCTTGAAAGAAGACAGCAGGAGCAATATGAGTATTTATGCGCTCAAAACACTCAGATCTTGACTGGACAGCGGAGCATGAATGAGAGGTTGGATGAGGCCCTGTCAGAGCTCAACGCCTTAAGGCTGGACGTCAGCACCATTGGTTACCAGGATACTGACACAGAAGCCACTCCTACCAGACGCTCTCGCACCAGGAGTAGAGGACGTGGTCACCAGTAGTTTTCTTTATTTTCTATGTAGTTTACTTTTTTCTGTTTCATTTCCTTTCTGTTTGTTTTTGTAATTGTACTTCCCCGCCTATATACCGCAACATTGAGGACAATGTTGGATTTAGTGTAGGAGAGGTACCTTTCCATCTTCTATAAACTAGTAAATTTTTATGATATGTCTCGATTCAAATTCTTCGCTTTATTTAGCCATACCGAAAATTTTTTATCTTCGCATTAGCCCGACATACCTATTTTAACGAAATCCCAGTTGAGGAAGCCGAAAAAGACATAACAAGATCGATACGGTTATGACACCGCAGACTTCCTACTTACGCGATCCGTTTCAATAACCATTATACCGATATCTGGAGTTTTAGTTCTAAAGTAACCCCTAGTAGTTTATACTAGCAGTCAGCACCGTCTTGACACAAACCACGTGGAGAATCGATGAATATAAGTGTTTGATGCCTGATCATTGAAATATCCTTCTTATCTCGCTGCTAAAAGAAAAGAAATTTTGTGCACCAAAATATACGGTCACATATAAGAGTTGAGCAAAATAATGAAGGAATCCACTGTTGGTTGGTTCAGAGGTATCTGGTTCTGGACTTGGTAGGGCGTGCTACGGCTCGATCCCCCACAACCTCCAATTTGGATAACGTATGCAGGGTTGCCACATTCATGTACCAGACCCCGTGCTAAAAGGATCAAAGTCACTAACCGGTTACTCCACTACATGCGTGCTAAGACAAAGGGCTTAATGTGATTGCACCAGAACGAAACCGGGTGAAATAGATGCGAGGAACTCTGGGCAGAATTATAACAGAACTGTTGGATAGCTCGTTTGAAATGGAAGCCTACGACTAAGCTTATTGCTTGTGTCATTAGCGTATCTTTAGTGTTTCACTCAAGTATTGGCCGAACCGACGAGGATTTCCCGAAATTGCTTTTAAAATCGAAGGTATGTCATGCATATGCGCTTGACAAAACTTGTCTGACCTTTTGAATGACTATTGGCTTGAGGACAAGCAAAGGTTTAAGTATGGGGGAATTTGATAACGAGAAATCGTATCATATAATTACTACGCTTTTTACTTATTTTTATAATACATTGAGTCGTCTAACTCCCGATTATTCCGAGTTTTTGTGTCTTTTCACAGGTACAACATTTGTTAACTCAAATCAATGAAAAAGGACCATATGAAGGAAGCTAAGCAAGAAACAGAAGAGAAAGAACCAAATCTGCAAAGTCTGCAGATTTTGTAACGGTGACGACCGTCACACCCTGTGACGATCGTAACGTCTCCACAACCAGAAGAACGTTCGTCACACATCATTGACGAGCGTAATTCGCTATTTAAGCACATTACAATCGTCACCCCCTTGTGAACACACTAAAAGGGCAACGTTATGAATTAGTGGAGACGTGGGCAACGTTGAGGGCAGAACTCTTCTCCTATATTTCCTCCACTAAATAACCATGCATCCGGGTCTTACTCCACTTAAGCCTTTTCCAAGACTTTCTCAACTGCAATATCTTCTTCTATATATATGTGGTAGTTCAATGGATGATGGTCGAAGAAATTTATCCAGAGCCAAATTTATATTTTTCTGCATTATTCTATTTTCCTGCTTTTGAACCTTGTTTACACCTACTGTAATTTTAAATTCCAGAATTATTTTTTAGAGTGTTAATTCTTCATTTAAGAATTAACACAATTATAGATTTCGATTGAATTGCAAGGAATTTGTAAGCATCAAGATTACCATAGCATCATTATTTCCAGGTTTTTTATGCAATTGATATTTATTTATTCTTGTATTATGTCATTTATTTTTATGGATTATATTTTGAATTGCATAGTTATTAAATATATTATGTCCGGCTAAATTAATTGTACCGGTATGTGACTCCTAAGTACCGAAAGAATTCAGTGATAACTAGGCCAAAAATGTTTACAAATAATTTCTGGTTTCCAATTTCCATGTTTAATTTAACTACCCTTGTCACAAGAGTGAGAGGATAATTAACACGATTTTGCCACGAGAGTGGGAAATTAAATAAGGCAAGAACCTGCATGCGAGAGCTGGGGTTCGACCCAGATAGTGGTAACGAAACATTAATTTTTAAATACATGAGAGTGTTTTAACAAATTAATTAAACTCAAATTATTTTCAAAAAGTGTTATTAAATTTAAAGTGCATCCACTAGGTTTAGTAGCATGACTTATTTCATGAACACGAGAGTGTATGTCTCAGGTTTTTAAACAATTCATTTTTACCGAAATACTTTATAGGCCAAGCGATTCACCGAATTCCCGAAGTCCGACTATCACATACCAGTATAGTTATTACTATTATTCTTAATTAAACTATTTCCCCCCTAAAACCAAATATTCATCGCTTAGTTAAACAACTGTAGCATTAGATCGTATGTGATTGATCCTCAGTCTTTGTGGGTTCGATAATCATATAAAACTAGAACGACTAAACTGTATACTTGCAGTTAGTATCCCAATAGACTTATAAAGTCCCGATCAGTCAGAATGGCAATTCTAAGGCCCATTAGGCGCTGGCCTGGCTGACTTTCTGGATTCCCTATGCGCCTTTTGACTTGGTCCCATGGTGGACCATCATCCTAGATCACCAGATCTGGCCTTGGGCCATCTGGCGCTTGATTGAGTGAGGGAGTATGGTGGGTTATTCGCTTGGATTTGCATGAGAATACCTGAAGAAAAAATACAAGGAGCAATTTGGAGGACTTGGGATTCAAACCCAGGTCCTGTTGGATGTTGGATGCACGCGTTTACCACTCAGCCACTTTGTTCTATTTGTCAATATATTAAGTAATAATAATAATAAGAGATAATGGATTAATATGCCAGAAAAATATAAAAAAAAGGCGCGCGTGTTTGAATCAGCCACAGGGGGATTGACACGTCTTCGCCCCCTACCTCCAACCCTGTAACTTTACTTGCGGATTTAGATCTGCAGCTAAATGCGTAGGTCATTCCTAAAACTCATCTCAGGCCATATAAACTCCTCCCAAGACCATGGTTGCGTTCGTCCTTCTCTTTCGGTCATGTCCATGGCCATCATTAGGGCTAATTTTACCTGTAAGAGAAACGCCCAAAAACAAACCACAAAACCCTAGATACGGTACTTGGCTTTACAGGTTAAATAAATAAAATTGGGTAATACAGAAAGCTTGGAAATTTGATGAGGATTATGAATATGCTAATAGTTTGTACAAAAGATGCAGGAATAAAGATTTGCGAATTCAAAAGAAGGGCGGTTTTCTGTGATACTTACAGGGCGTTTGAGCGTGTATGGAGGCTTGCTAGGGATTGGTTCTGACTCAGTGAACCTCCAGCAATCAATTGGTGTCAAGCTTTACTTCTGAAAACGCCTCCAAGTAGGATTTTGGTTTCACACTTTTCACCACTTTTTTCAAGTTTTGTTTGGTCGGTTCTTGCAGCCTCTAACCTTGTTTTCGTACCTTCTAGCCTCCTTATGTATGATAGAATGCATTAGGTTAACAATTGTGCCTTGAATCTTTCCACATCAATGCCATGGGATTTGATTTGATTCACCATTACTAAACCTTCCAAAATTGTCAAAACTCAATCTTTTTGCACATGGTTTGCTTGATACGAGTTTGATACCTTTGATGATGATGATTCAGTCCTGAAATAGCCAAAAAGATATCAAGTAATCAATATTTGGATTTTATTTGATTTAATTTGATTTAAAATTAAATAATTCAATAAAAAATCAAATAAAATAATAAAAAAGAAATATGATCTCAAGGATGAAGCTAGGACACGTGTGCAATGTGGCAAGTTCAAATCAAGTGGAAAGGAATGGGACCATTTGACAAAATTTGAAGTTTTGGGGAAGTTGACTTTTGGCAATTTTGCAAAAATGCCCAACTTCAACAATGCATAACTTCTTCAATTTTGCACTTTTGGAAGTTTTCTGGGACTTTTTAGAAAGCTTGAGATGTCCTTTAACCAACCCTTTTGGTCTCATCTCATTTTGATATTCCATGATCAAGTTATAAGCTTTGGAAAAAAGGTGTTTTTGTTGACTTTCAAAAATGACCTATAATGTCCAAATTTTTAACTTCTTGTGAGTAAATTTTTTGATCTTGGGGTATGAATATGGATTGTAGGAAATTGCATCCTATTCAAAATGAGATTTGTATGGGTCATTTCTCATAAAGTATGAGAAAGTTATGCTTGGTCAAAGTTGAGTTGACTTTTCCTGCAAAACCCTAATTTAGCAACTTTTGAGTCTTGATGAATTTTGAGCAATCCTTGATGAATCATGATCAACCTTTGATCAAATGGTGAAATATCCTTCAAAATTAGAAAGTTGACAAAAAATCTTGAAGTTTGACTGTTTATAGATCACAGTTGACTTTTGCCCTAGCACAGTCGATTTTTGGACCCTTTGAGCAATTGACTGAGCAAACTTCCTCTGCAAAGCTTGAAATTTGACATGGATGACCTTGAGGACATATTAGGACATTGGGTAGAACTTGAGGTCATTTGGATTCAAGGATCTTGATGCAACACAAAACCCTAATTTGGGGTTGACTACCTTGGGAGATGACTTGTCTGACCAATTCTTGAGCAACCTTGAGCCACTTGGGGATTTTCCTTGCAATGTTTTGAGAAATATGAGAGGGCAAATTTTGGGGTACAACATTCACATTTTTCAATTTGGTTGAGAGATGAATGAGACGCAGGAGTTCAGGCAGGCGTGAGGTTGAAAATGAAGTTATCTTCAGGAAGTGTCTTAAAATATAATATAATGGTTTGGTATTAAACACCGATGTATAGCCACCCCAATGGTAAGGCAGCACGCTGGTAACCAAGAGGGCGTGGGTTCAACACCCAGCGCGCTATCTTTTCTCATTTCTCACATTTTTCACCTTTGTTGTTTCCAAACAACACGCTTAGGCCTCCAACTTGGGCCTGATTTTGTTTTTCTTTTACTAACCCCTGACTTACTTCAGCACCCTCTAACCCAATTTACATTATTATTTTCTTTTTTCTTATTTTATTTTATTTATTTTTCCTTTATTATTATTATTATTATTATTATTATTATTATTAGTATTATTAATTTTTTTTATTGTTATTAATAAAAATCCAAAAAATATTTTATTTATTTAGTTTATTTATTTATAAAACTAAAAGAACAAAAACATTTTCTTAATAAATTAATTTCTTTCTTAATAATTAATATTTAGGTTTAGGTTTAACTTTTATATTATTTTCTTATAAATTAAAATTAATTTAGAACTTAAGTTTATTTTAATTAATTAATTTTCCTTTATTTTTATTAATTCAAAACTTTTTTTTATAAATAAAACCCTAAAAAATCTTTTTTAGCTAATTTCTTTTCTTATTTAGTTTTAGTTATTTTTATTTAGTTTTCATTAATCATTTTTCTTAATTAGGTTTAGGTTAAAACCTTTCATAAAAAACAAACGAAAATCATTTCTTTTTTTATTTTCATTTATATTCTTGCATTTTCATTCAAATCTTGTACAATATTCAACATGGTTGTAATGATTATTTAGATTTAATTTTCTTGCAATTCCCCTATATGTAAATTTGAACACCCCCTCCCCTATTGATGTAATAGCTTAGTATTTTTTTTATTTTCTGCAATTTAATGCTTTATATATACATGCTAGTAAATTAGGGTTTGTATGGAAAGATAAAATCAATGCTTAGAAAACCCTAATTCAAAGACAAAACAATGCATGTAAATCAATACACTTGCATACTTACACCCTTAGGGTAAATCCACTTGTTGCCTTGAGAAATAAATGGTCATAATACGCATGTAAGATGTCTTGGCAAAAGCAAACAAAATACAAGATCATAGTCCCTCGATGACGCTATCAAAGTTGCCTTTCAAAAATGATCTTAGTCCCTCAAATAAAATGCTAATATATCTTGCAACATTGCTATTCATGATTATACGATGACCTGTGCCCGTCCCTTTACATCCAAAGATAGGGTTTCTTACCAAATCAATGGTAAGATAACAATGTCAAAGGAAAGAGGAAATAAACATGAAAGACTTTTGAGTAGGTAGAATGTTCTTAGTTGCTTTCTCATTTTCAAACCAAAACATCCTTGCTATTTTCAAAACAAACACCAACACTTTCAAAACATCTTTCAAACTTGAAGACATTTTTCAAAAGATCAACACTTTGTATACATTCTTACGAACGAGAATCATTACAAAGTTTGCCTAAACGATGGCGCCTTTTCAAAATACTTTCAAAAACCACACAAAGCACATCTTCAAACAAGAGCAAGTGATCTAGCAAGCAGCTAAGAGCCCGTAGATAACTACGGATGAAAAGGGTGCTAATACCTTCCCTTTTCATAATCTACCCCTCGAACCCAAGAAAATATCTCAAAGGTGTTTCCTGTTATTTTCAACCTTTTCTTTTGGATAAAAGAAAAGTCGATGGCGACTCTTGCTAACCGAAACATTTGCGATAAAACGCAAAACAACCAAGTCAGTTCTCCCACCGTGTTACAGAACTAGCGACTCTGTTGGGGGAAATTTTTTAAAGTGGGGTTATCTTAAGGCTAGATCACATCTACTTGCTTTCATTGTTTGACTTGTATGCTTTACATTTTGGGTCCTTGTTTGGGTTACTGTTAAAAATCTTACACCCGGATTTCGGACGCCTTTTAGGTAAGTAGCAATAAACTGTGAGGGAATTGTGCAGGGTATATCGACATGGTTGAAATAGTAGCTACATTGATGCGATACTTTGGTGTGTACCGGTATCCCTTGAGTAATCAATGAGAATACGGAGACGTTGCGTGGTAACATAAAGCGTTAACTGACCTTAGCACCTTAATTGACCAACTTGGCTTTTAGGACATAGTGAGATAGTCGTCTTTGGTGTAAATCCAAAGTCGGTTGATACTTGATACTACACTCATTGAGGTCTAACCCTTGAGTTTTATTTGATGGCAAGTCAATTATCTATCGGAACGAGATTTGGGGGAAAGACCGGTGATATTGAGATCCCTTAGAACCTGGTTACTATATTTAGGACAGGTTGATCCAATCCAACTTCAAGAGGGTATTACCTTAAAATCCATGCAAGCCTTAAACCTAAGGTCTCTGAGATTTACTTGTGTTTGCTATATCTGCTATATCTAAGCATAATCATGACATCATAACATAGCATGTCATACTAACTATTTCAAGGATTCTTAGGGTTTATTTTTGTCTTGTTTTGTAGGACATGGCCCTCTCCCGCAGATTCACTATCCAAGTCAGTCTGGTAAAAGTACCTCCTCAGCTTAAGGATTTGGTATCAAGGGTTCCCAGAAGCTCTCCATTCACTGAAAGACATGGTCGACTTCTCAGCTTGGTCACCTCAAACCCTGATGAAGAAATGTTAAAAGTACTCTTTTAGTTCTTTGACCCACTACATCACTGCTTCACTTTTCCGAATTACCAGTTAGTGCCTACTATGGAGGAGTTTTCTGTTACTGGGGGTGCCTATCCTTAACAAGGAACCTCTCAATGGTATGGAAAGAGGCACTAAACCTGAAGATATTTCTAAAGCTCTGTGCTTACAACGGTCTGACGTAGTAGAAAATTGGGAAACCAGGAGAGGTGTCAAGGGTTTTTTGGCTAAGTTCTTGTTTGAGAAAGCTCATCATTTTTGGGATACCTTGGACTTACAAGCTTTTGAAGAGGTGTTATGCCTTCTCATCTATGGGTTGGTATTGTTTCCTAATCCGGACCAGCTCATAGATGTGAATGCGGTTGAGGTGTTCCTGTCACGCAATCTGGTACCTACTCTGCTTGGAGATATCCTACATTCTTTGCATACTCGCACTATAAAGAGGATAGGAACCATTATGTTCTACACACCTCTTTTGTCTAGGTGGTTTATTTCACACCTACCCCGATCCGTCTTGAAGAATGAACGGGGATTGAGATGGTCTCATAGGCTGATGACTCTTACACATTCAGGAATTCATTGGTGTCCCTGATTCTCGGAGAATGTTACCATCATTGATCGATGTGGAGAATTCCCTAATGTCCCTCTCTTAGGCATTAAGGGAGGAATCACTTACAATCCTTGTTTGGCACTGCAACAGTTTAGATATGCGAGAAGGGATGGTCCTCACAATGCACTTATCCAAGGAATCATTTTCGACTACGAGAGTGATGCTCAGGGTTACGCAAAAGGTTCATGCAAGCTTGAGGCATGGTACATAGAGTTGATAGCAAGACACTGTGGCACAAGAATTCAATCCCTCTTGAGCCTTATCTCAAATGGGTACGAGCTCGTGTTCAAAGTCTTATGATGCCTTACCCCTCTATTCTCCCAGTTATCATAGAGCCGGTTGTGGAAGGAGATGTCCCATACACTATCCTTCATCCTAACATGCCCACCACCCTCGAAGACTTGCAAAGGGATTGGATACAGCTTAAGGAAAAGTGAGACACTTTTGAAGCCCAACTTTATGCCAGCGAGAAGAAAGTTCTAGAACTCACCAAGCAGCTTCATGAACAGCGGAGTCTGAACGCCTACATCGCACCGAAGAGGATGCGTTCAACTTTTTTGTCTTAAAGTTTTGTATTTTTATTTCTTTGTAAAGCCCAAAGAGGCATGATGTATTCAAACTTTGATTTATTAGTATAACGTGTGTTCCTTTTTTGTCTAAAGCAAATTTAAATCTCTAATTTCCTTGAAATCATATGCATCCACATATCATGCATCATATCATGACAGGTTTCTCCCATACAGGTCTCCTTATCTTCCTACTGTTAATTTCAGTAGAGATGGCCCTAGAACAGACAATCAAAAGCATTCAGGTTCAAAATGCTCCACTTCAAGAGATGTTCTTGAACCTATCTAAGGGACAAGAAGAGGTCAAGGCGCTCCTCACCAGGGGCATAATCAAAGGAAATCCGGAGGACAACAAGGATAACCAGCTGGAGCGGCTACAAACCGAGATAGCCATAATGAAGGTCCAAATGATGGGATAACTGGTGGGCCAGATGGCTCTTATCCAAAATCTGGCTCAAGGACAAGAAGAGCTGAAAGTTCTTGTCAACCAACTTCGTCAAGACGGTGGCGACCGTATGGGGCAAACAACCAGAATTGGAAATCAAGTCACTGCTCAACCTCCCATGAGACAAGAAGCCAGGATACCTTCCCAAATTACTGCCACGTCTCAAGTCCAACAACAACCTCGCCAACAATAACAAAGGAATCAGCGCAAGGAGGTCGCACCTAAGAGACAATTTACCAGGATTAGCATGTCGCTAGCTCAGGTGCTACAACACTTGTTGAAGGCAGAGCTGATTACATTAAAGGCTCCTCCCGAGAATCCTAACATTGTTGCTCCTAGTTACCATCCCAATGAGAGGTGTTTATACCATTCTGACAATCCCGGGCACGACACGAACAATTGTTGGGCTCTGAAGAACAGGATTCAAGACCTAATTGACGAAGGAGTGTTGGGGTTTACACAAGACTATCAATTGGAACTCTTCTATCACCCCTCAAGGGCATCCACTTGAAGCGACGATCGGGGCGAGGAAATTTTCTGTTCATTTGAATTTTCAAGTTATAATCTTTTTTTATTTAAATAATTATCTATTAATGTCAAACTTCGTTTCATTAATGCATTGTACGTGTTTGTCCTGAATCCATCCATTCGTTTTCACTATATTTAAACTATGCTTTTTTCTCTTTATGACATTCAACTCTTGCTAAAAGTTACAAGCCTTTAGAGGGAGGATGACGAAAACAATGCCATAATCTCATACAGTATGCTTTTGAACAGACCTTGCTGACGATGTACAGGCGTTATTTCAAATCCCAAACACTAGAGTTATAAGGAGGATAATCCATAATCAACCCCTTCGATCCAAAGAAGTAGAAGTTTTCTTTTGTACACAAATTGAAACCTTTAATCAAAACCTGGGGAAGGGTAGTCTCTCAGTTAATTCAAATGCGTGTTCACTTCGTATACAACGAGTGATATAAAAAACGTTCCTATGGAATCAAAAGGCGGTGATGGTTCCCTATCACATAGGCAGTCATTATCTCTCAAAAAAGAAAAGCCCACTAAGTCAAAAACTACAAAGGAGACTTAAGAAAAGCTGGGGCATCCCGCCGACTGTAATCTCAAAACAAGAACTGTCAGGCAAAAATTAGGGATAATAAATCAAAAGAAAAAGGACACTACAAATCCTCGACAACATGAAAAATGTTGCAAAAATGACTACCTTCCGATAAACTAAACTTGTTTGAACCATCACCAAAACGTCATTCCAGACTCAACTAGAGTTCAAACGTACAATTAATTGAGTTTAGGGCTGAAGAACATCACGAAGAACGGGTGGGTACAAATACACTTTGAGCCTTAATATTTTATTTCTTAAACCATGAACCAAGCCACGTTACAACCCTTCAAAAGTCCTAATTGAAGTGTGGGTTAGTTCGAAAGCATACTGTTACAAAAAGGTATCCTAACTCCTGTAAGGCATTACTCTAAATCCTGAGTTGAATTTTTCTTACGAAATTTCTTTACTTGCTAAAACGCATTTTCAAAACTTCAGGACAAGCATAAATTTCGCATTATTTGAATATCACTGTTTGCATATGGCCATTTATTTGACAACAGAGAAATTCACACAGCGAATATCTGATGAATGAAAACTATCTCGGTGAAAAAAATCACTTCAAATGGGATGACACTTCCAATGACAAATCTCCTATCAACAAAGGGGCATGACATATCACTATCCAGCACACTTGGGGCAGTCCAGTCAAGATTCCAAGAAATCTCTCAAGAAATGTTGAATTACCAGGAGCGAATCTCCATATGTATCACTCAAGGGGCAATGTCATGTTGATCAGGGGTTTGAACAATATCCAATACGAAGACTTCCGATACCATCAATTGTTTGTCTGTACCAACAGTATCAGATGGTGTCAGTATCAGATGGTGTCAGTATCATTTATTCAGATCCTCCCATGACAGTTCTTATAAAATTTTGAGACTTGACCAAAAATATTGGGTACCACCAATTTGTTCGTCTGTGTCAGTGGTATCAGATGGTGTCAGTATCAGGCCTTCGATTTATTCCACAACAGAATTAGAAAATATCTCTAGGAAGTTCAGGACTACCGGAAATGTGATCAAAATCTCAAGCGTCAAGGTGCACCAGATTAACTCTGAGGGCAAACAGGCTCCCACATAAAGGGTCATGTGCGACTAAGCAAACATTTTCTGGCATTACTACAACACTTACTACTAGGGGCAGTAAAAAATCTTCCCAAGATCCTTCTCATAGGATGACTCCCAGCCAGAGTTTCAATATCTAAAAACTTCTCACCAACTGAGTCGATCTCAAGAACCCTCGAGGATTTCCCCCAGTTTGAGTTTGCCTCTCCAACTACTACAAATCGGAGGACCACAACTCCTCTTCCCCGGTAGAATACTCTACAATCCCTAGTAAGCTATTATGAATCCTGGACCCGACCAGATATTAGTTTAAATTTTTCCATCAAGAGATAACTCCCAGTAGAGCAATGGACAACTAAGACTCCTGATCTCTTTTCCCCAAACAGGAATCAACACTCTCCATGGAGTTTTCAACATTCCCCAGCGGAGTTCTCCTCAAATAAAAAAACAAGAATCCCCAGTGGAAACATTCTAAGCAAAGTTTGAAGACACACTTACTCTTCAACAATAGTCCGGGATTTAATAACTCCCCAACACTTGTCAAGGATTTATTTTCCAAGACAAAATTAAATTTCAACAACATTCATAGCACATGTATACAAAATACATATAACACAAATCTCATTTATTTTGAGAATATCATTACGCAATACATACATCATGACATTGCATATGACTAACTCTTTACCTTTCAGGGAAAATATCACATCAACAAGCTACGTCTAACGAAGTGATATTCCAGGATTTTCAACATAAAGATGTCCTCGCAAGATTTTCTATGGATCAGCCAGATCAACACTAAGATCTCTCTGATTACTATGCCAGTGGAAGATATTCCAAGACTTTCGTTTGGATCAGTTGAATCGCTACTAAGATTCTCCTGATTACTATGCCAGTCAAAGTTAATTCAAGACCTTTCTCTGGTCCAGTCAAATCAATACTAAGATTTCTATTTAAGGAAGCTATGAAAATCTAAAACTGACCGGATAATAGTCAATCAACAATTTAAAACACTATGAAGCCTGGATTTTGACCAGATAACAGTATAAGGTGCTGCTGAGCTTGGAATCCGACCAGATAGTAGTTCACTTCTTCAAAAAGACACTGTGAAACCTAGATTTCAACCAGATAACAGTATAAGGTGTTGCGAAGCCTGGAATCCGACCAGATAGTAGTTCACTTCTTCAAAAAGACACTGTGAAGCCTGGATTTCGACCAAATAACAGTATAAGGTGCTGCGAAGCCTGGAATCCGACCAGATAGTAGTTTACTTCTTCAAAGACACTGTGAAGCCTAGGTTTCGACTAGATAATAGTATAAAACACTGTGAAGCCTGGAATCCGACCAGATAGCAGTTTACTATGTCAGTTACTATGAAGCCTGGACTCGACCGGATAGTAATACACCTCAGATTCAAGTTGAAGCCTGGACCCGACCAGATAACAGCTTAATCACCGAAGCCCAGATATGATCCAGACACGGATGTCATTCTGATGATTTCCCGCAGATGTCTTCTCTGGTTCAGATAAATCTCTCAACGATTTATTCTGATTCTTTCCTAGTAGACACTTTCTATGGTTCAGATAAATCACTCAAAGATTTACTCTGATTCTCTCCAGTTAAAGAATACTCAAGACCTTTTTTGGTTCAATTTAAACCTCTCAACGGTTTATCCTGATACTTTCCAAATGAACATTCCTGGTTCAGATAAATCGCTCCAAGATTTATTGTGATTCTTCCCAGTCAAACAACATACAAGACTTCAACTAGTTTCAGATAAATCGCTCCAAAAATTTATTCTGATTCATTTTCAGTGAAATCAAGTTCATACTTAATCCATTTCCCGTCAATAGTCACCTTTGGATGGCATATACAAGCCCATCTCTGGAAAATCTCCATCATTCCTCCAAATGGCATCTATAAGCCCATTCCCATTTCATCTTCGAGTGCAAATTTCTGGACACTCTAGTGTCCAATCGTCTTCCACCTTCAAGTCACGAATGACAGATCCTCCAATATAACTCTTCAGGTTTAAGAAGATTGAATAGGGGCAGCTGTCGTACCCCAAAATTTTCCCTCTCATTTATCAAGTATTTTCTTACAAGATCTCCTTTAGTTCAAGACTGCACAAAGGTTTATCAGCTCAAGACACCTCCTTAAACATTGATGACTGAAATTAGGGTTTAAGATTGCACAAGGATAATTGATCTTTTAATGCTTCATATGACTTTCATGGATCATTATGGACCCTCAATATTTCTCATGTCAAGTTTCAAGTCTTGGATCACATTTTTGCTCAGTCAATTGATCAGTTGACCTAAAAATCAACTGTATTGGGAAAAAGTCAATTGTGGTCAATTTACAGTAAAATGTCATAACTTTTTATCCATGTCAACATTGTGAACTCATATGTGTCATTTGATTAATTTTGGACCACAATTCCTCAAGAAATTTGATCAGATCATCAAAAGGGCAAAATGGTCAAAATTAGGGTTTTAACTGAGAAAGGGCAATTTCTGATTTTTGACCTAGCAAATAGTTAATTGGTTTGAGACATGATCTCAAGGTTTTAATTGCGTCATTTTGACCTAATTGCATGACTCAAAACATTGCTCAAGATCAATTGATTGATAGTTGATTTTCAGTCAACTGATCAAAAGTCAATTGTACACTAAAAAGTCAAACTTTGACTTTTTGGTCAAAATCAAGTATCTAAGATCACAATTCATCAAAACATGTCAAAATATGAAAATTGTTCATCAAGAAATCAAAAGGTCGAGATTTCATTTTGAAAAGTCAAAGTTTCCAAACTTAGAAATTTTTCTAAGTGTTGGAAACTTCATATTTTTTCCCAACTTTGAGCCATTTTTTCACCACGATGCAAGATGATTCAAAGAAAACTTTCAACATGAAAGTTGTAGATATCAATGAGATCTAAAACATTTCTTTACACAACTTCTCCTATAAATTCATGGGTTCCAAGTTATAATTTTATGAATACATGTTCATGAAACTTGGACACTTTGTGAAATTTTGCCCTAGTTTAGGCAGGATTTTAACCTAACTTCATGGTAATTTTTCACATAGTTCCAAGGGGAATTTTCAAAAGTGATTCAAAGAGGGGTTGTAGATCACATTACAAGATTTCTAAAATTTCCAAGAACTCCTTGATATCATGTTTGAGCAAGGAGAATCGAAGGCATGAAGTTGGCATTTCATTCTTGAATTATAGGTCATTTTCATGATGAACAAGAATGCAAATCCATGCTAAGCTGCACAATCTTTGCTTTTCAGGCCTCAAACTTGTTTGGCACTCCATAATTAAATGTTTGCACAGTTGTTAGAGGCTTCAACTCAAGCATTCAATGCATTGCCCGTGCTTAATTCCATTTTGGGAAGAAAGTGCACATTGCCATTTTGGAAAAGTAGCTTTTATGCATAAAATCAGTTCTTGAGCTTTGTAGTTGTTCCTTCTGCACACACTAAGTCTATAAGATCAGAAGAAGTATGTTTAAAGTTCTCAACCACCCTACCTTGCCTTGAAACCATGTTTGTCCATGTTGCTTCAAAAACAAGTCAAAATCCACAAGCATGTGATTTTGTACTTCTGACTTCTACAAGTCTCCAAACCTTTTCCTATATGTTAGGGCACTCTTATGCAACTTAACACGAGATTTTACAAGCTATCAAACTCCCTCAAACTCCCCAAAACCAGAAATGGCCATACAAGCACAAAAACTTGTCATTTCTGATTTTTGAATCCAATCTCTGAATCCCCTCGTGCGTTTCTTGGCCAAACCATCCATAAAGCTTCTAATGCACATATAGAAGTTATCGCAACCCCTATTTTCAAACTGTAATACCATTTGCACCATCCTCCATTTTCAAAAATAGGGCATTGCACATTGACTTCTTCAGCTTGATTCAAGAACTCTCGGCACAAAGTAAGCTTTACAATAGCTTCCTGGAGGTTCAAGGAAGCTAACTCAATCATCAAAACACTTTGAAAGCAGCTCTAACTAAAAACACGATCTTCAGTTGCAAGGTAAGTTTTCTGAATTTTCATCTCATTATGTAGGCATTGTTAGGCTTGTATTTTCAAAGACAAAATGTAGATATCATTGTCCTGAAACTGCACATATCTATAGATTTCATTTATATGGCCTGAGTAGAGAGAATTTTGGACCTGAACTTTCTAGAAAATTTAGGTTAAATTTGGTACTGTTTAAAATTCATACTTGTCTTAGATTCATAGTTTTAATGCTTTACATTTCTGGAATCATGATGGAATTTGCCACAAGTTTCATGTTCACATTTTTCAATTTGGTTGAGAGATGAATGAGATGCAGGAGTTCAGGCAGGCGTGAGGTTGAAGATGAAGTTGTCTTCAGGAAGTGTCTTAAAATATAATACAATAGTTTGGTATTAAACACCGGATGTATAGCCACCCCAGTGGTAAGTCAGCACGCTGGTAACCAAGAGAGCGTGGGTTCAACACCCAGCGCGCTACCTTTTCTCATTTCTCACATTTTCACCTTTTTTGTTTCCAAACAGCACGCTTGGGCCTCCAACTTGGGCCTGATTATTTTTTTTTCTTTTACTAACCCCTGACTTACTTCAGCATCCCCCGGCCCAATTTTCATTATTATTTTCTTTTTTCTTATTTTATTTTATTTCTTTTTCCTTTATTATTATTATTAGTATTATTATTTTTTATTGTTATTAATAAAAATCTAAAAAATATTTTATTTATTTAGTTTATTTATTTATAAAACTAAAAGAACAAAAACATTTTCTTAATAAATTAATTTCTTTCTTAATAATTAATATTTAGGTTTAGGTTTAACTTTTATATTATTTTCTTATAAATTAAAATTAATTTAGAACTTAGGTTTATTTTAATTAATTAATTTTCCTTTTATTTTTATTAATTTAAAACTTTTTTTTCATAAATAAAACCCTAAAAAATCTTTTTTAGCTAATTTCTTTTCTTATTTAGTTTAAGTTATTTTTATTTAATTTTCATTAATCATATTTCTCAATTAGGTTTAGGTTAAAACCTTTTCATAAAAAAACAAAAATAATTTCTTTTTTTATTTTCATTTATATTCTTGCATTTTCATTCAAATCTTGTACAATATTCAGTATGGTTGTAATGATTATTTAGATTTAATTTTCTTGCAATTCCCCCATTTGTAAATTTGTACACCCCCTCCCCTATATATGTAATAGCTTAGTATTTTTTTATTTTCTGAAATTTAATGCTTTATATATAAATGCTAGTAAATTAGGGTTTGTATGGAAAGATAAAATTAATGCTTAGAAAATCCTAATTCAAAGACAAAACAATGCATGTAAATTAATACACTTACACCCTTAGGGTAAATCCACTTGTTGCCTTGAGAAATAAATGGTCATAATATGCATGTAAGATGTCTTGGCAAATCCAAACAAAATACAAGATCATAGTCCCTCGATGACGCTATCCAAGTTGCCTTTCAAAAATGATCTTAGTCCCTCAAAGAAAATGCTAAGATATCTTGCAACATTGCTATTGATGACTATACGATGACCCATGCCCATCCCTTTACATCCAAAGACAGGGTTTCTTACCAAATCAATGGTAAGATAACAATGTCAAAGGAAAGAGGAAATAAACATGAAAGACTTTTGAATACGTAGAATGTTCCTAGTTGCTTGCTCATTTTCAAACCAAAACCTCCTTGTTATTTTCAAAACAAACACCAACACTTTCAAAACATCTTTCAAACTTGAAAACATTTTTCAAAAGATCAACACTTTTTATACATTCTTACGAACGAGAATCATTACAAAGTTTGCCTAAACAATGACGCCTTTTCAAAATACTTTCAAAAACCACACAAAGCACATTTTCAAACAGAAGCAAGTGATCTAGCAAGAAACTAAGAGCCCGTAGATAACTACGGATGAAAAGGGTGCCAATACCTTCCCTTTGCATAATCTACCCCCCGAACTCAAGAAAACATCTCAAAGGTCTTTCCTGTTCTTTTCAACCTTTCCTTTTGGATAAACGAAAAGTCGATGGAGACTCTTGCTAAACGCAACATTTGCGATAAAACGTAAAACAACCAAGTCAGTTCTCCCACCGCGTTAAAAAAGATATAAGGGTGGGACAAATTTGGGGTATGACAAATTCCCCTATTTAATCGTCTTAAACCTGAAAGTAAGATTGATGTTAGCCTTTCGAAGATTCGAGGTAGAAGAATATTAAATATAAAATACCAGGAATTTGTCTGAAAGAAGAAGTGGTGTTTTTTGCAATATCTGCTGGAAAAAGAAAATTTGTTTTTATGGTGGAAAGATTTAAAGAGAAAGTATGGTTGAATGATAATATCTTGTAATGTGGTAATATTGTCAATACAGAGGTTCTCAAAGGAATTGATTGTTAAAAGAAAATGGATTGATGACAGCTCAGTGATCTATCATGTAAGATCCATAAGACATAAGAAAAGACAATGGGTGAGATCGATGATAGTGGAGTACCTATAATGTAGGATCTGGCAACCCGAAAGAAAAGATAATGGGTAAGACCGATGATAGTGGAGTACCTATCATGTAGGATCTAGAAACCCAAAAGAAAAGACAAAGGTAAGATTAGCGCACGATCTAAGACCTAAGAGAAAGAATTGACAGATAATAGACGAGATTGATGATCATGGAAAGATAGATTATAACACGGCCTAACCAACAGAAAGGGATGAAACTCGAGATCAATGACAACTCGATCTGTGACCACGTAAAGATCGATTACAATGCGATATATGACCTAACCAACAGAAAGGAGAAAAGTCAAGATCGACGACACGGTGATATAGGACCATAGAAAGAATGACAAATAAGAACTGACTACCAGACAAGAATTGGGCTTTGGATGAATCGTTAGGTGAGAACATACTACCAGGAAAGAACTGGACTTAGAATTGATTATCAGGTGAGAACTCACTACCAGACAAGAACTGGGAAAAGATCAACTGTCAGACGAGAACTGACTACCAAACGAGAACTGGACTTTGAATGGTTTTCCAGGGTGAGAACTGGACTTTGGAATGGTTTTCCAGGGCAAAAACCGGACTTTGAATTAACGGTCAGACGAGAACTGACTACTAGACAAGAATATCACTTTAGATGACTCGTCAGATGAGAACTAACTACCAGGCGAGAACTGGACTTAGAATTGATTATCAGGCGAGAATTGACTACCAGACGAGAATTGGGAAAAGATCAATTGTTAGACGAGAACTTACTACCAGATGAGAAGTGGAATTTGAATGGTTTTCCATGGCGAGAAATGGACTTTGGATTGATTGTCATACGAGAACTGACTACCAGGCGAGAACTGGGCACATATGACAAAATATATGGATTTTGTCGAGGATTAAGGAGTACAAGGTACTAGCACGTTAGTTAGGGATCGTGATATAGTAAAGGATACTAGTTGAGGATTTACCATTGTTTTGGTGGAGGAATGATTCAGGCTTTCGTGCAAGGTTCCAAATCTGGCTTATGCTTCGTATGCATGTTTGAATCTTTATATGGCGTAATGATCCATTTTATTGGATATGCTACACGTTTCTAAGGATGCAATGTGATGCAATGATGATTACTATATGCAAAGTGTAGAGAAATAAACTTTGTGGGGACAAGAATAGACTCATTGGGACATGTTGCTCATTTTTTGGAGATACCAATACAAATTGGCACTGGAAAGCTTGTAGTACGAAGGATCATTGGGGATTAAATTGCTGACGAAGAGAGTTTTCAGGTATGTCGCTGAATTCTGAATTGTAGCTTTGCTGGAGAGGAAGGACCTTGGCCTGACTTCCCTACATCCTGGATTTCCTGGGGATGGTAAAATTATACATGTACACGTTGAGGAATGACATGTTAAATATCACTTGGATTTCTTCGGATGCCTCAAATCTACTTCATGTTGGGGAAATACACCTTGAACTGTTTGAGGATCTGGAGATGGACATGGATCTCTTCGATTTCCCCGGGTTTTCTTCTCTATTGGAGATTAGGTTACAATAATATGTGGGGATTACATGTTGAACCACATAGAACTCCTCGAGTGCCCCAAATTTACTTTACTAGGGAATTATGTGTTAAATATGTGTCATGCCCCTATGTTTGCTTTATTGTTGGGGATTACACTTTGAACATCTATAGAGGATGAGAAAGACTTTTGAATGCTGGCTAGGTCAAGGTGATCGTCATGAAGCTTTTAGCTTGATCTCTTAGACCGTTGTCTCGCATGGTAGAATTTGCTTGAGCAGCTTTGCGAGTATGGAGAAGAAATACCCCTGTCTGTAAGATCTCTGGAATAATGTTCCTAGAATAGAAGGATGGATTATTCGTGCCATAATACGATATGAGGTGGTCTGCCCCAATGTGTGTGGACCTTTTAAAGTAAAGTCAAATGTAGGTAACAAGTATTTCCTTACTTTCATTGATGAATTCACCATACATATATGGATTTACCTTATTGAAAGGAAGAGTGGGGTATTCACATAGTTCAAGAAGTTCAAGTTACATGTTGAGAAACAAAGTGGCTGCAAATTGAAGAAGTTAAGAACTAATGGTGGTGGTGAATATACATTTGTTGAATTTGCTAGATTTTGCAATGAGGAAGGTGTAGAGCATGAGGTTATTACACCCTATACGCCTCAGCATAATGACATGGCTGAGAGAAAGAATAGAAGTATATTGAACATGACAAAAGTATGTTGAAAGCTAAAGATATGCCTAAGAGATTTTAGGCTGAAGCGGTTTCGACAACAGTATATATTCTAAATAGATGCCCAATGAAGAAGATGGTCGAAAAGACACCTCATGAGGCTTGGACAGGGTCGAAGCCAAATGTGAGTCATCTTAGAGTTTTTAGATAAATGTGCTTCAGGCATGAACCTGAATAATTGAGAAAGAAGTTAGATGATCAAAGTGAAGTCAAGGTGCTCATAGGTTATCATTCGACTGGTGCATACAAGTTGTATTCACCAAACGAAGATAAACTAGTGATCAATCAAGATGTTCTTATAGATGAAAGCAAAGGGTGGGACTGGAGTCAAAGTTCAGTTCGACAAGAATCAAATACAGTTACAACTGTGTTCAAAGAAGATGAACAAAATGAAGCTTCAACCGGTCGAAATGAACAAGATGATGCTTCAACCAGTCAAAATGAAGAACCACCTCTGCTGAATGAAAAAAGGTCGATAAGAACAAGAACATAATCGACAAGGCTAACTGGATATGAAAGATTTCCATATCAAGAAGTTGATGCAGATGGTGACTTAATCGAAGAAGCCATGATATTGGGTGAAGCAGAACCAAATGATTTGGATGAAGCTATGAGCAATTCGAATTGGTGTGAAGCCATGAAAGAAGAACTTAGATCTATTGAGAAGAACAAGACATGGGAGCTTTTCGAGAGAACAAATAAGAAACCAATCGATGTAAAGTGGATTTACAAGGTGAAACGAAGGCTAAATGGTGAGATTGCGAAGTATAAAGCAAGATTGGTGGCGAGAGGTTTTCTACAAAAACCTGGTACCGACTTCGACGAAGTATATGCACCTGTTACAAGGTTATAAACAATCAGAATTATTGTTTGGACGTCAACATATAGAGGATGAAAGATGCATTAGTTGGATGTAAAGTCAGCATTTTTGAATGGTCCATTGAAAGAAGAAGTCTATGTTACTCAACCACCAGGATTCGATGTCAAAGGGCATGAGTCAAATATATATATATAGATTAAGGAAGAATCTCTATGGTTTGAGACAAGCCCCTAGAGCTTCGAATAAGAGAATAGATAGCATCCCGATCGAAGCATGTTTCACAAAGTGTGTCTCTTAACATGGAGTGTATGTAAATGCTATCAACAATGTTAGTCGAATCATGTTATGCCTCTATATTGATGACTTACTCATTACAGAAGCAGATGACGCTGAGATAATGAAGGTAAAGACGAAATTAATGCAGGAATTCGAAATGCCTGACTTAAGGAATATCTCATATTTCCTAGGGATAGAATTCAAAGATACTGAAGAAGAAGTATTCTTGCATCAAATGAAGTATGCTCAAGATATTTTGAAGAGGTTTAAAATGAGAAATTGTAATGAAGTTGTCACTCCATTAGAAACTAGAGAAAAATTGAAAAATGAAACGCATGATGAGTTTGTGTGTTCGACCCTTTATAAACAAATCATTGGATCCTTGAGATATCTTTGCAATACTAGACCAGATATCTGCCAAAGTGTAGAATTGTTGAGTAGATTTATGAAGAAACCACAAGAGTATCATCTCATTGCAGTAAATAGGGTGTTAAGATACATAAAGGGAATAATTGATCATGGTGTGTTGTTACCAAAGAAGTCGAAGTACAACACAGACGTTGAAGTTCATGGATACACTGACTCAGATTTCAGTGGAGATCAAGACGAAAAGAAAAGTACTACAGGCTACATTTTCATGATCGAAGGTGCTACAATCTCCTAGAGTTCAAGGAAGAAAAGCATTATGGATTGGTCATCATGTGAAGTAGAATATATGGATGCGTCATATATTGCATGCCAAACAGTATGGATCGTAATGTTACTTGAAAAACTCGGGATAATGGAACCTAAGAAGATGAAGTTGTTTGTCGACAACAAGTCAGCTATTAACCTGGCGAATCACCCAGTGTGTCATGATCGAAGTAAGCACATAGAAAGGAGGTATAATTTTCCGAAGGATCAAGTCAACAAATGGAAGTTAGAGATAAAGCACTGCAAGATAGAAGTGAAACTAGCTGACGTATTTACCAAACCTTTGAAGAAAGTCAGATTTGACGAGTTAAAGAGAAGCACTGGGATGAGAAGTCTCGAGAATATTAATTATGGGGTGTGTTAGAAGCTATAATTCATGTTCTATCGAAATACATGAGTATGGTGTATGTTAAAATACAGATATAATATATATATATATATATATATATATATATATATATATATATATATATATATATATATATGTGTGTGTGTGTGTGTGTGTGTGTGTGTGTGTGTGTGCGCGTGTGTGTTTGGTTATGGTTTTACTTTTGAAAAAAAGAAGAAACAAAAGAGAGAAATGAAGGGTGACCTAAGGTGGAGGGTAAGTGGCAATGCAGAGGCACCACGACAATTTTGTTGTCGTGTGGAAATTATACAAAAGGAAACAATAGATGGATTTGTTTCTTAAGTTAGAAACGTGAACCCCCTTATAGTACTCCCTCCAATACCCTTCTTCCTCTTCTTGTGATATTCCTCTCTTCCAATTATTGTTATCACCTTATTTTTTTCTCTGATGTCTCTTTATGTTGGTGTGTGCATTTATGAGTGTTTGGTTGTTTTCAAATTTGTTCTTTTTTGTTGGGTGTTATTCATTCATACTCATACTATTTTTGACTTTTAAGACAAGGTGTAATATTGGTGTATATACACTGTTAGAAGTTATAATTCATGTTTTGTCGAAATACATGAGTATGGTGTATGTTGAGTAGCTAGTGGAATGTATTGTAAGTGTTATTCGACAGAGTCGAATACAACCGATATTAAAGTATGTCGAAATCATGTTTTTGGGCTTTAGAGTATTTTGTCTAATTGGGTCTGGGTATTGTTTGCCAGTATAAAGGGTTACTGAGTTTGTAATCATAAGTGTAATCAATAACAAATTTTTACAATTCAGTTAGAATCACAACAAACTTTCAATCTCTCTCTCTCTCTCTCTCTCTCTCTCTCTCTCTCTCTCTCTCTCTCTCTCTCTCTCTCTCTCTCACACACACACACACACACACACACACACTCATAATCATCTTTCTTAAAAACCCTTTGTTCCAACATATACTTGTATTGAGCTAAGAGTATAAGTTCTTTTCATTTATAAGATGTTAAATATTTAATTATTTTTATTTAATACGAGATTTTTAACTCACACTTATATGATAAAACATTATGTTCTACACTATTTTCTTTAAGTGTAGGTTTTATGCATCATTAATCTAACATCAGAAATATTTATGTTCCCCCCATAAAATTGGACCGGAATTCGATATCGGTCAATGTTTGAACTTTTGATGCAGTCTTGAACACTAGGGAGGATCAACGCATCGACTAAGTGAAATCATACAAATGAGTTTGCAAACCAGATTTTCATCAAAAGTCTTAAAGTATTAGGAATATGCGTCTTCTCACTTATATAATGTCTAAATCTACTCTTTCATATAATGTTAGACTTATAACTCAAACTTGATACAACACACATAAATGGATATATCGATTTGAGTGAGTCAAAATACAATCTATTTTCACATGATTAGTGTTGTAATTGAGGATGTTAATGGGGCGTGGTAGATGATGCATCCCCGTCTTCGTCTCCGTATCTTTTCCCCATCCCCGCTATAGAAAAATTATTCCTCTATCCCCAACACAACGGTTCCCCGCGACTTTTATAGAGATTCATAAACCTAAAAAGATGATATTCAAAGTAAAAAAATTCAAAAACTAATCATTTACTATAAATCTATTGTGTTAGAATTACTTAATTCATGCTCATCAAATTTTTCAAACTTCAAAAAAATTCAAAATAACCATTAAAATACATCTTTTATATATTTTATTTATTAAAGAAATTATATAAAAAGACTAAAAAAATAACATATGAATTTGGCTTTGCATCCAATATGGATTATTGTGGCTATCATTATCCTTGTTTTAAGTAGTGCGTATAATGTGTTGTTTTATTTTCAATTTTTTTACAATTTACCATTGTTATTTGGGTTGAAATATCTTCGCTAGATGATGCAATTTATTTCTTGGTTGATTGATTGATTCCTTGAGCTACTTTCATTTTGTTCAGTCCAACATGTCAAGAGCACAGTATATTAGATTTTCTCTTGGTTAACAGTCCTAATTAAGGGTGTTCAAAACTGAACTATCCCAATAGAAAACTACAAATCGAACCAAACCAAATCAAAAACTGTAAAAAACTGCGTGTGGTTCGAATGTATTTGGGTCATATTTTAAAAAAGATGTGTGGTTCAGTTTGGTTTGCAGTTTATATTTTACAAACCAAATCGAATCAAACTGCATTATATTACAATTCAAAATTTACTTATCTCACTCTCAATTCAAGCATAAACCTATTATGGCTTAGCCTTACGATTACAGACGATTTTCTCTTCCTCGCACTTAGGGTTTCAGTTTCAGTATTCTCAAATCTCTCCTGGAAGTATATCGTCTTCTTATCCAAATACATCTTACATCTTCTTCTCTAATCTCTACTCTCTTATACTCTTTATTTTTCACTTTTTCATTTTTATGCTACTATTCTCTCTTTCAATTTCATTTTTATCGCATCTCTTCTTCTCTAATCTCTCCCCTCTTTAGTTCTTTCTTTTTTATATTCACTAATCTCACGTCTCCTTTATTTTTTGTTTTCATTATAATGTTTTTGATATTGTTTTATGCTATTATTTTATGTTTATTATTATTCCACTTTTGTCTAATATGATTTTTACATATTAAATAAGAAGTTGTGGTCCAAATATGACGAGTTTTATTGTTATTTGGTTGTGTGTAAAGTATGTTGTCATCTATATGTATATGTATGACTCAATAAAAAATTTGAAAAAACCGAGCCAACCGAACCAAATAACATTGTTTTGGTTTGGGTTGGTTCAATTTTATTTCTAAAAGTCAACCGGACCAAATCAAACTGCACATTTTTTCTCATGCAATTCAGATGATTTTTGCGTTAAGACCGCCAAAACTGTACCGCAAATACCCCTACTCCTAACCGAGAAGAAAAGTGAAGCACTTTCAAAAAACTTTCCTTTGATTCACAATCCACCCAATTTAAAAAGTGAGTAATTTCTCTTCGGTTAACTTTCCAACCGATGAAAAAAAGTGTGCACTTTTCAGTTTTTTTCCTCTGCTAATGGCTCAAGGTAAAAAAATAGCACACTTTTTATAACACTATTAGTTATCTCGTACCCCAAACTAACATAAGAGTCATTTTTCCAACAAAATAAAAGCTCTTTTTATAATAGTAAAAAAAATTATTTAGTTAAAGCAATAAAGAGATATTTAATCAATAAGTAATGTTTATTTTGTTTGAAACAAAAATTGTTGTACACTATTTTGGTGTGTTTTAGTCCACATTTTAATTTAGTACTCTCTCCATTTTAAAATGAATGTTTTTTTAAGATTTTTGTACACAAATTAAGAAATACAATGACGTTGTCATAAGATATTACACTTTAAAAAAATTAATCTTATTAATATATTGGAAGTAGTGTAGATAGTAAAATATAAAGGGCACAATTGAAAAAATAGTAATCATTATTACATTGAAAAGTTAAAATGACGGTCAATTTAAACAAAACTTATTTGCTAAAACGACAGTTATTTTGAAACGAGGAGAGCATTTATCAATAATATTTTTATAATCAATATTTTTATAATTTATAATAGGGTTAAATATATTTTTAGTTCCTATAAAATTATCAAAAATGGCTTTTAGTCCATATAAAAAAAAGTCGAAAGTCGAGCTTTAGTCTCTATAAAATTACATTTGCATGTAGTTTCAATCCCTCTATAGGGATTAAAACTGCGTGCAAAAGTAATTTTATAAGGACTAAAACTCAATTTTTTTATAGGGACTAAAAACCAAAATTGAGATATTTATAGGGACTAAAAACCAAAATTGAGATATTTATAGGGACCAAAAACATATTTAACACTTTATAATATTTTCAGTGTAGAAATCTTATTTATAATAAACTATAAGAAACATTAAAAAATAAAATTTAGGATTAAATATGTTTTTGGTCCCTATAAATATCTCAAATTTTATTTTCAGTCCTTATTAAAAAATGACATATTTTGATCCTTATAAAATTTTTCATGTAGTTTTAATTCCTATTATTTTCTAAAATTTTGAAAACTGTTTAATTATCCTTAAAATTTTAAATTTTTGAATAATTTTTTCATAAATGTTTAGAATACTATAAAATATTTATTTACTAAATTTTAGAATTTTTTAAAATGAGATTAATTAAATATAAATTTTTTAAATTTCAAAAGACATTGATAAAAGCAATGAAAATCTCAACTTAGAAACTAAATTTTGAGTTCCTTTTTTTCGAGGAATTTGTTATAATGTTTTAAACATGTATGCAAATTAATCATTCAAAAATACACATCAGTTTAACAGCAGTGACTAAAACTACGTGTTGTACCCCAAATTTTGACCTAAGATACCACCTCCCATCTGCATCATTACATTGCAAGGGTTTTGACCTATTTTTATCAACTTTCAAAGCGGATTTTAAATTCATAATTTTTTCAAGTCGAGAGCTGTTTATTTTTTTAAACGCTAAATTTATTAATCGATCAATGCTAAAACAATGTTTATTTAATTATTTGTTATTCTGAATTTAAATAATTGGAACTTATTTTTCAGTTATTATATAAATTAAAGAATTATAAATAGTACAGTAAATATTTGGAAAGAAGTTTATTAATTGATCAAACAATGTTTATTTAATTATTTATTATTCTAAGTTTAAATAGTTGAAATTTTATTTTCAGTTATTATAATTTAGAAGAATTATAAATAATGAAGTAAATGATTGAAGAGAAGTTAATTGATCAATGATGTTTATTTAATTATTTATCATTCCAAATTTAAATAATTGGAATTGATTTTCAGTTATTATATAATTTAAAGAATTATAAATGATAAAATAAATAATTGGAAAGAAGAAAAGAATTAATTGGTAAATAATAGAATTTTATTCATCTTTATTCTAATTATTACAATTGTTGTTTAAATACTGTATTATGTACAAAGTATTTACAATGACAATTACATAAAATGTTTAAAGTAAAATAAAAACTATTTTTCTAAGTTCTAAATCTTCATCTTCTATCCGATACTTCTTTGATGCTCATTTGATTTTACCTGCAAAAATCAAAAGAAAAAGTTAGAAATAAATATATAATTAAAAGCAGAAAAATTAATTTAACGTTCATCATTAAAAGCAAACGGCTGGAATCAGTTTTTACCCTTTTTGCAAATCACGGGATTTCTCCCGGTTCACAAAAAGGGATGAATTTTTATTGACAAATATGAATGCACAAGTTAAAAATATGCACAAATTCAGTTTTTGTCAAAATTGCACATTTTAATTGTAAACTGCATAGTTCAAATCAATTGCACATTTTCAAAAGCCAACTGCATATTTCAAAAGCAAAACATCATATGCATAGTTCAACAGCATATGCATTTTCAACACAATCCAAGTCCAACGTAAACTAACTGTCATGTGGGAAGAAGTCAAAAAACATAAGGCTCCTCTACTGTTACATTGCAGTTGACAAAGAGGAAGTGTGCAAATCAAACTATGCAAGCAAATATTTCCTAATTACATCATTTTCCAGCTTATGCTTTTTCAAAACCAAGTGCACAACATCATTTTAGTGTTTCAACTGTACTAAGGAGAGAGAAGAGAGAAAGAGTGTGGGTTTTACAGGTTTTGGCTTAGGCAGAAATGGATACAAAACAGAACAGCAGCAATACAATAAGAAAGAGGAAAGCATAGAAAAGAATATGGACAAAACTGAATGTAACAGTAATGTGCAGAGGCATCAAAGGAAAATGGTTAAAATATTCATAACCTGAATCATTCAAAGCAAAGCCAACTATTATAACAACAACAAAAACTCTTCAAAAAATTCAGAGAGTCAACCTGTCTTCAAGCTTTCAAAAAACAAAAACTGTCAAACAAATACAAAAACAAAATTCTCAAGGTCTCAAAGCAAAGCCAGAACCTGCTATCTCAAAACCAGAACCTGCTGTCTCAAGGCCACAAACCAAAAACCTTATGGCCTAAAAAACCAGTTCACCCTGTTTCCATAACCTGCATAAACCAGAAAAGCCTCAACCAATATAGCCTAAACCATAAAACCTGTTGCCTATCCAAAACCATGGCCAAACCAAAAACCAGTATACCCAAAACCTGCATAAGCTTATAACCAGCATAAACAAATCTGAGCTAAAACCATTCAAAACCTTCCAAACCTTAAAAGGCCATAACCTGCCCAAACCTATGGTCCAACAAAAATCCAAAACCTGTCAAGCATAACATCCAAACCAGTAAAACCTTTCAAGCACACCAATGAACACTCAAGGCCATAATCTGTAAGTTCATAGAAACCCAGCCAAAAACACCATCAACCATAACCACAAAGCATAAACCATAAAACCAATTTCCAAACCCACAAAAAGCCTCAGAATATTCATCATAGGCCAACAATAAAAAAGGCGACAGAATCACAGCAAAGAAGAAGAGAGGAAAAGTATTCAAGCATCCAAGCATTCAAAGGGCAACAAATTTCTCAGAACCCAAAAGGTTCAACCTTGAAACATATCAACAAGCGTTCAAAGGCAACTCAGAAGCATATAACGAGGCAATAGAAGAAGAGAGATATAACATAAGGTTCTCAGGGCCAAGTCATCATCAAACCATAAATCAAAGGGGCAAAGAAGACAAACCAGGATACCACGCAAAGCTCACAGCCCCACTATCTTCCCCGCCGTCTCGGCCGCCACAGCACCCCCGACCTCCCTCCTCCGTCTCCAAAGGTAACATTTCTCCTTCTCTTTCTTTCAAAATACCTCAAATAATAACCATTAATAATTCGAAGTCAGAAGCAAAAACGGATGTAAAGATCATAACATGCAGTAAAAACCCTAACGAAATAAGAATGAAATTTGGTACCTTGAGTCTGTCGCCCTAACACTTTGATTGGAGGGAAGAAGAAGCTTGGACATGCCGGTGGCCATGGGCAAGGAACTCAGGCGAAGGTGGAAGAAGGCAAAGACGAAGAAGAACGCGAAAACGAAGAAGACGAGCAAATGAGCGCCGCTCTGTAAACCTTAACCCTAATCTGTTTTCCCCAATACTAAAACACAACGTTTAACCCTAAACAAATTATAATGTATGGACCTTAACCCATTTTCCACACCTAAGCCCAACGATTTCTTATACACCCCCATTTCTGTTTGTTTCTGTTTTGGACCCTTAGAACCCTTTGGCCCGTATATTTGTTTATCTAACCCTCTATTTCTAATACACCTCTGCCTATTTATTCTCTTTTAGTTTTTTTAGAATTATTATTAATTTAGTTAATTAATAAAGTTAATCAAATAGAGATAATTTAATTAAAGCAATTTTAATAATGTGACCAATTTTTATTAAGCTTAACCTTAGGTTTAATTTAATAATTTTAGTATTCCCTTTTTTAATTAGATTTAAGTTAATAGCTTTTAAGGTTTTAATTTAGTTTAGATTTATTTATTAATTCTTAAATAATACTTTATATTAATATTAAAAAAACATATAAAAATAGAAACATATAAAAACATTTTTATTTTCCTTAATTAATTCTCATGCTTTGTCCATGTTAAAAAAAATACAAAGTAATAGAGATTAAAAAACATTTTATTTTCTTTAATTAATTCCCTCGCTTTAATTAATATTAAACAAAAATATAAAAATGCGTGTTCACGCCATTTAGTCTGTTATTTAATTGTTATGGTTTAATCATCATCTATCTAATTTCCTGTTTGATTATTCAGTATTTACTTGGTTATTCTGTTTACTTCTTAATCCAAGAGAAAAAATGATTAAACTGGTTGACTTCATGTCCTCAAGTCCAATCACGCGAACATTTGCATTTCATTAAAACTTAAGACAATTTTTCCCAAAATATCCAATCTTTTCAAAACTTATACCTTTTAAGCCAAAACTTCGACATTAGGTCGTCGTACCTTCAAAAACCCGTCTGTATCCCTTTTCGGCCAAAACAATTTATTTTTAATCAAACGAACATTTTAATAAACAGATATTTCAAAAGGTTCCTATAGAGTACTATAGATACATTGGGTGCTAATACCTTCCCACTGTATAACCAACCCCCGAACCATAGATCTCTTTTCAAAAACACCTTGTATTTTTATTACTTTTAAAAAGTATTATTTTACATTGCATATTTAGGGTTTTATTTCGCTCTTTCCCCTTTTCTCTTGGAAATAATAAAGCACGGTGGTGACTCTTGCTTTTGTGAGACGAATTAATCAATAATTCGATCTCCGATTTACCCCGCTACATTTTTTATCGCTACAGAATTGGCGACTCTGTTGGGGGAAGATTGACCTCTTGCTGGTCCATCCCTAAGTGGGTTAAGCCTAGCTTGTTTTATCTGTTTTATTATTATTTGATTTGTTTGATTATGTGTTTAAATTGGGGTTGTTTGGGTTTTTTTTGCAAAGGACGAATCTTATACCCGTATTAAGTTACACTTAAGGAATAGGACGGGCGGTACAGTCATGTTAACTTTGAGGGAGTAATCCCGAAGAAGGAGGCATGAGATCCCCCACTCGATGGAAGGCCCTCTTGAACTTAATATTTGTTTACCGAGTAATCGGGAAGACATTATTATTTTCGACCTAGGAGCCAGAGAAATTGAGAACCGTAGAACCCTAACCCATCTTGGCCTTTTAGGTGTAGCGCGGAGACTATAACGGAGTAATTCGGAAGTAGTTGTTACGCGATGCTACGCTCGGATGAGTTTCTCTTGAGAATATTGCTAATTATTGAGTAATCAAGACGTCGGCAATATCCAAAGGAGGAATGTAGACTCTGGGAACTCTTAGAACCTTGTCTTACAGGTGTGATTGAACCGTTAGTACATACCTTGGGGTGGGCTTTACCTTTGACTCCATGCCGAAACGTTGAACCTTTGAACCCCATGTTTGTGAACTTGTGTGTAACTGTTGCATTATCATCCATCCATGCATCCATCAACATTTTTTTGAAAAAAAACTATCAAAATGAACGATCATTTGCATCGCATATCATGCATCATCCAACATTTTTTCGTAACGCATGGAGTGGTTTGCCAGAACTGGATTGCTGTTGATGTTCCTGTTGTGATGCACATTTTTGAGTAATGTTTTGTTTTATTTTTGAGAAAAAAAATTTCGCTCTGCCCAAGGCGAAAAGTATTTGTGTCGGGCTATGATGAAAATAAATCCTTTTGCTCTGCCCAAGGCAAAAGAGAAAATGTCGGGGCTCTTTGTTTCAAGTATTTCCCTTCATGAATAAAAATGTTATTTTGTCCACTACGGTTTTATTTTTCACTTTTTCTGGGAAATAGTAATGAAAATTAATTGGTAGTAATAGGAAAATAATAACTTTTTGTTTTATTTGTACAAATCGATTTCTAAAATAAAGCATAATCATATATGCAGATTAATCCATGACTTAACCATTGAAAACAATGATCCTATGCCCTCTCCCAACTTTGAATTCCCTGTGTTCAGAGCCGAAGAAGAGGATAGTGAAGAGATTCCTGATGAAATTTCCCGTTTGCTTGAGCACGATGAAAAGATTATTCAGCCGTTTGAAGAACCTATAGAGTTGATCAATTTGGGTGATGAAGAAGATAAAAAGGAGGTTAAGGTCAGAGCATTGCTTATCCCAGAGGTTAAAGAGAAAATGTTGGAGCTTCTCAAAGAGTATGTTGATGTGTTTGCTTGGTCCTACCAAGATATGCCAGGTTTGGACAATAATATTGTGGAGCATCGTTTACCGTTGAGACCTGAATGTCCGCCGATTAAGCAGAAGTTGAGAAGGACTCGTCCCGATATGGCTGACAAGATCAAAGAAGAAGTTCAAAAATAGATTAATGTAGGTTTCCTTGTTACATCGGTCTATCCTCAGTGGTTAGCCAATATAGTGTCTGTTGCTAAGAAAGATGGAAAAGTTCGGATGTGTGTAGACTATAGAGATCTGAATAGAGCTAGCCCAAAGGATGACTTCCCATTACCGCACATTGACGTATTGGTCGACAGTACCGCAAAGTTCAAAGTCTTTTCTTTCATGGATGGTTTCTCTGGTTACAATCAAATCAAGATGGCACCAGAAGATATGGAGAAGACAGCTTTCATTACACCTTGGGGAACATTTTGTTATCGGGTTATGCCGTTTGGTTTGAAGAATGCTGGTGCAACATACCAAAGGGCCATGACTGCTTTGTTCCATGATATGATGCATAAAGAGATAGAAGTGTATGTAGATGACATGATCGCTAAATCGCAAACTGAAGAAGATCATTTGGAACATTTATTGAAGTTATTCCAGCATTTGAGAAAGTATAAACTCCGTCTGAATCCCAACAAGTGCACTTTTGGTGTTCGTTCTGGAAGACTTCTGGGTTTCATTGTCAGTCAGAAAGGTATTGAGGTAGATCCTGATAAAGTCAAAGCTATTCGGGAAATGCCCGCACCCAAGACGGAAAAACAAGTAAGAGGATTCCTTGGGAGACTGAACTATATTTCTAGATTTATATCTCACATGACTGCTACCTGTGGGCCGATTTTCAAGCTTCTTCGAAAGAACCAAGGATGTGTATGGACAGAAGATTATCAGAGAGCTTTTGATAGCATCAAAGAATATTTGCTTGAACCTCCCATTTTGATTCCTCCGGTGGAAGGAAGACCTTTGATTATGTACCTGACTATATTGGAAGATTCCATGGGATGTGTGCTTGGTCAACAAGATGAGACTGGAAGAAAGGAACATGCTGTATATTATTTGAGTAAGAAATTCACAGACTGTGAGTCTCGATACTCATTGCTTGAGAAAACCTGTTGTGCTTTAGCTTGGGCTGCTCACCGTCTGCGCCAGTATATGATTAACCACACCACTTGGTTGATCTCCAAAATGGATCCGATCAAGTATATCTTTGAGAAGCCCGCCTTATCTGGAAGAATAGCCCGTTGGCAGATGTTGTTATCCGAATATGACATTGAGTATCACACTCAGAAGGCAATCAAAGGGAGTATTTTAGCCGACCATTTGGCTCACCAACCAATTGACTATTATCAATCCATCAAGTTTGATTTCCCAGATGAAGATGTCATGTACTTGAAAGCTAAAGATTGTGAAGAGCCGTTACCTGAAGAAGGACCTGATCCCGAATCCCATTAGGGTTTAATATTTGACGGAGCTGTGAATTCTTATGGAAATGGAATTGGGGCAATCATCGTCACTCCCCGAGGTACTCATATCCCGTTCACGGCAAGATTGAAGTTTGACTGCACGAACAACATGGCTGAATATGAGGCATGTATTATGGGTCTCGAAGAAGCAGTGGATCTAAGGATTAAGATTCTTGATATTTACGGAGATTCGGCATTGGTAATTAATCAAATCAAAGGAGAATGGGAGACTCGTCATCCTGGTTTGATCCCTTACAGAGACTATGCTAGAAGATTGTTAACTTTCTTCAACAAAGTGGAATTACATCATATCCCTAGAGATGAGAACCAAATGGCTGATGCTTTAGCTACTTTGTCTTTAATTTTTCAAGTGAATGGTTGAAACGATGTGCCTACAATCCGGGTTATACGCCTCGATAGACCTGCTCATGTGTTCTCAGTAGAAGAGGTTACCGACGACAAACCGTGGTTCTATGATATTAAACGTGTTCTTCAAACTCAAGAGTACCCGCCTGGGGCATCCAATAAAGATAGGAAGACGTTGAGAAGATTAGCAAGCAGTTTCTTCCTCAATGAAGAAGTTTTGTATAAGAGAAATTATGACATGGTCCTGCTCAGATGTGTAGACAGACGTGAAGCAGACATGCTGATGCAAGAAGTACATGAAGGATCCTTTGGCACTCATGCCAACGGACATGCGATGGCTAAAAAGATGTTGAGAGATGGTTACTATTGGATGACAATGGAATCTGATTGCTGCAAATATGTGAAGAAATGTCATAAATGCCAGATTTATGCGGACAAGATGCACGTGCCACCGACTCTCCTCAACGTTATCTCTTCACCTTGGCCTTTCTCTATGTGGGGCATTGACATGATTGGAATGATTGAACCCAAAGCCTCAAATGGTCATCGTTTCATCCTAGTAGCGATCGATTATTTTACTAAATGGGTGGAAGCAGCATCTTATGCTAATGTAACCCGACGGGTGGTAGTCAGATTTATCAAGAATCAAATCATTTGTCGATACGGCATCCCGAGCAAGATCATCACTGATAATGGTTCGAATTTGAATAACAAGATGATGAGAGAGCTTTGTGAGGAGTTCAAGATCGAACATCATAATTCTTCTCCTTACAGACCGAAGATGAATGGGGCTGTTGAGGCTACTAACAAGAACATCAAAAAGATTGTCCAGAAGATGGTGGTAACTTATAAGGATTGGCATGAAATGCTTCTGTTTGCTCTGCATGGATACCGTACTTCAGTTCGAACTTCAACAGGCGCAACCCCTTTTACCCTAGTTTATGGTATGGAAGCAGTACTCCCCGTGGAGGTTGAGATTCCGTCTATGAGAGTGTTAATGGAAGCTAAACTTTCTGAGGCTGAATGGTGTCAAAGTAGATATGATCAGTTGAATTTAATTGAAGAAAAGAGATTGACAGCTTTGTGTCACGGTCAATTGTATCAGCAGAGGATGAAGAAGGCTTTTGATAAGAAGGTTCGACCATGCGAGTTCAGAAAAGGTGACCTTGTGCTCAAGAAGATATTATCTTTCCAACCTGATTCTAGGGGCAAGTGGGCTCCGAATTATGAAGGACCGTATGTCGTTAAGAAAGTTTTCTCCGGAGGTGCCTTGATTCTCACCAATATGGACGGTGAAGAGCTCCCGCGTCCCATGAACGCTGATGCAGTCAAGAAGTATTTCGCTTAGGTTTGAGTTGACAATTTGCTAGGTTGAAAACCCGAAGGGGCGGCTTAGGCAAGCTTTTGGTCAGACCAGTCTTGGCATTTGAGCACACTTTCGGAATTCGAAGTTGTTAGGGAGAATAGTGATCATTGTTTTTGTGTAACCCTTTCTTTCATGTACTATTTCCCAAACTTTTGTAAACCGTTGGAGTCGCGTTGTTAGCGAACTACCATCTTATTAATGAAATTTGAGCATTTTTACCATTTGTGGGCAAAATTTTAATTTTACGACAATGTTTGAAACAAAGTATTTAAAGTATTCTTATTTTTAAAATGTGTCGTGAATAATGAAAGGAATATTAACAGTTGTTCTGAGGATGGTCAAGCCATGAAATGCAAAACAGTACAGTAATTTATCCTTGCATGATGAACATGTTTCGTTTCAAAATCGTCATGAGGTGTTGGTTGTGTTAACTTGCATTTCTCGCGGTACTGAGTTCGGTGACTCCCCAGCTGTTCCAGTTAAGCGTTTGTTTTGGTCACCTTTATTTGGGCAATTTCTAAAGTGTGGTACGCTTTGTCTCATGCCAGTGGTCTATTGGTATTAGAAGTTTGGATTTGAATGCTTTTCTCCTCAGAAGACTTGAACCTTGTGGCGTGCTACGCTCCGACGTTGCTTTGGGGTTCCAATTCCAGTTATTTTCCGCCTTTTTTTAAGATTGGCCGAGTATCTATCATGTTGTGACATCTTATTGTCTTCAAGTTATTCCATCTGTTTGTTTTGTCAGCATAACATTCATGTATTCATTTACACTTATATCACGCATGCATATCCACATTTGCCGTTGATTTTGGGTTGTACTTTGTTTATTCAAACAGCGTACATGTTTCTTTCCAAGTAGAAGGTTAGCTTAGGCAGAAAATGTGCTTCCTTTCTAAATTCCCCAACTGAGCTAATCCTCGTGGATGATTTTTGATTTAGCCTACCCTGTCCATTTCTGGATAGGATGAATCCCCTGATCAAGTTACTTTCTCATTGGGTGGAGTCTTGTTTGACTGTTTTCTCTCTAGTTTATTCCTGGAGGAAGTTGTTGCCTCTTGCATAGGTTATCTCATAATTTTCCCCAGTGAAGTCGCGACCTAGACGAATGGTGCATTTATTTTGCATATTTAAATATGTGATCTCCTCGGGAAGGATTGATTCATGGTTCTCTTTGACGAAGATCTTATTCTCTGCCAATATCATCGCAATTTCCTTCTGAATTATTTTTGGAAAACGACAAGCGGTGGTCTCTTCATGAGCAACTTGTACGTTATTATTATTTTGGAAAACGACAAGCGGCGGTCTCTTCATGAGCAACTTGTACGTTATAGACATTGTTGGAGAACGACAAGCGGCAGCTCTTCACGAGAAACTTGTGCGTTATTATTATTGGAAAACGACAAGCGGCGGTCTCTTCATGAGCAACTTGTACGTTATAGACATCGTTGGAGAACGACAAGCGGCAGCTCTTCACGAGCAACTTGTGCGTTATTATTATTGGAAAACGACAAGCGGCGGTCTCTTCATGAGCAACTTGTACGTTATAGACATCGTTGGAAAACGACAGGCGGCGGTCTCTTCATGAGCAACTTGTACGTTATTATTATTTTGGAAAACGGCAAGCGGCGGTCTCTTTATTTGAGCAACTTGTACGTTATTATTTTTCTGGAATACAACAAGTGGCAGCTTCTTTATTTGAGCAGCTTGTATGTTATTGGTATTTTTGGAAGACAGCAAGCGGCGGCTTCTTTATTTGAGCAGCTTGTATGTTATTGGTATTTTTGGAAGACAGCAAGTGGCGGCTTCTTTATTTGAGGCAACTTGTGTATCTACAACCTTATTATTATTTCAGCATTAATTGGCATATCTCCGGAAATCTTGCAGAGAAGTTTGTTATGAATCTTTACCTTCAGAAGTTGGTAGTCCATCATCAGCAAATTTGATACTCTCTATCTATCTTTGACCTTGAGTTGTGAGCTCACTGATATTTTTGGGTCAATAATCTGTTTTATGGCCTATGCAAGATGCCTTCTTTGTTAGGGTCAGAGGTCGTATTCCCTCAATTTTATTCGCTGTCAAGAGTCTGTCATTTGAAGTCGATGGCTCGTTTCCCCAGTATTGTATAATCCTTGTCCCTGTGTTTTGTTGGTGTTTGATTTCTCCAGCATTGTCTTGTTTCATACAATATCTTTCTCTGTGAATTCAATCACTACATTCATATCAAACATAATGGCGGTATCTTAGGGCAAAAATTTGCGTATTATGTATTTAAGTACCTTTAATCTCGTCGAGACGAAGATTTTAATCTTCATATCTCCGGATAGAAGAAACTTAAATAGGGGCAGCTGTTGTACCCCAAATTTTGACCTAAGATACCACCTCCCATCTGCATCATTACATTGCAAGGGTTTTGACCTATTTTTATCAACTTTCAAAGCGGATTTTAAATTCATAACTTTTTCAAGTCGAGAGCTGTTTATTTTTTTGAACGCTAAATTTATTAATCGATCAATGCGAAAACAATGTTTATTTAATTATTTGTTATTCTGAATTTAAATAATTGGAACTTATTTTTCAGTTATTATATAAATTAAAGAATTATAAATAGTACAGTAAATATTTGGAAAGAAGTTTATTAATTGATCAAACAATGTTTATTTAATTATTTATTATTCTAAGTTTAAATAGTTGAAATTTTATTTTCAGTTATTATAATTTAGAAGAATTATAAATAATGAAGTAAATGATTGAAGAGAAGTTAATTGATCAATGATGTTTATTTAATTATTTATCATTCCAAATTTAAATAATTGGAATTGATTTTCAGTTATTATATAATTTAAAGAATTATAAATGATAAAATAAATAATTGGAAAGAAGAAAAGAATTAATTGGTAAATAATAGAATTTTATTTATCTTTATTCTAATTATTACAATTGTTGTTTAAATACTGTATTATGTACAAAGTATTTACAATGACAATTACATAAAATGTTTAAAGTAAAATAAAAACTATTTTTCTAAGTTCTAAATCTTCATCTTCTATCCGATACTTCTTTGATGCTCATTTGATTTTACCTGCAAAAATCAAAAGAAAAAGTTAGAAATAAATATATAATTAAAAGCAGAAAAATTAATTTAACGTTCATCATTAAAAGCAAACGGCTGGAATCAGTTTTTACCCTTTTTGCAAATCACGGGATTTTTCCCGGTTCACAAAAAGGGATGAATTTTTATTGACAAATATGAATGCACAAGTTAAAAATATGCACAAATTCAGTTTTTGTCAAAATTGCACATTTTAATTGTAAACTGCATAGTTCAAATCAATTGCACATTTTCAAAAGCCAACTGCATATTTCAAAAGCAAAACATCATATGCATAGTTCAACAGCATATGCATTTTCAACACAAGCCAAGTCCAACGTAAACTAACTGTCATGTGGGAATAAGTCAAAAAACATAAGGCTCCTCTACTGTTACATTGCAGTTGACAAAGAGGAAGTGTGCAAATCAAACTATGCAAGCAAATATTTCCTAATTACATCATTTTCCAGCTTATGCTTTTTCAGAACCAAGTACACAACATTACTTTAGTGTTTCAACTGTACTAAGGAGAGAGAAGAGAGAAAGAGTGTAGGTTTTACAGGTTTTGGCTTAGGCAGAAATGGATACAAAACAGAACAGCAGCAATACAATAAGAAAGAGGAAAGCATAGAAAAGAATATGGACAAAACTGAATGTAACAGTAATGTGCAGAGGCATCAAAGGAAAATGGTTAAAATATTCATAACCTGAATCATCCAAAGCAAAGCCAACTATTATAACAACAACAAAAACTCTTCAAAAAATTCAGAGAGTCAACCTGTCTTCAAGCTTTCAAAAAACAAAAACTGCCAAACAAATACAAAAACAAAATTCTCAAGGTCTCAAAGCAAAGCCAGAACCTGCTGTCTCAAAACCAGAACCTGCTGTCTCAAGGCCACAAACCAAAAACCTTATGGCCTAAAAAAACCAGTTCACCCTGTTTCCATAACCTGCATAAACCAGAAAAGCCTCAACCAATATGGCCTAAACCATAAAACCTGTTGCCTATCCAAAACCATGGCCAAACCAAAAACCAGTATACCCAAAAACCTGCATAAGCTTATAACCAGCATAAACAAATCTGAGCTAAAACCATTCAAAACCTTCCAAACCTTAAAAGGCCATAACCTGCCCAAACCTATGGTCCAACAAAAATCCAAAACCTGTCAAGCATAACATCCAAACCAGTAAAACCTTTCAAGCACACCAATGAACACTCAAGGCCATAATCTGTAAGTTCATAGAAACCCAGCCAAAAATACCATCAACCATAACCACAAAGCATAAACCATAAAACCAATTTCCAAACCCATAAAAAGCCTCAGAATATTCATCATAGGCCAACAATAAAAAAGGCGACAGAATCACAGCAAAGAAGAAGAGAGGAAAAGTATTCAAGCATCCAAGCATTCAAAGGGCAACAAATTTCTCAGAACCCAAAAGGTTCATCCTTGAAACATATCAACAAGCGTTCAAAGGCAACTCAGAAGCATACAACGAGGCAATAGAAGAAGAGAGATATAACATCAGGTTCTCAGGGCCAAGTCATCATCAAACCATAAATCAAAGGGGCAAAGAAGACAAACCAGGATACCACGCAAAGCTCACAGCCCCACTGTCTTCCCCGCCGTCTCGGCCGCCACAGCGCCCCCGACCTCCCTCCTCCGTCTCCAAAGGTAACATTTCTCCTTCTCTTTCTTTCAAAATACCTCAAATAATAACCATTAATAATTCGAAGTCAGAAGCAAAATCGGATGTAAAGATCATAACATGCAGTAAAAACCCTAACGAAATAAGAATGAAATTTGGTACCTTGAGTCTGTCGCCCTAACGCTTTGATTGGAGGGAAGAAGAAGCTTGGACATGTCGGTGGCCATGGGCAAGGAACTCAGGCGAAGGTGGAAGAAGGCAAAGACGAAGAAGAACGCGAAAACGAAGAAGACGAGCAAATGAGCGCCGCTCTGTAAACCTTAACCCTAATCTGTTTTCCCCAATACTAAAACACAATGTTTAACCCTAAACAAATTATAATGTATGGACCTTAACCCATTTTCCACACCTAAGCCCAACGATTTCTTATACACCCCCATTTCTGTTTGTTTCTGTTTTGGACCCTTAGAACCCTTTGGCCCATATATTTGTTTATCTAACCCTCTATTTCTAATACACCTCTGCCTATTTATTCTCTTTTAGTTTTTTTAGAATTATTATTAATTTAGTTAATTAATAAAGTTAATCAAATAGAGATAATTTAATTAAAGCAATTTTAATAATGTGACCAATTTTTATTAAGCTTAACCTTAGGTTTAATTTAATAATTTTAGTATTCCCTTTTTTAATTAGATTTAAGTTAATAGCTTTTAAGGTTTTAATTTAGTTTAGATTTATTTATTAATTCTTAAATAATACTTTATATTAATATTAAAAAAACATATAAAAATAGAAACATATAAAAACATTTTTATTTTCCTTAATTAATTCTCATGCTTTGTCCATGTTAAAAAAAAATACAAAATAATAGAGATTAAAAAACATTTTATTTTCTTTAATTAATTCCCTCGCTTTAATTAATATTAAACAAAAATATAAAAATGTGTGTTCACGCCATTTAGTCTGTTATTTAATTGTTATGGTTTAATCATCATCTATCTAATTTCCTGTTTGATTATTCAGTATTTACTTGGTTATTCTGTTTACTTCTTAATCCAAGAGAAAAAATTATTAAACTGGTTGACTTCATGTCCTCAAGTCCAATCACGCGAACATTTGCATTTCATTAAAACTTAAGATAATTTTTCCCAAAATATCCAATCTTTTCAAAACTTATACCTTTTAAGCCAAAACTTCGACATTAGGTCGTCGTACCTTCAAAAACCCGTCCGTATCCCTTTTCGGCCAAAACAATTTATTTTTAATCAAACGAACATTTTAATAAATAGATATTTCAAAAGGTTCCTATAGAGTACTATAGATACATTGGGTGCTAATACCTTCCCACTGTATAACCAACCCCCGAACCATAGATCTCTTTTCAAAAACGCCTTGTATTTTTATTACTTTTAAAAAGTATTATTTTACATTGCATATTTAGGGTTTTATTTCGCTCTTTCCCCTTTTCCCTTGGAAATAATAAAGCGCGGTGACGACTCTTGCTTTTGTGAGACGAATTAATCAATAATTCGATCTCCGATTTACCCCGCTACATTTTTTATCGCTACACTACGTACATAATAACTTTGTAAGGACTAAAACATATCAGTTTTTTTTGGACCAAAAACATATTTAACCTTAAAATATATTAGTTATGTGTGAACTTATAAGATTGATCACATAAGTAAATGATGTGGTATTTACATCATTGGTTGTACTCATTACTACAACAACAAAAAATCTTATCCCACACGCAAAATGGTTTTTACTACAGTTACATAGGTGAGGTATCGAAGGGAGTCATAAAAAGTGTGTCATTTAAACTCTCGGTTATTTTTAAATCGGAAGGTAATCTGTAAAGTGTTCACTGGTTCGATCTCCAGTGAGATCTTTTTTCGAATTTCTAAATGGGAAAATATTTTTTCCCTTGGTTTTGAAAATAATTGACGGGTTAAACTAGTTTTTCCCTTCAGTTTTAACATATAACTGACGAGTTAAACATGATTGAGTTTATTATATCTATGTGGATTGCTTATTCTAATAAACTATAACTGAAAATATAACCTTGAAAATTGATTTAGAAAATGAAAATACGAATAAACTAAGTTATATTTGAAAAATAACTTACAGTAATCAAAAACTTTTTGGCATCTTTCAACTCATTACTATTATCTCTCTTTCTTTTATGTTAGAGTCTCTCTGTATGTTTTAAGTTTTTCATTCAACACTTCCTCCTCTACTAATTCATTCTTTAAAACATAGAATTTGATGCTTTGTAAAATGAACAAGTATAGAATAAGGAGTTTAACTAAAACTAGATGTATTTGGAGAAATTTTAACAATAAAAAAAATATAGAGGAATAAAGAGTTGAAATATTCCAAAAAACATTGATTAATATAACTTGTTTTTCAAATATAACTTAGTTTTACCTATTATTAATTAGTAAATCACTTCAAAAGGTTATATGTTCAAAGAGTGGTTAGTGAAACAAGAAATTTACATTAGATATAATAAACTCAAATGTTACATGGACTTTAAGAGAGCTTCACAAGTAATCACAAAACAACAATTCTGATTTAACAACAACAATCATTATCAATTTAACAAAATAACAACATAAACAAAATGACAGCAACATAAACAATATGATAACAACATAAATAAAATAACAACAACATAAACAATATGACAATAACATAAACAATCAAATAGTCTCAATATCTTTCAACAAAATGACAACAACATAAACAATAAATCTATAACATCAATCTCAGTTTTACAAAAAAAAATCTATATCATTTTAACCAAAAACATCAATCTCAGTTTAAACCTCTAAGATTTCTTGTCTAAACATAAAAAATAACAATGAAATTAAGAACAAACAACGACAACAAAAATAATGTAAAATGATAAGTGATGTTTGACGTACCAGATATGTGAAGAACATGTGAAAATAATGATTTGGGTCTTCCATTTTGGCAATTATAGAACGAGAGCCTTTAACACATATCATCCTCGTATTAAGGATGGTATAGATTTAGAGCTCTTATTGCTTAAGAGTCACATTGTCGAATGAGAGCCCTAACACATGCAATGGAAATAATACTAGGAGGAAGAAGTTGAAATGAGACTAGTACAAGGATGACGAAGCTTGCATTAATGACGAGTTAGAAACCTCACTTCAATGTCACACTCTTTGTATTTTTCCATGAAAATACAAGATATTAGGGTTTTGTTTTAGAGATAGATGTTAGGGTTGTTATTTACTGTGTTGAGATAATTTTGTTTTTATAGTAGTCAACTTTTCATGTCGATTTTCCTTAAAATCGTGGGAAAGATGAATAAAATAAGAGCACATTTTTTATTCTAAATAAAATATAAAATTGCAAGAACTGAGAATCGAAGCTAAGACCCTAAACTACATTTGATATAGATCTTTTTAAAAAACCGAGGGATAAGTAATAATCTAAAAAAATAAAAAATAAAGTAAATGGTGTGTTTCAGGTCATTTGACATCGGTTTTCCATTAGTCAAGGTGAAAGTGTTGACATGAAATATAATATTTATAGTAGTGACTACTAGGATCTTCTCATTTTCAATTTGGATAGTTGATTCTCTAGATGAGGAGAATGTACCGAAAAAATATGTGAATGGATCACTTCTTGCTTTTTGCCTTCAGCTCATTATTCTGCCTCAAAATCAATGGTTGATAGGCCAGCAATACAAAATAATATTTTAGAATATTAATATGAATAGAATGTGATTCAAAGATTTAAATTAAGACTAGACAACAGACAGTAAAGGAAAAGTTGTAGAGCAGTTAAATAGGGTTGGGGCAAAAAAGGCCTATTGTAATATGGGCCTCAAAATTACTACCCGAGCCCGACGCTAGATGGGCTTCGGACTACCTTGCCCTAAACGGACTTTTTTAATAAACAGAAAATAAAATAAAAAATTCATAATATTTATTATAAATAAAATAAAAATTACATTATTTTGAACCTAATACATTTTTAAGTACTATATTATCTTTTATAAATACTATAATATATTTTTAAAAACAATACATGTCAAAATTGTAAACAATAATACTCAAATATTTAACATAAGAGAAATTAATAGAACACTAGGAAAGAGTGTTTATTATATTAATGTGTAATATTTAAAAGTGAAAGATTAAATAGAATAGATAAAAAAATTAATGAAGTGAGAAAAATCAATGTGTTATTTTAGAATAACACAATATAAGAAATAATATAATTTTTTTTAAAATTTATAGTTATGCGGATCTAATGGACTACTATGGCCCATGCGGGTTAACCTAATGTGTAGCGGACTTTTTAAGACTGGACTAAAAAAGTCCTTAAAAATATAAACTATAATTTGAAAATCTAAAATCTATAATTTTTCGAGTTGAGTGGACCAACTCATATGGACTAACCCATTTTGACAGTTCTTATCTTAGGGTATTCCCAATTTATAGTCAATGGACTATATATGTTTAATACGAGTGTTATTTATATTAATAGGATCTTAGAGATTATTTGTGCATACTTATGAGCTTTCTAATGTGAAATTGTTACTATATGTTATAAAATTTTATTAATTATTTTATTTAATTATCATATTTCTAATATATATATATATATATATATATATATATATATATATATATATATATATATATATATATATATATATATATATATATATATATATATATATATATATATATATATATATATATATATATATATATATATATATATATATATATATATATATATATATATATATATATATATATATATATATATATATATAATTATTTTAATTATTTATTAATTAGAGGTCTTACTTAATTAATGATCAAATTAAGTAATAAAACATAATGATATTTTGAAATTAGATATTTAAATAGCTCATTTTAGAATAATGAAAATTTTAATTAGTTATCTCGTATAGTTTTCAATATAGCATACACACACATATCTTCTTTTTTCTCATTTGAAAAATGTTAATGTATTAGGAATATCGATCAAGGAAGATCATCAATAAATATAAGTCATTTGTCTTAACATTTTTGTATTTTTTATTAGTACCAAAAAGCTTATTGCCATGGATACATGCATTATTGCAATCCCGTCTCTAATTGACTAACATATCGTATTTCTTATAATTGTATACATGCTCTTTTTTTATATTCTATTTTGCACCTAAAATATAATTGATATTGTGTATAATCATGTCTTATATAATTAATTGGTATTAAATTAATTCTAAGAGTAACACATATCTAATTTGGAACACTTCATATTGTTCGAAACTGTATGAGTACGAAGGTATTTCTAAATATGTGACTAATATGTGTCTTAGTTTGAAAAGATAACACCAAAAGTGAATTACCGTGTTGTTTTATCTTGGTATGTTGAGATGATGAGCACCTCTCATACTTGGACTTCTAGGCTTGCAGCTTAAGCACGAGGTGAAATATTCAGGTGGACAAATTTGAAATGTCTGATTGAAACCAATTAATTATTGTCTTTTTTGTGCAAATGGATCAGATCGAGTTGGATATCGAGTTAATCTAATTGTTTAATTTAAGTAGTATAGGATTGATTCGAACGAATTCAGATGAATATTTTGGATCTTTCAGAAACTAAATTCGGTCAAACTCAACTAATATTTTTATTTTTTTTATTTTTATTACTATAGAGTTTATCCATTATAAAAATGAGATTCATAATGTTGTCAGGTTATTATTATTTTAATATAATGGTGATATTGTTTTTTTGTGTGCAAGCAAGATATAATATAAGGGAGAACTAAGGGTTCTCCAACCTAATTACACCAACGAAATGGGAGTTCTCGACAAAAGAGAAATTAAAGACCAATTACAATTACGATAGAAATAACAAAGAATTTTTGTTAAACTCGTAAAAATAATAATTGGAATGAGTAATTTCTCTAAAAAAATGACTATTTCCAAACCAATGTTTTTATGTACCAAACTGTATTGTTAAAATTCCAAACCTCATTCCGGAAGCAAACCTCATTCCTCGATAACCAAATAATCCATGTGGTTGCTAACCAAATAACGTCCAACTTACCCTCTTTCACCTTTTTAAACCGACAAAAAGAGTGCCAACCCATAAAATTCGAGAAGCACTCATCCTCCAATCTATCCATTTTTCCAACTCAATTAGTTATTTCACTCCAAACCTTGTTAATCATTCTACACAAAGAGAATATATGGTCTCTATTTTCCTCTTCTATAGCACAAAAACAACAACTTTGTACATCTATGAGAAAATTAACACCTCTATTTACCAATAGATCTTTTGTTGGCAATCTATTAATGAGAAGTCTTCATCCAAATGCTTTAATCTTAAAAGGCACTTTCGTTTTCCAAATCAATCCCAAGGCCAAATCATGCCTATTTGGAGGCCCAAAAGGAACACAGAAGTTAGAATAAAAATAGTAACATGAAGCCACCGAAAAACCTTCCTCTGGATTAAAAAAATACTTCACCAAGTACATTCCTTCCAATCTGAAACCGAACTCCTCCAATCTCCCTTTTAAAAACAAGAAATCCTCCATTAAAATCGGGTTATTAGCAACGACCGAGTTAAGAACAAGATCACCTCACTCCCACCTCTCTTCACTCCAATCCCCCATACCCTCCACTGACACTCTCTTCAAACGAGAAGCCAAAAATAAATATGGAAATATCTCCTTTAAAGCTTTGTCCTCTAACTAAATCTATTCCCAAAACGGGGTATTAAAATCATTACGGATTTTGAACCTACAATTGTAAACTATAGGATCAAAGAAAGAGGATTTATCTAGAAAAACAATATCATGCCGCCAAGCAGAGCACAAGGAATTAGCTTTACAAGCAACTCCTCCACATGACACTTTAATCGATAAATCTTCATACCAGACTTTCAAGACCTTGTACCAAAGAGAATTTTAACCTTGAAGAATTCTCTATCTCCATTTGTTAAGGAGGGATAAATTAAAATCTTCCAAATTTTTAATCCCTAGCCCCCCTTTTTCAAAAGGTAAGTTCACATCCTTCCAACTTACCCAATGAATCCTTCTCTTAGCTTTCACTCCTCTCCTCCATAAAAAATTACTTTAGATCCTCGTAAACTCTTTAGTAACCTTCACCGGAATTTTGTAAAAGGACATAGTGAAAATAGAAAGGAAACACAAAATTAACTTCAAAAGAGATATCCTACCTCCAAGATTTAGAAAACGATTCTTCTATCCCGCTAAACGATTCTTCATCTTAGACAAAAGAGGATTCCAAGTCGACACCTTCCATGGATTAAATCCTATAAGAATACCAAGGAAAGTGAAATTACTTTCTTCCACCTTGCAAGATAGAACAAAAGAGACGGCTTCCAAAAAATTAGAGCTAGAATTAATGCCAAGCCCTCAAAACTGTCTTGATAGCTGTCATACACCAAATTTACCCGCCTACTTTTTTTGTTATCTATAGCCGAATATCCAGTCAGTCTTTATGTCTAGAAATTTAAAATGTCTCTTTGATATAATAAATAAAATTATTATTTAAAAAAATAAATTTATTTATTTATCATCTTTGTTCACTTTCTATCTATGCTTAGTTTTTTCCAACGTTGATTTATTTAGTTTTGCTTATTTAAAAGGTACATAATAGTTTATTTTGAAATTATTTATATATTTATTTTAAAATAGAAAATATTATACCATCCTTTTAAATTTTAAATGCAACTTTTATTTCAAATAATTAAGATAGCACAGTTGGTAAGGTGACATTGGTAAGTATATTGAGTGTAAGGTTGCGGGCTCAATCCTTTCTTTGTGTTACATTTTATATTTTATTGTTCTTTTGTATTTTTTTATTTAAAAAAGATTAAAAAAAGTCATTTTTAGATTATTTTATTATTATTTTTGTTTTCTATTTTAAGGCTATTTTAAATTTATTTTTTATTTTTTAAATATTTGATTTTTATGCACTTAATAGTTAAATTTGGAATAAATATATAAAATATTTTAAATCAATCTCAATATTTGAAATAGTCATAAACAAGGCTAGATTCATAATCGTGTTCACCAAGTTATGGACTAAATTTCGATCAGTTTCTAATCTTCAAAATCATGTCAAAAATAGATTAATCTTACTTGCTGCACTTTGGATATTTTTTTGTTACTAACTATTTCTATTTTCTAATTATCTTCAAAATCACAAAGATCATGTTTTTTTATTATTTAAATATTATTTTTCGTATTTTTAATTAGTGCATTTTTAAAAATAGTTATTTATTTAATTTGATGCACTTTTTATCAAAATTGAGTGCAAAAATCATAATAATTACCAAAAAAGTTATTAATTATTTCTTATTGATCAAGGTGTGTCAATTTGTGTCATAACTCACTTTTGATTGGACTATTTCCTTTTTGGGGTGTCTTTAACCTAATTTCAAATCTATAAATAGGGATCTCTTCACCCTAAATTTTTTATCAGCAACCATTTAGAGAATCAATAATCATTTGCAGATCAATAACTCACTAGAGTTCTCCTAAAAGTTGTTGCTCTTCACATCGAAGAACAACAACAAAAAAACTCTGAAGTCTCCATCAACAATCTTTTGGTGATCAACAATCTTATCAACAATTATTTTAGGATTCTGAACAGAACACCTAAAATTTTTCTCACAATTGGAGGGTGAGTTTTCTAACACTATCACACTCAACCTCTCTCTCTGAATGCTTCCTGTCAGGTACCACCTCTCTTTTTTCCTTTTTTTGCTCTGATGAAAGAGAAGTTATGTTTGGTTGTTCTTCTAATATAAGTTGTTTATGTTTTTAGTATAATACATGTTGTTATTATAATATGTGTTGGTATTATAATATTGCTTGTTATTAAATTGGTGGCCTTTGTAAATCAAATTGTATTGCTACTTAGAAGCCAGCGGTGGTACGTCTCCCATATCCTTCTTCTGTTGCTTTTTATTTATTTATTTATTTATTTATTTATTTATTTATTTATTTATTTATTTATTTATTTATTTTTATTAATTAGTTATTGTTACTATTTTAATTATTTATTAGAATTAGAACTAATGATGGGCTTGGATCATCCTCTTTTAATCCACACTCCCTCCATGCATTTGGGTCAAGTTCAATTTCTGAACTTGGGCCCTTAATTTCTACACCCCTAATTTTATTAACTAACTGAAAATACACCCTGCATAAATTAATTAAAATTATATTTTTTTATCTTTTATTTTATTTATCAATTTATTTATTTATATTTCCATAATTGAAATTTATTTTTATAATAAATTCTAGATTTATTTATTTACTAATTCAAATCTTTTTTATCAACTCATTCAAATATCTTTTTTAGTTGCATTAAAATTATTTTTTCTCATGTATTAAAAATATTATATATATATATATATATATATATATATATATATATATATATATATATATATATATATATATATATATATATATATATATATATATATATATATATATATATATATATATATATATATATATATATATATATATATATATATTTAAAAAATATATAACCAATTAAATTACTAACAATTTTCACTAACCTAATTCAAACCTTATATCTATTTTCAAAAAGGATTATGGAAATATTTCTCATTAACTTCGAACTTCGTCTAACAACTCTGCAATTTATAAACTCAGACTTCGTTCAAGGATTAATTCGAGATATTCCTATAATCCATAAAAAATGCCAACTAACAACCGCAAACTACGAATTGGGACTCTGATTTCTCATAAGAGGATACGTAGGCATACGACTAAAATTGTGGCGAGTTCCCCTAATAAAAAATTAAAACCCTATTTCCTAAGTTGTAATTCTAAACCCTAGTATCCTTGTGAGCAAGGTAGATAAGGAGTGCCTAACACCTTCCCTTCGTCTAAAAACGAGTCCAACAACTTAGAATTTCTGACCAAATTAGGATTATCATTTATATCCCCTTCCTTAGGATAAAAATTAAGAGTGGCGTCTCTATATTTTAAAATCAGTTACAACAATAGCCCACACATGCTTCCATGTTCCTTCTCCTACCAATAAAGTATCATCCGCAAATTGGAGAAAATATCAACAAGATAACTTCCTTTGATGAGAAATTTACCAAATTCTCTAATTTTGGTTGACTTTCTGACTAACCCCACTAAACCTTTCGCCACCAAAACAAAAAGAAAAGGAGAAAGCAGATCTCCTTGCCTCAATCCCTCTCAATAACAAATTCCTTAGTTGAGCTACTGTTGAATAACACTGACATTTTACTTTGAAAGGCCAACAACTTCATCCATCTCCTCCATTTCGCACCAAAACCCATTCTCTGCAATATATATCATAAAAAATTCCAACTCACCTTATCATGTGCCTTTTCAAAATCCACCTTAAAAAGAAGACAGTTACTTTCTTCTTTTCTCGCATAATCAACCACTTCATTATCTACCACAGCACCATCAAGCAATTTTCTATCTGGAACAAAAACACTTTGACAAGGAGATATGATGTCATTCAAAACCCTTTTCAATCTCCCCGCCAAAAGTTTTGCTAAAGTTTTGTACAAACAACCTACTAAACAAATAGGTCTATAATCATCCAAACAAAGAGAGTTAGGGAACTTAGGGATCAAAGTCAAGAAAGAAGAGATAATGGTTTTTGAGATTTCACCCCCAATATGGAAGAAATGAAAAAACCAAACAAAATCGTCTTTTAGAAATGACCAACATTTTTTGATGAAAAGAAACGAATATCTATTCGGGCCCAGACTTTTAGAGCTACCACAACCCCGAATAGCCTCTCTAATCTCATCCTCTTGAAAAGGACTTTCGAGGTACCTACTTTCCTCCTCACTAATCTTACTGAATGGAATCCCCTCCAATAAAGGTCTCTCCCTTTTCGTTTTAAAGAACTTGTTTGAGAAATGGTTTGTGACCTCCTCTCTAACCTCATTAACTGTCTCCAATAAAATACCCGAAGACATCACCGGACCTATGTGATTGTGCCTTCTTCTTTCTTTCATCACCTTATGGAAGAAACCACTATTAGAATTCCCCTCATTGAGCCACTTTAATCTCGATTTTTGAACCAACATATTTTCTTTTATCCTTAGATTCGTCCAAAACTGACTTGAAGCTTATTTTCTTTTGACAATTGTATCTGGATGCATAACCTCGTCTTCAATCTTCAATCTATCATCCCCTACATTTATAACTCTAACTCCTTCCTCCACCTCCAAATTAACTCTACCAAACACCTCCTTATTCCACCATTTAAGTATCTCTTTTAGAAGTCTTAACTTTTCTTTTAACACATAATCACCTCTTCCTTCCACTTTGAATTCTTTCCATTCCTTTTCCACAAAAGGAACAAAAGAATCGAAAGAAAACCACTCGTTATTGAACTTGAAAGGTTTAGATCCCCAATTATCGTTATCCTTCACAATCCAAATAGGACAATGGTCCGAAATGTCTCTAGAATCGAGTAATTGACCAATCACGCCCCATCTATTCACAACAATATCTGATATAAGAAATCGATCAATTCTACTCATGAATTTACCATCACCGTTATACCAAGAGATTTTTTTTCCTTTGCAAAGAATATCCACCAACCTACTTCCCTCGATAAAATCCGTAAAAAGTGTCATCTCATTACTATTCTCCATCTCCATCATCCCCTTCCTTTCTCTAATATTTTTAATAACATTAAAGTCCCTCCAATAATCCATTCATCATCCTTGTGTGTTTCCTTCAAATCAAGCAACTTGTTCTACAATAACTTCTTTTTTCTCAAGTCATACGAAGAATATAAGTTAACCACATAATAAACATTGCTCTTTCAAATAAGTTTGATCCCTAAAAATTGTTCCCCTTTAAAACTATTTAACACTTCCACCATGCCTTCCTTACTACAAGATAAGATATGCAATATAAAAATTTTAGTGTTATTTAATTTACAGTTTAAATATGATAATGGTCAAATTAAAGTTAAATGATATTAAAAAATTTATAACGTAATAATAATTTTTTCAATAATAAAAAAGTATTTTTAATTGGACTATTTTAAAATTTTAATAGTTTATTTTAAAATTAAAAAAATAATGTTTGTGAATTCTATTTAAAAAGGGTCATTTTTATGAGTTTAATCCAATAAATATTAAATCTATCTAATTTATCCATTAAATTAATTAAATTTAATATGTCAAAAATTGAAATTTTATCAATTGAAATAAAATATTTAAAATAAAACTGCAATTTGTGTTGGATTTAAATTTTGAACTAAATAATTCGTAATTTTTAAAAATCACTTAGTTTGGAAGGTATTATAACGAAAATTTTCATGCACATCCCTATATGTTACATCATTACATATGCTTTGTTATTACTTAGAACAAAAACAAAGAGGAGAGACAGAACAAGAATAAGATACTCATATAGATAATTTATTTTAATGAGATGAGAGGTTAATTTTCCATTTTTAGGTAATTTGGTCTTTTATGAAAAGAATCAATACCAAAGTAAGGTATATATTCTTTTAGTTGTCTTTCAAATTTCACTTTTTTTTTCGATTTGTGCATGTCATTTTTATACAAAAAGTAATAATATTCTTCAAATTCATCTAAATTATAAAAAATTAAAAAATTAAAAAACATACATGATTATATTTGTTAATCAATTTAATTTATAAAATTATCGATGAAAGAGAAAATTTAAAATATATATATAATTTAGATACATTAAACAATTCTAATAACAATCTTCTTTATTTACGAATTAAAATAATTATTTACTTAATAAAAAAGAAAGAGGGGAGAGGAGAATATTTTGTCCTACATTACACTCCATTAAAATGAAGGTAAAAAAATGGTTACAATAGAGAGAGAAAAAAAAAAGCTTTTAGTACTAATCTTCAATGTAATTGGAAGTAGTAGTAGTTATGATAAGTGGATCTTTTTCATCATGAGTGATAACAATTTCTTCAAGACAACCATGAACATTATTCTTTTTCATCTTAGTTTCAATAAATGTAGGTAATTTATCATCATCATCATCATCACAAGTAGTAGTAGTTTTTATTGTTGAAGCTTTTGTGAGTTCTTTAGCTCTTCGAACTTCCATATTCCAATCAGTTCTACAAAGAACAATCAACATAAGCATAGCACATGAGCCTTGAGCAGCAAGTAACCCAATCCACAACCCTGCAAATCCCAATTTAGCAACAAAACCTAAAAAGATGGCGACCGGCATTCCAACCAGGTAAAAAGATCCCAAGTTTATGTTAGCACCGATTGTCGGTCTCGCGCTTCCTCTAAGAACGCCGCAACCCGTGGTTTGTGGACAATTTCCAAGCTCACAAAGTCCAACAATCGGTAACACAATGGATGTTAGTTCAAGAATTTCTTTGTCATTTGTGAAGAATTTTCCCCATTGGTTTCTCATCAATGTTGTGAATAGCATTGCTCCTAGTCCTAAAACCATAGCAACGAAAAGCGAAACTATCATTGAGATTCTTGCTTTCTGTGGCCTATTCGCGCCTAACTCGTTCCCGATTCTTGTGGAAACTCCGAGACTAAGTGACGATGGAAAAACATAAACCAAAGATGTTGTTTGAATGAGTATTCCCATTGAAGCAATAGTTGCTTTAGGGTTAATCAAAAGTCCACACATCATTATCATGAACTCGTACCACCACCATTCGAGACAAACCGAAACGCAAGTAGGAATCGCGAGCGAAAGCAACGAGGACCACCCTTTAACACATTCTAAGCTCGGCGAAATCCACGAGTCCTTATAAACTCTAGAGAACCACAAAAAAGATGACAACAAAATAACAAGGTTCAAGTTAGTCAAAACCATTGCTATCGATACCCCCGCAATTCCCATTTCGAAATAAACAACTAAAAGAAAATTGAGAGGGACATGAAGCAAAACAGAAATAGCTGAACAATATGTCAAAGGCAATGTGATTCCTTGAGTCCTAAGATAGATTCTCAAAGGATGAAGAAATGAGACAAGAAAAAGATCAGGTATTGAGTAAAGTATAAAAGTTTGAGCCATGGATGAAATTTCTTGGTCTTGACCTGAAAACAAAAGGATTGTTTTCATGTTGGACCAAATGAATGAGATAGGGATTGAAGTTGAAAGAAGAAGAAGAACTGTTCTTTGAAGTGTTAAGCCAAGTATCTTCCATTGTTTTGCTCCATAAGCTTGTCCACAAATTGGTTCCATTCCCATGGCTAAGCCTGATATCACTGAGTAGCCAGTGATGTTTGCAAAACCTATTGAGAGTGAACCTCCTGCTAGCTCCATCTCACCAAGATATCCAAGAAAAATCATGGAGATCATTGCTCTTGAATATATCAATAAACCAGTTATTGTTGTTGGACCTGATATTTTTCCTATTTCTTTGATTTCTGTTAAGGCCTGAAAAATGCATAAAGAAAAAGAAACAAACAAAATAAAAAAATAAGCAAATAGTTATATTTAACATTTTAAGCTCAATATTAATAAATTTAGTTTAATACCCTTTTTTCATGTCACTAAAAAGATACTAACTTGGTACTTTATTGAACTTAATTATTACTTTTCAAGGAAAAAAAAGAACTTGATTTGATATGTTATGTTTTGATTTGTTTTGTTACCTCTTTAAGAGTAGGCCAAGAATGAGATTCATCTTGGACATGATCATCATGAAGGGTAGGATTGGAATAAGGAACTTTGGTGTGAGGATTAATGAGGTGAGTTTTTGTTGGAGAAAGAAATGGTGATGTTGGTGAAGATGGCTTTGGATTGCACATGGCTAAGTATAGAAACTCAAAAGTGTTGAAAAGAGATTAATATGTGAATGGAAAAGTTAGAAAAATGTAGGACTCTCTATTATGATGATAGAGAGTTAGAAGATAGTTTTGTTTGAAGGAGAATAGAAAGGTTGTTGCATATGAAGTGAAAGGAATGAAGGAGAGTGGGTTTTTATGCATGAAAAATGATAAGGTCCTTTTCGAAACGTGTCTAGAATTAAAGCAAATTTTCAAATTTTACATTAACTTTAAAAAAGAAAAATAGACTTTATAGTTTAATTAAAGTGTTTATATATGAATTAACAAAATCGTAAAACGGGTTTAACTAGTTAAACATTTCAATTTTGTTCTAAAATTATATAATAAGTTAAGATTTTATGTTTGCACCTTTTAATATATTTGTTTTGTTCCGTTTATCGTGAATAATAAAATTATTAAATATTAATGTATTCATTTTGACCAATAAATTATATTCATGAAATTCAAAAATAAATTTATTTAAAAAAAATAAAGTCAAAGTAAGATTAAACTTGAACGGAAGAAATGCTTGTGGAGGTGCATAGTAACCGACCTATGGTAGTGTCATAATATGAAACCTATAGTTAGTATTTTAAGAAATAAGAAACATTTGAGGGTATGGCATCTTTAAAAAAAAATAGTGGATAATTAAAAAGCTTTCTTTACTTTTAAGTTTGTTTAAAAAATAAGTCAAAAGTTGTGTTCAAGACGGTGAAACTAAAAAAATCTAGATAAGAAAGAATGAATAATAATGAATTTATTCTCTTTAATGATATTTTAAGCCGTCAAAACGACGACAAGTTTGGTTTGATAATGATGGCACTAAATAAGTTGCTTTTAACTAGCTTGTTTGTTAATGAAAATGGATAATATTTTCAAACATTAAGAATTTTGGAATATAATTGGGAGTGGGAAGTGGAAGTGATTAACAAGTTATTTGTGTAGGATACTTTTTTAACACTACTATCATATCATGTTTTGTAATTTAATCAAAAAGTTTTACTTTTCTCTAGCGGTTGACTCCTAGTTATATAGTACTTGTTAAATAATATGATAGCATTATTAATTAAACAATTTTGTATTGATTATTATTTACAAACAAAATTTACTTAGGTGGGATTTCAATGCTCATTTCAGTATGGTTTAAATATATTTTAATATTAACAAAAATACTGACAGATATTAGAATTCGATAGGATAGGATTTAGACATATCTTAATGGTAGATATTGGAACTTTGTAGAGTTTAAACAAGTCTTATTGTTAACATAAGCAATAACAAATATCAAAATTTTATACAACTTAGACAAATCTCAATATTGACAATCAAAAGTACTATCAACTATCAAAATATTGAAATTATGTGGGGATTTAAATATATCTCAATATTGAGAGAAGCACCGTAAATTCCAAAATTCAATAGGATTTAGCAAATCTCAATGCCAACAAAAACACTAATAGATATCTAAATTTTGTAGAATTTAGACGGATCTCAATTCTAACAAAGTCTTAATAATCAAATCGAGATTTAAAATCCCATTTTTGCAAAGTATGAAACAACACTTTGTAAATTGAATCAATTAACTAAACATTGTTTATTTAATATTAATCTATTATTATAATCATCATTATTTCTCTTGTGGCATGGTCCATGGAACACTCTTTGGATTTTTTTAAAGAACAAGGGGGGCAAACACAAAATCATGTGATTGGAAATTGTTATAATATTAAACAATTTAACACACTCCAAATATATAACATGGTTGGTTTGGTTTTCAACATTACCTACTTGTTTCTTATTTTGGACAAAGCAAACATGTTTGGTTTTTGCCTAGCCAAACCATGCATGTTCCATTCTTTCCCAACTCATGTCATAGAAACCCATTCCTAACACAAGTCCTCCTGTCTAGGATTTTTATAAAGAAACATCCCAAAACCTAAAACATTCCCTTCACTACTTTGCCTAAAGATGGCAAGTTTTCACTAATATCCAATTTTTAGGCCCCACATTCCTTTTCCTATTGCTCATTTCCTCTTTATGTTATTGCTAGTTGAATGCTCATCATGTGCAAACAATTTTTGGTAAAGGCAATCATTTAATGGATGCATAGTAAGCCAATTGCAAGTTGGTTGTAAAATTCATGTTTCAACAATTTCCCGCATTCACACAGTCGATGCCGGATTTACATTTAAACCGTTTGATCTTGATTAAACTGCCATTAATATGCAAACCGTTTGATCTCGATTAAACTGCCACTAATATGCAAACCGCGTGAATGTTAGAGATTGTTAACTATTACCGACTGCAAACAAATAAACTGACTTAACATCGATAGAGGATATTATATCAACTAATATTACATTTTATTACCACTTTCCCTCTTGTGGAGGTTATCTTCATTGAAATAATATCCATATAAAAAAAAAAGATAGGTGTTATTGTCATGAAAGGGACCACCAGCAGTGTTACTGGCTGTATGCAGAAGAGACAGATGGGAAATGGGAAACATTGGAGAGAGAATTACCTTTCTCCCAATCACAGCCATTTAAATTGTATCATCAAAGTGTGTGTTGAGTTTGTGCCTGTATAGAAGAACAAAAGCACTTCTGTTCATTTATCATTATCTCGAAGACATAAGAAGGAGAAAAAAAGAGTCACTGTTCTGCTTTCTCTTACAATGTGCACCACTCTCTGAACCAATCAATTTCATTTTGTTTTTTAGTCTATGAGCATATCAGCACATAATTGAACTTCTCTGAAACCCATGATAAATGAAGTCAGAGATTACACGTGGTTTTAGTTTAACCAGTTATTGGGAATGAAAAGGACACATGTGTCAACAGAATTATTAGCAATAGCTAATTATTAGAAATAATTAGCTAATTATTTGGATATAATGCAGTCAAAAAATGATTGTAAGGACCAACTTGACCACTGGTAAAAATGGAAAATGCATTGCATGTAGTCAACTTTATATTTTCTGCAGTTGTAATCTCAACCATACGTCCAAGATCAGATATTTATGATTTGTCCGATCTCCATTTAACAATCGATGTTTACCGTCGACTGCTGCATTGTGACTATGGTCAATCTAAACCGATGGAGTGGTATTGATTTCCCTAACTGCATGGTTGCAGACAAGGCCGTCTTAAGTTGTTTTTGGAGACTCTGTTGGTTAGCTACTGTTTCACCGCGACAAAACAACAATGAGCCATATTTAGTCGAGGTTTAACCATGAGAAATCTATTAAGAGATCCTATTTCACCACAAATTAACGTGAAAAATTTGAGGCCCTATGCTATAGCCCATATTGCACACCAGACGACACTGGTTTCAGAGATTGTGTGCTATAGTTCATCTTGCATACTCTCAAAGACGGCCTAGTTGCAGAAACTATGTGCTATAGCTTATCTTACACGCTCTCAAAGACGGTCCTAATTGCAGAGATTGTGTGCTATAGTCTATCTTGCACACCCTCACAGACAGTCCTAGTTGAAGAGATTGTAAACTATAGCAACCCGGGTCTGAAAGATACATATGTGGAGCAGAACCAATGCCGGTGAACCTAATTAGTAACAGTAACAGCAATGCTAAAAAATAGCAAAATAAAACCGTTGTTCTCTAAAGAATGAACATGAAATGGAAACACATAAGGAATATGGCATCTTGAATGGGAAAGTGTGTGTGTCTAATTCCTTCTTACCTAAGGAATTTAATTTAATAACTTGAAAACAAGACTTCTAGTATCACATGATTATGGCATAAAAGTCCATTGTCATAAATCATAAAGACATTATTTGAAGACAAGTTGGCTAAGTGGAGATCAGGCAGAATTTTTTGAACTACAGCACAAGTTTGGTAAAGAGTGACAAGACAAATCAAGATTTAATTGACATTATAAAAGATTATGCTTCACTAGAAGGTAGAATAGATTCTATGCTCATTACACTGAAACCAGAACTTTTTTTCCCTGTTTGTAGATAGATAGGTGAATGGTTTATGTGGGAATTTGTTCAGGAATGAGGTAACAGTTGTGCCAAATCACACCACCATTCTCTTCCTTTTTTTTTAGGGAATCAAATTACTTTGTTTTGGATAAATAGAGATATGTTGCAGACAATGCATAGCATTATTAAATTATTATTGTTGCACCACTTGGTGCCAAAAGTAGTAAATTACGGGAGCCATGTGCTAGGAATTTTATGGACCAAAACCAGTAAGCATCTTTTGTGACCAAGATAAATCATATCTGTCTGAATGAATAAATCAGTGGTATAGAATTAGACACTGAACGAATTCTATTTAGACATATTTGAATAAACAACTTACTTGCATAGACCTATTTGAATAAACAACTTATTTACGGTTTATGGCAGAAGTGTTTATCATGATGAGCGTTTATGTATAAGTTATTTCTATAACAAAAAATAACATTAAATTTAAATATTTATAAGTTATTTTCATAAGTTATCTTTGACAACGTGTAAAAATAGATTAAAAATAACTTATAAACAACGTGTAAAAATAGATTAAAAATAGCTTATGAACAATGCAATAAAGTTTTGTTTAAATTGATGGAATCAGATGGAAGTGTGAAATAATATTTTATTGTTTGAATTATTTAAAATTGAATGAAACTGAGCGAAATGGAGTGTTATGAATTTCATTTCATTCCATCATTTACTATATACCACACCATATTCTTCTCCTCCAATTTAGACGAAATGAAGAACTTTTTGTTTCGTCTTAAAATTTCTAAATAATTGAATCTTTATGCTACTTCATTCTATTCAGCTTCATTCTATTCAGCTTCATTCCACTCCGTTCATAATGTTCCTTTCATACGTAAAGCACTCAATTTTTTTTTACACGAGTAAAGCACTCAATCTTAAAAACTCAAAAAGCATCTAAAACTTAAAGTAATTAATACTTACTTTAGACATGCTTAATTTTAATGAAGAAAAGAGGGAGGGAAAGGGAGGTGTTTAATTATGTATTAAAAGGAGAGGATTAGAAGAGTTTGAATGAACCAAAAATACCCTTCTAAATTGTTTATTGGAAGAATAAAAAATGATTGAAAATTTTGCTTTCCTCCATTCTCCCATAATATTGGGTCCAAAACCGAGTTAATAAAAATGTAGTTTAAGAAAACTGACCCTCAATCGTATTGCAACGACTCCTAATTCAATTATCTAAATTTAAAATCAATAAAGTTATAAAGGAAGTTTTTTGAGTTTGGACAGTCTTATTGCAATGACTCTTAATTCAATCACCTAATTCTAAATTCGATAAAAATATGTACGAGTAAAAATCAATCGATCCACTGAATCGACAACCCTGACCTATCAGTTCTATGGCTCAAACTCTAATTTCAATTCTATTCATGTTTGACTAGAGTACATTATGCAAGCGTCAATCAACCCTATGGAAATTTGAGTTTCATATCACCATACAGACTTATTTTATCTCCTCAATTATCCACCAACTAGACACTCTTAAAATTTCAAAAGATAATATATTCACTGAAATTTGCATTTTAAATTATCAATACAAATATTAGTGTCTTTAATATAAAAAAATATTTTTTCTTGATTTCTTAATCAGTGTCATAACAAGGCATTGGTTCTAAGGAGATGGTTAGCAGAATCCTATACTTCAATAAAGAGTTATAATGCCAGTTAGACACTTCACAGAAACACCCACAAATTAGGTGGAATCAAAGAATGACTAGCATAAACCAAACCTGTGGTTCGAGATATCTTATATTAAAACAATGAAAATACTTGTGCCAAAAAAGGAGGAAGGAGCAGTAAAAACAGGTCTCAATCAAGATTTACATCAGCATAACACAAATACAAACACATCACACAGATGAATCAGATTCCAAACCATCATGAATGGAGCACTAATGAACAATCAGCATTGCCTTGAAATAAATAAATTTTTCATGTGGCAAGATTCTCAAACTCAAGATGTAAATCATTTTGGTGGGAAAAGATGGCGCTAATATTAACTTTGGAACATATGCAAGATCCCCCCAGCATACATTCCCGCGACATCTAGCTTTAACAGAAACATCTAACACAGGCAAAACGGGTTTACAATGACGAATGTCGTCTTTGATTGCATGCAATATTACAATTTATTGATTACATACGAAATTCCAGACATTTGGGAAAACCAATTATATATGAATTTCTTACTTTATATTGTTACTTACACATCAAGAAAAGTATTGTTGTCCCTTCCTTACAGCAAACCAACCTCTACTTTAAACAGACTACTCAAATTATTGAGATTTCAAGAAAAATCGGTTCCCGGAGCATTCTTCGCATTAGAAAATAGTAACCCAAAAAATTCAGGCTGTTGGTTTTAATAAAGACCAATAAGATAACAACACAGCCAATGTTTCATTGATTCATTAGAAAATGAGGGGGAGGTTGAAATTTTGAGGAGAGGAAAACTCAAGAATAAGGCAACAGAGACAATAACTATTTACAAATTCTTTCGACCTGTTCATTTTCACTGTCCCTCTTCGAAATAAATAAGTGCCAAAAGAAAACAGCATGTGATACCTCATACACGGCTTCGAGTCTTCTGTGTACCAGTTCGGGGAATAGCTAATAAAGCTAAGAGTCCGCTCAAAAGAGCTGCAACTGCTGCCACGGCAAAGGCTGGAGAGTTTCCTCCACCGAATAACTGATCCCATGGTCCACTTCCCAAGGACACTATGATCTGTTTCAAAAATGATAAATGTGTAACTTAGTAACTCCAAAAACCCAAATTCTGCTCAAAACTACAAAATCACCCTTAGATTTAGGTCCTGTATGTAGATTTGTTTTATTCCAATTAATACTACAACATTATAAACACCCCACTTAAGACTAGTAAACGTAAATTTTTAGTATGCTTTCCTGAGTTGGGAGCAGTGTTACCGAATATCGGCCATGACGGCGCTATTGCGGATATATGTGGCGGTTTTTGAGCTCGCCGCAATGGTAAATATTAGCCACTATTGCAGGTTTTCCCGCAATAATCCGCAATGACAGCGCCACCAAGTGCCTGGTATGGCAGGATTGTGGCTCTCCACCATAGACAACACTGTTGGGAGCCAGTTTACACCATACAGACACTCTAGTTGGCAATACTATATGTTGAGATTCTTGCATCTACTATTAACAACTCTTTCTTTTTTAATCTTTATTCTATTACCACGTAAGGTGCCCTATCATCTTCTATCTATTAATAGTTCTTCTGTGTAATAAAATAAAAATGGACAATTTTTTATTATGTTGCAATGAAATTTTGAAAGGAAACAAAAATTTGACCAGATCAAAACAATGAAGTACACAAAATTCCACTTGCACTACAAGTGTGAGAATAGTTGTTGTTCACGGATTATTGAAAAAAGAATAGCCACTGAGAAATTTATCGGGTCGAGTCGCGGATCGGTACGCTTTCTTTAAGACGTTTCGCCGGATGCCAACAAAGTGCAAGGCAGTCGATAATAGGCGACGTCTCCAGGATAAAACAGCCCGTTCGAATAAAATACGATTATCAGTTGCACTGTGATAAATCGTTATATGAATAACACCTTCTGATGGTGTAGAAACCACTCGTAGTATCTGCAAAGAAGCAGTCGAAAAACAGAGTAGAAAAGATTGAGATGAAGCAGAATAGAGAGAGAGAAGAGTGAAAAACGAGATTATGAATACTTGAGTTATTTGCAAATGAAATAATCACTAATTGACTCTTGGAAGGCAAGTAATTGACACGTCACTAATTCCGTAATTAATTAATATTAAATATTAATTAATTTCCACTATTTTTTAATTAATTAATGCTAATTAATTCCACCGAATTAATTAATTATTAATAATCATTAATAATTAATTTTCACCAAAATCCGGTTCAAAAAATTAATTCATCTGGACCGAACCGAACCGAGCCGAGCCGGCCGGTCGGACGGACGGCGGCGGCGGCGCGCGCGTGTGTGTCTAGATGACTTAGTGGTGTGTCCTCACTCCTTAACAAAATTGGGGTGCCCCTTGGGGCCCAACCCAAGTGTCCAAGTTGGAGTATTTATGCACTACTAGAAGTTGTGTTCCCTCCAATGTGGGACTTAAATGAATCCTTTCAAATTCACTCACAAACTAGTTCATTCATGTGCTCATTTATTGCCCATTTAATGTCAATGAATCATTCCAATTCCCAATCCAAGTTGTCATCATTCCAATATTTCCAACAATCCCCCACTTGAATTTAAAAGGTGATTTTAGAGGTAACGTCAGACGTTTCTAAGATTGTGCATAAGCAAAGGTGTCTATGACTTGAACCTTTGCGTAGCAAGTAGGATTCTGATTCAACAAGAGTGACACAATTGTCTTGAACTCTATCTCAGACATCAGACCCGCACACAACCTTTTCTTTAAGGTGTATTCTAATAGCCCGTGCTTTAATGGCCCTGCACGTGTATCCCGGTTTAGTGAAGGCTCTAGGAATTTTGCCTCGCAATTCCATAGGAACCGACCCAAGTTCCACAATCACCAAGGTGAGTCTATCAAGAGTACTCCTGTAGTCTAGGTACTCCCTCATACAGAGTATAGATCTCATTAAGAGTTTCTATTATCTCAACCTCTTATTACTTCAGGAATCATGCTTCTCTTGCATGATCATCTCATATCACTCACAACTTGTTATTACCCATTGAACCTATTTCTTGGGATCTCCAGTCATTTAGGTCGGGTTACCATTGTGAGCAACTCATATTCATATAGGCATTAGTCCCATCTTATATGATGTGTTATAGACTTTCTCTCTAGCTAATCCTTTCGTCAAAGGATCTGCTAAGTTTTCATCAGTGCGTACATGATCCACTCTTACAGCTCCTTTAGAGATACAGTCTCTAATGGTGCTGTGCTTTCTTCTTATTTGACGTCTTTTACCATTATAATAACGGTTCTCAATTTTTGCAATAGCCGCGGTACTATCGCAGTGGATCAACACAGCTGGCATAGGTTTTTCCCATACGGGAATCTCAGCTAGCAAGCATCTTAACCAACTTGCTTCTTCACTAGCTGTGGCTAGTGCTATCATTTCAGACTCCATTGTGGACTGAGCCAGAATGGTCTGTTTCTTTGATTTCCAAGATACAGCTCCTCCGGCTATACTAAATATATAGCCACTAGTAGCTTTGGAATCATCTGACAAAGTATTCCAATCAGCATCACTGTATCCTTCAAGTACAGCAGGAAATCTCTGATAATGTAAACCGAGGTTCACAGTCTTTTTGAGATATCTCATGACTCGCTCAATAGCTTGCCAATGTTCATTACTTGGTCTACTAGTAAACCTGCACAACAATCCCACGACATATGCAATGTCAGGTCTAGTACAGTCAGTAGCATATCTAAGACTTCCAATGATACTTGCATATTCTGTCTGTTTAACACTTTCACCAGTGTTCTTAAACAGTTTCATGCTTGGATCGTATGGAGTGCTAGCAGGTTCACAATCAAAGTAATTATATTTCTTTAAGATCTTTTCCACATAGTGTGATTGATCCAAAGAAATTCCTTGTTTGGATCTAGTGATCTTGATACCGAGGATTAAATTTGCTTCTCCCAGGTCTTTCATATCAAAGTTGTTGCACAACAAAGATTTCACATCATTAATAGTCTGAATGTTTGATCCAAATATAAGTAGATCATCTACATAAAGACATATGATAGTGCAAATGCGATTCTCAGATTTGTAATAAACGCATTTGTCACTTTCATTCACTTTATATCCATTTGATATCATTAAGTTATCAAATTTTTCATGCCATTGCTTAGGGGCTTGTTTTAGTCCATATAGAGACTTGTCTAACTTACAAACCTTGTTTTCTTGTCCATGGATCACAAACCCTTCTGGTTGTTCCATATAGATTTCTTCCTCTAAGTCACCATTTAAAAAAGCTGTTTTAACATCCATTTGGTGTACTATTAAGTTATAAATAGCAGCAATTGAAATAAGTACCCTAATGGATGTGATTCTAGTGACTGGAGAGAAAGTGTCGAAGAAATCTATATTTTCTCTTTGTCTAAAACCCTTAGCTACAAGGCGAGCCTTGTATTTATCAATAGTTCCATCAGGTTTTAGTTTCTTTTTCAGAACCCATTTACAACCGATCGGTTTGCAACCAGGAGGCAAGTCTACTAAGTGCCATGTCTTGTTAGAATCCAGGGATTCTATCTCATCATTTATAGCTTCTTGCCATAAATCTGCATCTAGAGATGACAATGCTGCTTGAAGATTTATTGGATCTTCTTCTATATTATAAGCCGCATAATCAGGCCCATAGTCTTTAGCGACTCTTACTCTTTTACTTCTCCGAAGTTTTGTTTCTACTACGTTGTTGTTTTCTGTACTTCTTATCACAGGAATGTGACTCGATTGGGTGCCCCCACTATTTCTCAGTTTGAAAGGAAATTTGTCTTCATAGAATTCAACATCATTTGATTCTATGATTACTTTTGCATTTAGGTCATAGAACCTATATGCCTTACTGTTTGCTGCATACCCAATGAATACACATTCATATGCTCTACTAGCGAGTTTAACTCGTTTCGGATCCGGAATTCTGACATAAGCCAGGCAGCCCCAAGTTCTCAAATAAGACAAGTTTGGTTGTCTTTTCTTTAATATCTCATATGGTGAGATCTTACTTTTTGACTTGGGGATTCTATTCAGGACGTAGCAAACAGTCAATAAAATTTCCCCCCACCAGTGAGGAGCAGCACCAGAATTTATCATAATTGCAACAACAAGTTCGGTAAGAGTCCTATTCTTTCTTTCTGCTTTACCATTCATTTCAGGAGAATATGGAGCAGTCGTTTCATGTACAATTCCATGTTCTTTATAAAAGTCATTAAATAAACCAGAATCATATTCAGTCCCCCTATCACTACGAAGTCTCTTAATCTTCTTACTAAGTTGATTCTCAATTTCAGTTACATATATCTTAAACATTTCAAGCGCTTCACTTTTATTCTTCATTAAGTATACATAAGTATAATCTGAATAATCATCAATAAAAGTGATAAAATAACGTTTATTGTTTCTAGTTAAACTTCCATCTAATTCGCATATATCAGAATGTATAAGATCTAGGGGATCAGATTCCTTATTTATTGATTTATGCGAAGTCTTGATTATTTTTGCTTGACTACAATATTCACATTTATTTGTATCATTAATACTTAATTTAGGGATTAGGCCCAAGTTGCTTGCATTATGCATAATTCGCTTATTAACGTGACAAAGTCTAGTATGCCAAATATTAAAATCACACAAAGAGTAAACAGAAGGAGAAATCTTATTAAAATCAACATTCAACTTAAACATGCCATCAGTGGCGTACCCTTTCCCAACAAAAATACCATTCTTAGTGATGGTGTACAAATCTGCCCCTAAAGTTTGACTAAACCCTGCCTTATTTAAAAGAAAACCAGAAACAAGATTCTTCCTAATTTCAGGAACGTGCATGACGTCCTTCAAGATCAAAGTCTTTCCTGAGGTGAATTTCAGCTCAACATCCCCAATTCCAGCAACCTTAGTGGTGTGAGCATCTCCCAACAACACTTTCTTATCTTCAGCATTCATGTATGTTTTGAACATAGCACGATCGTAGCAGACGTGACGAGAGGCGCCAGTGTCTATCCACCAACCATCACTTCCACCAACCATGTTGACTTCAGTGATCATAGCAATGAATTGCTCATCAGTCAGGTTAACCTGAGCATTTGAGCCAACAACAGGTTTAGGCCTGCTCTTACACCTTTTTGCCATGTGACCCGGTTTCCCACAATTGTAGCAAGTGAAAACCGGAGCATCATTTCTCTGTGGTGGTGGTTGCTGCCTAGCAATTGGAGCATTTGGGGCCCTAGAGGGATTCCCATTCTTAATTCGGTTCATAGCATTGCGGTTCTGATTCTTTAATGGTTTGCCCGTAGGCTTCAGAACCGCACCGAATTTCTTTTTGTTGTTCGAAACAACTAAGACTTCATCTTTCTGATCTTGTCTTCGAGCTTCCTCTTCAATTCGGAGGCGAGTAATCAAACTTTCAATGGAAAACTCTTTGGTTTTATGGCGAAGCATATTTTTGAAATCTTTCCAAGCAGGGGGCAGTTTGTCAATAATAACAGCAATTTGAAATTGTTCATTCAGAGGCATACCTTCAGTTATGATTTCATGAGCAATTTTCTGAATTTCGTGGCTTTGAGTTTCCACAGACTTTTCGTCCACCATCTTGTAATTCAAGTAGCGGCTGACAGCATATTTCTTTGCACCTGCTTCTTCGGTATCATATTTCTTCTGCAAGGCTTCCCACACTTCTTTAGCAGTGTTGTAATTACTGTAGTAATCGTACAGGTCATCAGCAAGACCGTTCAGGATGTGATTTTTGCATAGGTAGTCATTCTCTTGCCATATGGCAATTTCTTTTCGAAGCTGTAAATCATCTGCTGCGGCTTTGGCTTTTGCAGCAGCTTGTGCTTCAGCAGAGCTGGGAGCTTTGTCAGAAGTTACAATGGTTGCAGCATCAGTTTGTTCGGTTGATCCAGAAGGAACAACAGGGATATCCTCAGTCAGAACGTGGGCAACCTTCTTATAAGTACATGTTCAGGTCATATTTTGTTTGATGTGGGACTCTTAACAATAATCGTCTTTCCTCTCTAATAGATTAGTCCGTGAGCAGTTTTAACCAATTCAGTATTATTGGACAAAGGCCCGAACCAATGTCTTTATATAACTACAATTCAGTGTGGGTTGAGTCTAACTCATCCTTACCAAACCGGCTTGTAATGGAAAGATAGTGCCCACTTATAAACACGTGTTGAGACTATATCCTTTTCAATGTTGAAACCGAGCTTGTAGTCATTAGTTAAGGTTGAAATCAATCGAAACTCATCCCTAATGTTATATCATGAATTCTAAACTATCTTTTTGATTTAATTTTCCTTGTCATTCAAACCAAACTTGTTCCTTGTTTAATTTTTTAATTTGTAAGTTAATCTTTAAGTTTCACATCCGGTACTTAACTGTTTGTACAACTGTAGCTAACTCTGAAAATTAGTTATAGTTAGTATAGGTTAAGATAAGTGAAAGGTCAGGACTTAGGATTGTGGGAAAAAAACACAGAATTAAACCATTAAGCCAAACCAAATTACATTGGAAAAAACCGAACTATGACTGAGAGTTCAGTTTGAAGTGAATTAGTTTGGTTAAGTTCAATTCATTTTGTGCACTATTCATCACAGTTCAATTCTTTTCGGTGCAATTTGGTTTTTTTATTTTTTAAAGTGACATAATATCCAATTTAGTTTGATTTATTATTTTTTTCCTCAAAATGTTTAATTATGAATCAATGGCGATGTATCAAGTAGGAGGGAGGATTAAATACTAATTAGTGGATTAGATAGATGGTCTTGATGAAGTCACGTGCAAGCATAGACAATAAAGGTTCATCAAAACCATCTACTTAATCCAATGGTTAGCATTTAATCCTCTTATCTCTTATTTTAAAAACCCTCCTACTAGATACATCCCCATGAATCAATAATGATAATTTGGTGGTATAGTTCGGTTCACCAGGAATCAGTTCAATTTTTAGTAAAGGTGTTTTTTGTTTGATTCAGAACCACAAAACGGGGCACCAAACTTTTAGATAAGTTTGGTTTAGTTTTACCAAAAACTAAATCAAACGGTTGTGACGATTCATTTCTCCTGCTTGAGCCGAACCATGAATAGTCCTAGTCAGGAGTATCTTTTCAAACTATTCCAATTATAAACATCAATGAAAAAGAAATACGCTATAATATCCAAGAATGTTATAGCATATTCCTTTGTCATTAATGCTCGTAATTGTATTATGCATATATACCAGAATTTCCATGATGCTATTAAGACACAAGGTTTCAGCATATGCATCTCATAATCTTTTACATTCTCTCTAGGTCACCTGATATCAAGTTTTTGCTAACGGGCCACTCAATTCACGCTCTAGATGTCTACCTAGGCATGAAGGGGGTGTTAAGAGTTTCATATTTGATGAAATATGGACTGAACAATGCCTTGTGGCATTTGTTAGTATTTTCCTTTAAATTATACAAGTTGACTGTGTTCAAATATAAATCTAATAAGATTGTACTTCCACTAGGTTTATGCAAACAACAAAATAAGAGTTGTTCAACTCTAACTACATATAACATAAAAGGAATTCAAAAGAAGAAATACCTGCGGGACCACTATTGCCAGATTCAGGACACCCATTGACAACCCTGTAAGTACCAAGAATCCAAATAATTAGTCTTGTAGTCATGTCTACGATAAAGAATAAACAAGGACATTAATAGAAACCCACCTTGGCCAAGTCCCAATGGTTCGATATGTGTGGAAATTAAGGCATATGGGACACTGTAAGTGATCTGCATAAAAGTAAATAACATGAATAAAGTGAAATAAATAAAATAGACTATATGATTTCAACTCATTTTCCATTTCAGGCTTATCGTGTTATACTCATAGAAAAGTTTATCACGAGAATTGAACCCAAAAAGAAAGTTAAAGAAGACAATTCAGTTTGAGTCGAGGAGATTATGCATCCACGTACAAGTTAATTAACATAACTCACATGTATTTGGCCAATATAATTTCTAAAAAGAATTGAACAATAGAATTTGAGATTCTATTTCAATGGGCATAGAGACATAAAAGCTTCCTTTTGTATAGACAGGAAATCAACAATCTACATTTGGCGTAGATCAGAGTAACTTACTGCCAGTGGAAACCCAAGAATTGTAAAGATTGCTAACGCTGCGATCACAATGCCTGTTGGTGGTGGTAGACCTTTTTCTACGTAGCCAATGCTCTTAGCCGCATAGGTTAATACTAACATTGAAATAAAGCAAATAGTCATAGAGATATTTGAGAGTCCCCACAGAAAACCAGCCCCTCGCTTCCTGCATAGTCTTTCCATGAGCAATGATGTTATTCCAAGAACAACTGAATTAAGCAACAAACCAAGTGCGCCCATTCTAACTCCAGAATCATAAACAAGGCCTCCATTTGGATCACCACCATAAATTTCCCGACCCATCCAATCAGTATCAAATAGAGTAAATGGGAACCACCCAACCCATGTTAGAGCAGTTACAGACAGTACTATCCAGATAGGCATTGAAAAATATTTGAATGTCCCAAACAATTCCCACATGAAAGCTTCCTCCGTACCACTTGACTCTCCAGCCCCTTCTCCGGCATGTGCTGCTGCACTTGAACTTAGAGGCACTTCATTAGCCGACACAATGCTGAGATATGTCGTTACCGCAATGAAAGCAATGTCGAGAAAGAAAGCAGACTTGAGATTTGCACAACTGATAGAGCAAGCAGGGGTAATTGTGAAAGTAAAAATCTTGTACCAGCCACTGTATGACCCAGTTGCATAGCCAAGAATGTTACCAACAGCCATAAACAGGGAGAAATAAGCATTTGCAACACGTGTCCTTCGAGCATCATTTCCTAACATTTATAAGAAAATGATTAATAAAAGAAAGAAGAGGGGCATCTATGTTTTTTTTTCAAATTGATCACATTCATTTGCATAATAAGTAAACTTGTATGATCAACATAAAAACAATACATTTAATGTGCTTTAATTTGGATGAGCATTTTAAGTGTCTACAGCACAGTATATAATTATTTTTTCTGGCATTTTGGTTTCCTTTGCTAAGCAATTTAGGTAAGATATGATGAAAATAAACGATAACTACTATAGCCTTTACAAATTCAAGTGTTCAACAGTTAATATCAAAGACATGTAGCTTCAAGCACTCCACCAAGGCCCCCTTGCTCAATGGTCCTTGAAAGCATTGTTTGTTTGTATAACTCCTCCATATAATACCATCTTTTTCAATAAGCTAGAAATAGATTAACATAAAGGATGAACAAAAATCTGGGGGGACATAAACAAAACTCGGGGAAAAAACAAAACAAAACAAGCTAAATGCTAAATAAATTTAAGATTACCCCTAGCCTGAAAGTTTTAATGCTTTGCTTTTAGAGAAAGTTGTATATATTCCCTTAGTTTATACTTTTGTTATCTAGATGTAACCAAAGTAAACTTATCTTAAGTGGTAATATCCTCGGGTGAGATTATGTCATTATCTGAATCGACTTTATTCCCACCTTCCAAAAACTTGACAAGAATTTCCATATCGTGAATAACATTGAGATTTGAATTTTTGGCATCAACAAATACTGAACTCACAAACTTTGTTGCTTCAATTACATTACCTAGATTAACTTTAAGCTCCTCTTGCTCTGGAACAATATGTTCATGACTATCAGGAATAACTTCAGATTTTGTAGAATGGCTGATTTTTTCTTTAAAGAGGAGACTCTTTCATCTACGCTATTTGGAAGATGAGAGCAAGGCACCTCATAAAGTGGTTTTGTCGCAACAGTATAATCATCAGTACCCACGTACCTTTACTAAGATATCTCTACTCTCTAGTATTTTCCAAATGGTCAAAGAAAGAATTAAAGGTACGAGTTTTGTGGTGAAATTTTAGTACTTGATCTGGTAGCGGATGCATTATATTTACTCTCTTCAGAGATCTTCTCAGGAATATTTCTAGGGACATCATTTTGAGTGTCACAATTTTGTGCATCACCCAAATTAACATTAGCAAGAAGGAAGGTTTGTTCTCCACTATCCTTGACCCTCCATTGCTGTGTCGGCTCAAAGACATTATTTTCTTTGCCCTTGGAAGGCTTAGGCACTTTTGCAGAGATAACCTTATTACAGTTTGCGGCAGAGATAACCCTCCACGGCAGATTCCGGCTATAGTAACGACAATGCAATGAAGTCGAAATACAGATACACGTTCTACTGGCTGGCGGGAGATGAAACCTGAAAGCGGAAAACGCAGAAAGGCTGAAAAGACTATGAGAGCGACACAGGGTAGTGGAATGTGCTTCCCTTGACAATTGTACCTTCCCTACTTCCATAACACCTTTCTTTGAAAACTATATCATAGAACAAAATACTAAAGTGGGTTTCGAGAAAATGGGCTTTGACAGATTGTTTAACTTGCTCACACTAGCAATGAGTTGAGTTAGGCTCATGGCTGTAAATAGGTGTCCAGCTTGCATCAATTCATCTAGACCCATGCAAGAAATATTTACCCCTTTCATTCTCTTCCACTGTCGTTTTATGTCTTCACAAGTCAGAATCCATGGCTTCCAGCAGGAACGCTTGATCCCATAACTCATGCAAATATTCATAGACCGGCAATTTCAGTTCTGTCTGGATTTCTCCCCCTACACACAACCACCTTGCCGCTCCACAAAGGTCTGAAGGGTTATACCAGAATTTCGTGCCTCTGACATCATATAACAGAGGTTAATTCCTCCATTCGTCAGAATATAACCCCCAAGTATGGCTTCCATAGCTCTCATCCTCCACAAACCTCACCACAGTTCATCAACGTCAAGGCCGACCTCGAGTGCAAGTTCGAGCTTTCCCTTGCAAAATCTACATAGCCAATTTGAGTTCTCAATTCCTGAACCCGAAGTCTTAACTAAGGACTCCATCAATCACTCTCATATTCATCATTCAAGCTCCTAAGGTTGAGAGCTTTGTTACCAATTGATAGGTGCCAGAAAATATAGAAGAAATAAAAACAACGATCGAGCAGATTCGAAAGTGCCCAATACTATCCCAAGCCTTAACTAATTCTAACTACTCTACTCTTTACCCTTTTTGCTTATATATCTCTATATGTCACAAATCGTAAATCTGCTTTTCCCTGATCTCACTACTACCATCTAGGCAATCAGTAAGAACATCCCCGACTAATTCTGACCAGGAACGTGATGCACCGCACCTCCTTGAATCAACAAGTACTCCATTCTTTTGGACCTTTTCATAAACTTCTAATTCTGGGTCAGAATTCCTTGAAGCAAATAATTGTATGATTTTTTTTTAGAGTTTAATGGATATACACTGACGGCAGTAGTCCAATAAAAAACTATCACTTCGCCGTGTCATATTAGTATTTTAATGATTTGGTGGAATACGCGTGGCTTATTCATTCAAGTGCACATTCCATTTTCCCTTTTCTTAAACAATAAAATGTCAATAATATTTTCATTATTTCATAACTAGCAATTCATCTTTTTACAAGGCCATAGCTAAAGTAAAAAAAAAAACATGTGGTACTCCACACCGTGGTCCAAAATTTCAAAACAAACACTCAACAACTCTTGCAAATGTTTGCCTGGAATTATTATTTATTTATTAGGCGAAATATTCTGGTCCTATAGTTTGGTTGGCCATAAACGATAATTTAATGATAATGTAACATCACCTTTTTTATATTCACTTATTTCAAAAATAATTTAATATTTTAAATTAACTTTAATTACATGACACCAATACCCAACAAAATCCAATAGTAAAAAAATTTCCTTTTAATTTTCGCTAATAAATCTCAGAAAACAAAGTATGGTAAATTCAGGTCATCAATAATTCGTCATATAAAGCAAAAAAAATTGAAAGGAAACAAATATCAGAGTCATCAAAGTCAACAAATCAACCACTACAGTAGAAACCATGCGTTTCTTCGATCTTCGTTGATTTGACATAAAATTTATAATCACCGACTTTACCAAATAAAGCATCACGAACAAATTCAAAATCAAATTAGGGATCAGAGAAAAAAAGCACTTACTGGTAAGATCAGCGAGCAAAGCTCTACAAGGACCTTGCGTAACATTATTAGCCACATCAAGAATCCAAAACCCGAACACGAAAACACCAATCGCAAACGGCCGATAACTCTGGCTAACATCATCTCCAATCAACCAGCCAATATCCGCCGCGTAACCGATTATAACAACCGCGACGACGATCGACGTTGCGCCGGCTAAAATAAACGGCCTACGTCGCCCGAACCGGCTCGTGCACCGGTCGCTTAGAACTCCAACCAAAGGCTGGACAAATAGACCGGAGACCGGTCCGCAGAGCCAGATGATGCTCGCCCATTGATGAGGAATGCCGAGCTGTTGAACGTAGGGGGTTAATAGGGAGAGCTGTAGAGCCCAACCGAATTGAATTCCGCTTGCTACGGAAGCTATTCGGAGTAACTTCCGTAACGGAATTCGTGGTTGGACCGGTTGTGGACGGGTTGTTGAGGTTGACGGTCGGGTTCTGGACCGGTGTTGGTTTATTTCGTGGCTCGGCATCGGTTGAGAAGCGGTTTGGGGGAGGTGTGATTGGAGAAAGGGGGTGAGGAAGTAAAGGTAGTGGTTGTGTGTGGTGTGAGGAAGAAAGGAAGTGAAGTTTGATGATTCTGTTTTGAGTTGAGAAGTTTTGATGCTATAATTGAACTTGCTTAAGGATTTATTTACGATATTGTCCTTTGAAATTGGTAAGAAAATTTATTGAAGTAAATTTAACACGTTTTTTTTCATAAAAACGACAAGTTTTGTTTTTTATAAGCAACTTTTGTTTTAATTAGGAATGGAGATTAATTACTATGCACAATTAAAAAAATTTATTCGATCACCCACTGTATTATTTAATAAAAACAGCTTTCTTTTTTATATATCTTTATGAAATCAGAATAATATCCAAGAACAATAAATACTGTATTAAAATTTTCATAAAGATATTCAATCTTGTAAGATTTACACTTTGTATCAAATATTATAAATATAGATTAAAAATTGCAATTTTGATCTTTTTATTGTTTTTTTATATTTTATTCCTTTCATTTTGAAAATTGATTTTTTATATTTTCTTTATTTTGTTTATTTGGAGATTTTAGTCCTCTTTGAAATATGTGAGTATTTTTAATGACATGGTAGTGATAATAGTAAATCATAATAATAATGTTTTAGTTTTGACTCTTTAGGTATTACTCTCTCCGTTGTACTTTTATCTTTGTATGTTCGCTTATTGTGTTTCATATTCTTATGTTTTTAGTATTTTATTGTTTGAAGAAGTTTAGGTAAAATATTTATATTTTTAAGCTCATAATTTGTCTTGTTACGGTTCTTCTTTGGACGTCAATAGCTCTCCTCAATTGGAGAGTTGATTGGCTCAATTTTATCTATTAGTCATAATTATGGATCATTTTTTGATAGGATGATATGAAGGGGGACTAAAATCTTCAAAATAATAAAATAGAGGGACTACAAAAACCAATTTTTAAAATAGGGGGAGCAAATTCAAAAAAAAAAAATAATAGAAGAACTAAAGTTCCAATTAAGCCATAAACATATAATAATTTTAATTTTAATTTTGACTCATCTATTTTACCTTATATACGAAATCAATCTCTTTACTTCAAAATCAAATATTTTTTATACTTTTGTCACATTTTTGTACTTAAAATTGATTATGTCTTACATATTTGCATTTTGCTTTATACAGGGATTGATTTCGCCAACGTTTCAAATTACATTGTACTTGTCAAAAAGTATAAAAGTCTGCATTTTCATTTTTGAATCTTTCATAATTGAAACACCGATTCTCCACATTTGTCTTAAAATGGTCATTCCACAATTTTTTAAAATGATGCTCAAAAGTAAAGAAAGACGATTAAATGTCATAATTTCCAAATGTAACTTTAAATAAAATCAACTTTAAAGACAAAATTATTTTATTTTATAAAAATCAAACATATTAAAATCAATTATAATTTTTAAAATTATTTTTAACTTTTAAAAAATAAAATCAAATGCAAACTGAATTTTAGATATAAGTGTTCGGTTCTAGAGTCAAAATTGGATGCAGTTGATGAATTGGTGCTCTTGAATCGGTGGTGTTAATCTCTGTTACAGCGAGACGAATAGACCTGTAAGATTGGCACTCTAACACCCAAGTTAGTATAAGATTCAAGATGAGTATAGTAAAAAGTAGAGATTAGAGAATGTACCATGTTTTCCATGTGTTTCCAGTGATTTCTGGTAAACAATCGCTAGTCTTCCAAACTATCGAATAAACTTTATTAACGCTACTCAATCTCTTTGGTAACTCACAGGATCGACTAGATTGATCCTAGGACTCCTTGGATATCAAGGTTACTCTCACAATCGAACAATTATTCATGGGTGCCATTGTACAAATGTTTGGTTTACTTCGATCCCTCTCTCTAAGAGTTTAAAATATGGTCAAAATGTATGTGAAAACTAAGTTATACGAATGATTGCTAATTGTAATGCTGATTGAAAAGACATATAAAACTGTATGGAAAATGAAGTAACTGGTTTCGATCCATAAAACATTTAACACAAAAAGTTTCTGGAATGTGGAAGTTTAAAATGTGAAGAAAGCGTTTAATGCAAGAAATCTAGAAATGAGTTTAAGTGAAAGTACATGTTTGAAGAATAATACTTGAAAGTAAAGACATTGAAAGCGTAAAAGTTTTCTGAAATATAGAGTGCTTCGAAATATAAAGAAAGCAGTAAAATGTAAAACTTTAAAGAAAAGGCTTTGAAATGAAAAGACAGTAGATAAAGAAACTTGCAAATGTTATTCGACAGAAAGAAAAAGAAGGAAAGTGCTGGAAATAGTAAAAAGGCTTTTATTAAATTAGAAATACATGGTGCTATCATACATACATCTCTCTTGCATTCGTTTCCCTTGCCATGTGGTAGTTTGAATGTTATTGAGTATTTTGTATAACAGATATGACACACTGAAATCCTAACACTAAGACTTCTATTTATACTAATTCGACCCTAACGGTCTCGCTACAAGATCATGCCACGTTTCGAACATGCAAGACAATGCTCCTTTCATCTTTCCACGTGTCCTCAAATGCTCCAACACATAACTTTCAAACTTTGAAAGTCCCGCTTTCATTTAAATTTCAAATGCTTTGGTGTTTCTCTGCTTCGAACGCTCTTCTCAGACTTAGCTTCGCTGCTGTTTCGAGATCCCTTTGGATACGCTCCCAAGATCACCGTTCGAAGCTTCAAGCTTTGACACACTCATTCGAAACACTGCTTCTGCAATTTCGAAGCGTGGTGTTTTAATTCTATTTCGATCAGAACTTCTAGCTCTTTTTGAATTCTAAATAACATTATCAAAATCTTCAGCCAACAAATTGCCCCTTTAAAATATGTATTTCGATCTCTCTGAGAAATACCTATTTTAAACATTTATACAAGATTTTGATAGGATCTTCGAATCATCATAGCATTTAATGCGTTTGACCCTAGTCACATCAATCATAGCACCCTTTGGGTACCTTAACCGCCCAAAGTCACTTCACAGCATGGTGCAGTTATAAGTAATGATTGTTTTTAAAATCACGCCTATTACCTATATCAACTTCTCGCCACCTCTTCATCACACCAATCCATGATCTCCACGTATCATACTTTCACTCGGTGGATGTTTCATCTTCTTATTATAAAACGTCAATTTAACCTTCCTTTTTCCTTCTTTACACTCTAAACCTTTCAAACTCTGGAATTTTACTCTTCTACTCTCATAAACGCTCTAAGCTCTCAAACAACAAAAATGTCTTCTTCCACATCATCTCAACTCAAGAAAGTCTCCAAGAAGAAGGGAAAAACTACAGGAACAACTATGGAGAGTAAAATCGTCACCATTCAAGGCCAATCTGCTCTTGCTCCTCAAATGATTTCCAAAGAAAAAGAAATGCTGTACGCATCACAGGTACTCATCCCTACCCATGTTGCTGGTAAGAGGTTAGCCTTAAATGGCCCTCTTACAGTTTTGGAAATACTAAAGGACACCAGGACCATTTTTCCCGTGTGTTATAACTTCAAACCTTTATTCAACAAAATGGATGCCCCTAGGGCAGTAGAAATTCTTAATCCGAATACCACAGAAACCTCAACTGTTCATCCCAAGGACCCATTTATCTTGGATTATGTAAAAAGCAATTTTAAACCATTCCGATCTTGCCCTACTGCTGATGTTGCTTATCAAAACTGGTTTACGAAAGTAGAAGCCAAAAAATCCCAGCAATGGGAAGAACTAGGCATTTATAACCTTATTAAGCTGTCGAAACCTGGATTTACCTATAGTCATCCTCTGCTATTTGCGTCCCTCTATTTCTGGGATAGTACCTACAACACTTTCCATCTTCCAGGTGGAATGATCACCCCAACCTTCTTCGATATAGCAGCCATTACTGGGCTGTCGCCAGTGGGGGAAACTTATGTTCCTGACAATGAAGAGCACTCAAGCATAATTGACTTCGAAGTCAAGTTAGCCAGCTTCTCCAAATTTATCGGCCATTATCATGCTGAAGGGGATAATGTGTCTGACACAGAACACATTGCTTTCTTAACTCTGTGGCTGTCTAGGTACGTTTTCTGCAGTAGATCCCTGCAGGTAGCTAGTAGGTTCATTCCTTTAGCTAGGGATTTACATGAAAATCGCAAAGTGTGCCTAAGCGAATTACTCTTAGTTGACCTCTATGAGAGCCTGAGGTCAGCTGTTTCGAGCCTCAAATCCCACACTTCCAAAAACATTCTTTTAGCTGGCCCATTTTGGTTACTTCAATTATGGCTCAACGCCATGTTCGAACCTTCTTTATCAACTGCCAACACCATAGACGAACAAGATGCAGAAATAAGTGATAGGATAGTCGAAGGCACTAGGCTTCGAAGACTAACCCCTAATGATGACAAGGATGACTTCAAGGTTCAATTTTCGAAGTACATCTTGATACTCTCAAAAAGACACAAGTTCGAAGAGAGCATGGCGCCCTTTGCTTCGAGGGCTCATGGACCTTCTTGGTTCACCATGGCTCTCTCAGAAGCCATCAAGAGTAAGGAAATCCAAGATGTGTGGAGAGCTTTCTTGCTTCCTAGACTTATCTCTTCAAGGATAACCCCAGCTAAGAACCAAATTCTTCTCTTTGCCTACCAACCAAACTTCGTTTCGAGGCAGTTTGGCCTATGCCAACTGATTCCTGAACCTTTGTTCCAGACTGAGAGCGCCATCACATCTGGTCGAACTTTCAAGGCAAGGGAAGCCAAGATCCAACAAGAACAATATCAGGGCTTTGCCCAATTTGAACTGATAGCCTTCGAACCTACTCATCTCGCGGCCAAAGGATTTCTGGAGTGGTGGATTAAGTTTTATCAAACTTGTATGTTCGATACACTTACTATTCGACAGAAACTAATTGATGCCTTCGATGTGCAGGTACCAGCAAAGAAAGGTATGTTTACTCATGCCAAAGAAATAAAAGCTTTTCAAAATTACTTCGAAACTACTTACGACCCCACACGCTTGGACTCCACTGTGCATCAAGCGGCTGAGACCTTGAAGGAAAAATTTAAACAAAAAGTTTCCAAGCTAAAACTTCCTTCAGGGCTGTCACCTGAGGATAGGTATAGGTTGGCATTCGAAATGCATCCACCTAAATTTCCCAGATTACCTACCTCAGAACTGGCTCTGGCTTGGTTTCCCCCATATCCATGGTGGTTTACTTGCAAAGAGATGTTCAAATATCTTCAAAGGAAACCAAAGCCATCTGAGACTGTGACATGGGCTCGACACTGGCTTCATGATTTCCCAGGACATCTTCGATATGACCTTTCTGCCATGTCAATTAAATCTGATCAAGGCACAGGTGCGAATGCTTGGGAAAAACTCCCAAATATCTTTTATTTTCCAAATCTTTAACCTTTGCTTTAAATGTTTTGATTTTCAGCTATCAGGATAAAGACCACTGCCTCGAAATCGAAGGAAGGGAGTGCCTCTCAAGCCTCCATCGAAACTACCGAAAAGACTAATCCACCCGAAACGACTACTGCTGCTGCAACTACACCAACAACAACAACGCCAACAACAACAAGTGCCCCAATTCCAACGGTAATCACTTAGTTTTTTATGCTTCGAATTCACTCAATCCTTTTATATCTAACTTCGTTAAAATTCGTTCAGACCAACAAGCTTCCCCCCACTACTCCCAAGAAGCGGAAACCAAGCACCACTGGGGAAGATCTGACTGCTGGAGGAAACTCAAACATTGCTTCGAAGAAGAAGCTAAAGAAAGCTACACCAAAAAGTATTGTTCCTACTAGTGTCTCCGGACTCGACTCCAGGGATGCTGCTCCCTCACCAAAATCCAAAAATCCACCTTCGACCTCCAACCCACAGTTGGAACGCATAGCTAGCAACCTCTCTTCTGAGGAGCCACAGGTAAATCGAATTTCTTCTAAAAATGTTTAACTTCTTATTACCTTGGTGAGTGTCATCCTTTAACACTTTGCTGCTCCTTGCAGAACATCCTGAATCCCACTTCTACTATTTCGACCTCACCGTCCAGGGCTGCTGTTCCGCTTAACTCCTCTCCTCAAGGAGATTCCAGCAATTTGGTCCAAAACAAAGGTTCTTCCAACGTGGCGGTTTTGGCTGGAACTTCTGAGCAGCCAGATGACCAAGGTACCTCCATTCCTCTGAAAGAGGTGAACGAAACCATACCTCAAACGTCTGCAGAGGATTCACAAAGGGTTCTTCAAAAGTCCCCTCTTGAAACTCTTCAAGAGGATCCAAAGGATACTCAGACTGAAGAGGAAAAAGCTGATTCTGGACAAGGATTCGAAGAATCTGCAGACGAAGAATCTGAGGAGGAAAACGCCAATGATGGGGAAAAAGACAATGATGGTTCGACTGCCGAGACGGAGTCTAATGCACATAGCGGTGAAAAGGATGGTATCGAAGTGGTAGATTTGGTAGAGGATGAAGAAGACCAAGAGCACGAAGCAAATGAAGGGGATGGTGATACAATCAATAAAAACCCAGAGGTTGAAACAAACGAGGTTCCCCTACGCGTGGAATTCCCCCAATCCTCTCCGTCTCGAATGACTGACGAGGAACTGGCACTTCTGAGGCGAAATGACCCTATTGGGTACATGAAGGCAAAGTTGGCCCAGAGGGACATCCCACTCGCTAGGGCTGGCACAAGTTCAACCAGCTATCCTCTTCCCACAGATGAAAGAGTTGTTCTTCTCAACAAAATTAGGAGAACTATTCTCAATGTGGATATCTTCGAAGTGCTTAAGCAAGATAGTACTGCTTGCTATACTATGAAGGAGCTGCTTACAAAGGTTAATCTCTCCAGCTGCTCTTTGCCAGTTAGTACTCTCTTGTTTGATCTTCAGAATTTGCTGGACAACGTAACTGGCTATCTTCTCCAAGACGAATCTGCTGCCAAGAAGGTTCACGAGAAACGCATTGCTATGGATGCCGCCTATGAACAAGCTTCGAAGCTTTCTCAAGAAGCTGAAGATCAGGCTATGCATCTGAAGCAGGCAAAAACTGAATATGAGGCTCGAGCTGAGTCCATTCTTATTTGGGAAAGGCAGATTCTGGAACTTCAGCAGAAAGTTAAGGAGGCTAAGGAACAACAACTAGCCTTCGAAACTAATCCTGCAGGTAACCAATTCGAAGAGCTTCTCAACCGGGGGCTTGCAGAAATGGAGACTGCAGAACAACTTAAAGGAGAAGTGGCAACCTTGGAAGGTGCCAGGCGGTTTGCTCAGCAGAGACTTGAAACATTTCGAAGTACCTTTACTCGATTGAAAAATAATGTTTATTTCTAGATTTTTGTCTATCTGACCATAACTTTGGTTCTTTCAATGTAATATTCGAACAACGCCATTTTGGCATTCTTATCTTGCCATCTTGGCTTTTTTATAATACTTTGTTTACGTTGTTACTATTCGAATTTCCCGCAGGCTTGGTTTATATTTCTTTAAATATTTCCCATTAACCTTTAGGACACGTTTATCATCTAAGAGTTCTTCGACTTCGTAGGCATTGTTAGAGAAAACTTTTAGTACTCGAAAAGGTCCTTCCCAATGAGGTGACCATTTACCTAATGCTTTGTTCTTCTTATCCATAGGCAATATGACTCTCCAAACCAAGTCATTAATAACGAATACTTTTTTCTTCACCCTCTTATTGTATGTTCTGGCCACTCTTTCTTTTTGCCTCATCAAAATCTCCAACGCATGTAATCTAATTTCGTCCAATTCAACTAATTCATTCATCATCATTTCCCAATATAACGCGGCTGGAATTTCGTTTTGTTTCTGTATTCGAACTGATTGCAGATGAATTTCTACTGGTAACACTGCATCATGGCCGAATGTAAGTTGGAAAGGAGTAGTGTTAGTGGCTTCCTTTGGAGATGTTCTACAAGCCCATAACACTTGGTCCAGAGTTTTCTGCCAATTTTTTGGCTTCTTGCCAATATGCTTCTTGATTAATCCTATTATTACTTTGTTTGCCGCTTCGACTTGTCCGTTTGCTTGAGCATAATATGGGGTTGATGTTAGCAATCTAAACCCCATTTCTTGGGCAAATCCTTGCATCTTTCTACCAGTAAATACGGAACCTTGGTCTGTAGTTATACTTTCTGGTAATCCAAACCTATAGATAATGTGCTTTTGTATAAATTCGATAATTGCCTCTTGATCAGCAACTACCAAAGGTATAGCTTCAATCCATTTGGTAAAATAATCTACTCCTACCAAGATATATTTCTGACCTTTGGACGAAGCAGGATTTATTTCGCCTATCAGGTCCAATGCCCATCCTCTGAATGGCCATGGTTTGATGATCGAATGCAGCTCACTTGCAGGGGCGTGTTGAATTCCTGCGTGTTTCTGACATTCCTCACATCCTTTCGCGAAGTCTATGCAATCTTTAAGCATGCTAGGCCAATACAAACCATATCGAAATAGCAACCATTTCATTTTATGGCCTGCTTGGTGTGCCCCACAGGCCCCATTATGGACTTCGGACAATGCTAAATATGCCTCACTCTCTCCTAGGCATTTCAATAAAACACCTTCTTGGGTCTTTTTGAACAATTCGTTCCCCATGAGGAGATATGACAATGCTCTATATTTTGTTTTTCTATCTACTTTTAGAGTTGGGTCTGCTAAATAACTTTTTAATGGACTTCGCCAATCTGTATCTGACAAAGTATTTATGGCTAGAATTTCGAATCCCTGTTTCTCGGCATATCCCAATCTCATACTTTCCAGATCCGATGGTGTGAATCTAGTAGCCATAACTCTTCCCCTTATTTCGACCAAATCCTTAAGATTCTTGGTAGATACTCTATAACCTGAAGCCAACTGCGCTAAGTCATTTGCTTCTTGGTTTTCTAATCTTGGTATGTGTTGAATATCCATGTATTCAAACTTTCTCAATAGCCTATTGACTATGACGAAGTATACCATTAGATTTTCCTTTATGCACTTATATTCTTTTGTAATTTGTTTGACCACCAACTCAGAATCTCCTTTAATTTCGACTCTGGTTGCCCCCAATTCCAACAAAGCTTCAAGTCCAACAATGAGCGCTTCATACTCAGCTTCGTTGTTCGAACAACGAGGACCGTCCAATTTATACTTGAATTTTGTTGGAATTCCTTCAGGAGAAATTAGAAGGACTCCAACACCACTTCCATTCTTGTGGGTTGAACCATCGAAGTACAATTTCCAAGGTTGTATTTCGACGTAACTCATGCTTGTCTGCTCAACCAACGAATGATCCACAATGAAATCAGAAATCACTTGACCTTTCATAGCTTTTAAGGGCATGAACGTCAATGAATATTCTGTTAAGGCCAGAGCCCACTTTCCAACTCTACTATGCATTATTGGCTTTGAAAGCATATGTTTAATGACATCGAAGTGAGACGAAACATAAACATCAACAGGTTTTATATAATACTTGAGTTTCATACAAGAGAAATACAAACAGAGACATAGCTTTTCTAAGTTGCTATATCTGGTCTCTGCATCATTCAGCACTCTACTTAGATAGTATATGGCTCTTTCGACGCCATTGTTATCTTCTTGTGCTAACATACTACCTATGCTAACTTCAGAGGCAGATATGTACAATCTCATGGGCTTCCCCCATGATGGTGGAGACAACATAGGAGGCTGAGAAAGATATTCTTTTATTTTGTCAAACGCCTCCTGGTGAGCTTCGTTCCATTCGAAGGCTTGACCTTGCTTCAGGCGAAGTAACGGAGAAAAAGCTTGAGTCCTTCCACTCAGGTTCGAAATGAATCTTCTGAGGAAGTTAACTTTCCCTAGCAGAGATTGCAACTCCCTTTTTGACGCAGGTGCTTTCGTCTCCATTATGGCTTTGGTTTTGTTCTGGTTGATTTCAATTCCTTTCTTGTGGACCACAAAACCAAGAAAATCTCCAGCCTGCACAAAAAATGCACATTTAAGGGGATTCATTTTTAAGCCATGTTTCCTCATTCGCTCGAATGATTGGCTTAAATGATGCAAATGTGCTTCTGCAGATATAGATTTGATGACTATATCATCAATATACACCTGCATGAAGGTTTCGATAAAGTCATGAAAGATTGAATTCATCGCCCTTTGATAAGTTGCCCCAGCATTTTTTAAACCAAAAGGCATCACCACCCATTCATAGGTGCCTAAGGCTCCTGGGCAACGAAATGCTGTTTTTGCAACATCTTCCTCAGCAATGAAAATCTGGTTATATCCAGAATATCCATCTAACATGCTCAAGTATTCGAATCCTGCAGCAGAATCTACTAGCATTTCTGCCACGGGCATGGAATATTCATCCTTAGGGGTTGCAGTATTTAAATCCCTAAAATCTATGCAAATCCTTAAAGAACCATTTTTCTTGATAACAGGTACTATGTTTGCTAACCATTCGACGTACCTTGTTGTTCTGATGAATTTGCAACGCAGCAACCTTTCGATCTCAGCTTTAATTTTTGTGAGAACCGCTGGCGCGAATCTTCTGGGAGTTTGTTTGATGGGCCTCTTGCCATCTTTGATTGGCAGCCTATGTTCGACCAACTCCCTCTTTAAACCAGGCATCTCATCATAATCCCATGCGAAACAATCTTTGTTCTCCTTAAGGATTTCGATCACTTTTTCCTTGAGGCCTGGGCTAAGTTTGGCACTTACGTAAGTTACTCTTTTTGTTTTGTCATCCCCTAAGTTGACTTCTTCAAGCGGGTCCTGTGCCAACATTTTGACACCTGAGTTTACGGGATCCCTTTCGAAGCCTAAGGGTTCTTTGTCATAGATGGCATCCAACCTTTGATCCATCTCCAACTCTTCGCTGGGTGAGCATTTCGAACCCCCCCCCCACTAACTTCATTCGTTTTTTCAAATGATTCATTTATTTCAGCCTCTAAGGCCGCTTTTGATTCATTCTCAGCCATATAGGCCGAAATCCTTTCGAAAAAGGTAGACTCAGTCATGGTTAAGGTTGTCGAAGTCCCAGCCTGCTGGCCGTTTTGGTATAGCACCTTCAACTTCCTCTTCTTCACTAATTATTGTTCTATCCCAGTAGAGCCCATCATGACGAAGTGTCATGTAGTAGTGGGCATTTCTAGTTTCATTCATCTCATCATTTGGAACACATGGAGCAATCTTTGCCAGATTTTTATCATAATCCCTTTTGTCAACTAGATTGACAGTTGACATAAAGTAACTCTGGTCTGCTTCGATGTTTTCCACGATTCCGTCATCTCTCCACAGGACTAGTCGTTGATGCATTGACGAAGGAACTGCTCCCACGCCATGGATCCACTCTCTTCCTAGCAGTAGGTTATAGTTGGCCTTGGCTTCGATAACCATAAACATGGTGGGCCTGCAACTTGAGCCTATTGTTAATTCCAACTGGACCACCCCCAGTGTTTTACCCACTTTTCCTTCATAATTGGATAGAACCATATTATGGGGCTTGATATCCCCTTCGCGGATTTCCAACCTTTTTAGCATGAAATGGGGAATCAGATTGACTGCAGCACCCCCATCCACTAGAACTTTGTTCACACCATGGACACCCACTTTCGCCCGAATGAAAAGAGGTTTGAGATGATTCTTCATTGTAGGCTCTGGACGTTCGAAGAACGCATTTTGTTCTTCAACAGCCCCATTGTCCATCACGTAGTAGCATACGGGCCTATGTTTCATTAAATCTGTGGTGTCTTCTTCCTCATATTCATTGATTTCGGTTTCTTGCCCGAATTCGCTGGGAAGCACAGACACTACGTTACAGTTCAGGTTAAATGAAGACTCCCCCTCCGATTCGAAGTTATCTGTTATCATATCTTCGTCCTCTTCCGGGCCTGGAGTGTATTCCTTTGGTCCGTCTTGTTGATCTTCAGAGAAAAGCCTTCTGTTGACTGGAGGTTTCTCTTCCGTCTGACTTTTTGGTTTGTTGGTGCTCGATTCACCTTGTATCTTTGTTGAAGTATCCCCTTTGTTTGCCACAGCTTCTCTTTCAGCCTTTCGAATCCTTTGCTGTCTGCGCCACTGGGATCTTGACATGGGGTTCCTTCCTTTGTAATTTTCTAATCTGACTTCCTCCCTTTTTTGTGTGTTGAATTTCCTCCTGTATGTCACAGCATGGCGTGCATTTCGTTCAGCATTCCTCCATTTGTCTTTGCCTTTGTCATTTCTGGCTTGCAGCCATCTATCGGTTGGCACTTCAGCAGGGAGTTTGAAAGTCACTCTTCGAGCAACTTTGGGGTGAGGGCTATCAGGTCTTCGCTGTTTGTATATGCTGTCGAAACGCGGACCCATCTGGGCAGTTTCTTGATGGCTCCAGCAAGGGGCGAAGGGGATCGTTTCGAAGGCCCTAGCCATGCTTTGGTCATATACAGCGGAACATCTTGGGCACACCAAGCACTTAGTTGCCCCCTTGTAGCAGCGAAAAATAAACTCCAATAAACTCTCTCCAGCCTTGGGGTAGCATCTAAAGAGTTGGTTATCCTGGCGCCAATTGTTGCCAGTTCGAGCCCTCTGTACCCTTTCGAAATTTGCAGCAATTCTTTGGTTGCAGAGGATGCTGCACCTAGGGCACAGTATCATGCCTGGATCTCCTTTGTGGCATGACATGAGATAGTCTTTGAGAGTATCATCTCCAGCGTGATTGTCCCCCATCCTATGCTTTTCTTTTTCTAAGTATTTTCCCACTTCCTTCATCTCAGAACGGGTTCTTTCCATGTCCACCATATTTATTTCCAAATCCCCCTCTTTTGTTTCGTCATCGCCCCATCCTGTGGGCTTTATATCTTCGATCTGGACCCTCGAACTTTCTGGGGCAGAATATTTGACCAGATAGTCATATTTTCCACTAGGTTCCCCTAGAGTGTCCCATATTTCCTTCTGAGAGGGGACTGGCTGCGTAATTTGTACTTTCTCTAATTCCAAACTCAAGCCCTCAGTGACTTGTGTAAATCCTTCGTTGTGATCCCCTTGGCCTTCAGTAGCCTGGGTTTCTCCTGCAACAGCCACAGGTCCAGCAATCGAAGTGTCTGGTGTATTCTGGATGCCTTCAGTGACTTCCTCGCTGACTTCGACCATCACCCAGTTTTCGACTTCAATGTCCTTCTCTCCAGTTAGGGTGTCGCTTCGATCAATTTCCACCATGTTGACTTCTCCAATGCATGCAGGCTCGGAGTAGTTGGTGTCTGCGACGTCCAAAGGATCTTCGTCCACTTTCATCTTCATCTTATCAGCAAACTTTAATCTGCCATCTTTGATTGCGTTTTGAATCAAATCCCTGAAAAGAAAACATTGTGAGGTCTTGTGGCCTAGGAAACTATGATATTTGCAAAATCCCCTTTTCTTCCTCTGGTCCAAAGGGGGTATTTTGACATTTGATGGCACAATTAGTTGGCCATCTTTGACAAGCAAGTCAAAGATTTCGTCACATTTAGTGACATCGAAGGTGTAAACCTTCTTTGGAAACTTATCACTTTTCTCATTTTCAACAATATCTTTCCCTTTCGTAGGAACTAACATTTTGCAGGAGTAAGGCGGGGCCTGTTTTAATTCAGCGAGGTCGATTTCGACCTCTTCGAATTCGAATTCAGGATATTCTTCTGCTTCCTCAGTTCCAACATAGGAAATCCTTTCTTTCTTACTATTCTTAAAGACTCGGGCTTTTTCGGCTTTTAGTCTTTCGACCTGTCGAACCCTATCGGCTAACTGAGCCATATCCCTCAAATGCTGAGTATCTAATTTCTTTCGAATAGAGTAATCCAATCCCCCAGCGGCCATTTCGACTAACTCATGCTCAGGCACTACTGTGTAACATCTGGATTTTAACAGCCTAAATCTATTCAAATAGTCATCAATGGGTTCAGTGAACTTTCTCTTAACACTGGCCAATTCCTTCAGACTTATTTTCGATTGTCCCATGTAAAATTGTTCATGGAATAATCTTTCTAAAAGGGTCCAAGTGTCAACAGACCCAGGAGGCAACGTGGTAAACCAAGTGAAGGCATTTTTTGTCAAGGAACTTGGGAAATATTTGATTCTAAGATCTTCATTATTGGCTATATCCCCCGCTTCGGTCAAATATCTCGCTATGTGTTCGACTGTTGACTCGTTGGTATCCCCAGCGAACTTTGTAAATTTAGGGACTTTGTATCCCCTTGGTAAATCAGTATGCATTATACAATCTAATATAGGAGACGCGTAATTTGGCCTCCTCATTCCCATATTGAGGCCGTTTTGGGTCATGATCCTCTCTATCATGGTGGTCAGATTATTTTCTGCCAAGACGTTATCGTTTCGAACCCTATGAACGACAGCATCGGCATCTTGGTTTCGACCAACCAAAATAACTCCCCTAGGTTGTTCTCCTCGGAATTCTGGGGCTTCTGGTCTTTCGATCCTTGCCCCTGGTTCCATAACTTCCCTTTGTGGGCCCGGCATTATTGGGGCTTCTAACCTTGGTGCTCTGGCCCCTAAGTTAACCTCTTCTCTGGGTGGTCTATGAATTGGGTCGTTGGCAATTTGTTCTATAACAGGCACGTTTGTTCGAAATCCAGCCTGGTTCTGCCTACGCCTTTCTGTGGGAGCAAAGAAATCTGCTATTCGACTCATATTGTCAGCGTTTTCCCTGTTCGTCACAGTCACATTCTGAACTATTGGGGCGAATATTTCCTGCATGGTTTGCGCTAACACCCCTATCATATTGTGGTTGCTTTCATCCATCAATTGCCTAAAAGCCAACTGGTTATCTGTGGTTAGGATAGGCAATGTGCTATAACCCACTGACCCTTGGTTATTTGACATAAATTGGTTTGCCCCAGACCCAGATCCTAGTTGTGGGGATGAATTTGATGTGGAATTGTGTAAACCTGCCATAAAAGATGTTGGCATTCCGTAAGAAGAACTTCTAATTCTATTCCCATCGAAGCCGGGTGGTCTAGTTGATGGAGATGCGAAATGGGATTGTGTCCCAGGTGGTGGAACGAATCCCCCAGGGTAGCCCATAGTTCCAGTATTTCCTAAGATCGAACTGTTGGTTGATACGCCACTTACTCCGTTGGTGGCCATGTTACTGGTTGAAGATGCAACAGCCTGTGCATTCGAAGGGATTACATTAGATGCTCCGCTCGAAATGGACGCGTTAGTACCTGTTGCCTGTGGGCCACCTTGGTCTCCCTGTTGATTGTCTGAATTAGACATTTTGTCCAAACGTTTTCTTCTGGATAAAGGTTGGTTGCCGTTGGTTATCTTACCACTTCTCAGGTTCATAAAACAGCAAACTTCTTAGGTTCCTACGTTTCTGGGACGGCTATGTCTCGACAATCCTTAATTCTGATATCCAACTATTGGTCCCACCAGGTGTGCCAATTTGTTTCCAGTGATTTCTGGTAAACAACCGCTAGTCTTCCAAACTATCGAATAAACTTTATTAACGCTACTCAATCTCTTTGGTAACTCACAGGATCGACTAGATTGATCCTAGGACTCCTTGGATATCAAGGTTACTCTCACAATCGAACAATTATTCATGGGTGCCATTGTACAAATGTTTGGTTTACTTCGATCCCTCTCTCTAAGAGTTTAAAATATGGTCAAAATGTATGTGAAAACTAAGTTATACGAATGATTGCTAATTGTAATGCTGATTGAAAAGACATATAAAACTGTATGGAAAATGAAGTAACTGGTTTCGATCCATAAAACATTTAACACAAAAAGTTTCTGGAATGTGGAAGTTTAAAATGTGAAGAAAGCGTTTAATGCAAGAAATCTAGAAATGAGTTTAAGTGAAAGTACATGTTTGAAGAATAATACTTGAAAGTAAAGACATTGAAAGCGTAAAAGTTTTCTGAAATATAGAGTGCTTCGAAATATAAAGAAAGCAGTAAAATGTAAAACTTTAAAGAAAAGGCTTTGAAATGAAAAGACAGTAGATAAAGAAACTTGCAAATGTTATTCGACAGAAAGAAAAAGAAGGAAAGTGCTGGAAATAGTAAAAAGGCTTTTATTAAATTAGAAATACATGGTGCTATCATACATACATCTCTCTTGCATTCGTTTCCCTTGCCATGTGGTAGTTTGAATGTTATTGAGTATTTTGTATAACAGATATGACACACTGAAATCCTAACACTAAGACTTCTATTTATACTAATTCGACCCTAACGGTCTCGCTACAAGATCATGCCACGTTTCGAACATGCAAGACAATGCTCCTTTCATCTTTCCACGTGTCCTCAAATGCTCCAACACATAACTTTCAAACTTTGAAAGTCCCGCTTTCATTTAAATTTCAAATGCTTTGGTGTTTCTCTGCTTCGAACGCTCTTCTCAGACTTAGCTTCGCTGCTGTTTCGAGATCCCTTTGGATACGCTCCCAAGATCACCGTTCGAAGCTTCAAGCTTTGACACACTCATTCGAAACACTGCTTCTGCAATTTCGAAGCGTGGTGTTTTAATTCTATTTCGATCAGAACTTCTAGCTCTTTTTGAATTCTAAATAACATTATCAAAATCTTCAGCCAACACCATGTTAATTGACTTTTATATCTTTGGTCAAGTGGAGTGGATTTGAGACGGATTAGGCCTTTGCTTTTTGGGCCTTTGGCGGACCCAGAATAGTTGCCCCAAGACTTTGTTGGGTATTGTGTGAGTCGGGGGAGCTTTTAGTGATTTGGTCGGCCTCTAGGATGTTGGTCAGTGTGAGCTGGAACTGAAACGTTAGAGTCAATTGAAAAAGGATGAGGAAAAGCATTAAATGTTTTCTTATCACTAAAATGTTTCATTATCGATTGTCAGTGTGTTGTTCTAGGTATATAGGTGACCAGGAAATGATTCCCCTATTTAGGGTACTTGAATATCTTTGATTCTTCACCTAATTTAATGGGACGGCGTACTCCTAGTCCTTGGATTCGTGTCTTGTCTTTGATCTATTATGCTCGTTGCTAGATAACTTTTGTTATAGAAGACATATTTTCCCCCTAAATCTTCTTTTTGTCATCTTGTTATACTTTGTTTATCCCCTTTTTTCTAGTTTTGATCACCTACTCTTTTTCTCTAGCCGTTACTTTTTCTACTTTCTTTATACCCTAAATCTGATTTTTTTTTAATGTATTAATTACTTAATATTTACTTTTTTGCTTATTTGTTGTGCTTGCTTATTGTATTTAGTGTTTATTTGTATGTTGTGTTCAGTATTTGTTGTATTAGCGTGTTGTTTGTAATCCCTGTCGTGGAGCCTGAAATTGGTGAGATTGAAACCGGTGAGATACGGTCATATCCTTGTATTGTGCTTCACTTCATAAAGGAGAATTCTCTGGCCAAGGGTAGGATCGATGTCCCCGCTTCTGAGGTATGACCCATATCAAGTTCGATGACATTTCACATTCATTCAGTAAATGTTCTCCTTCGAGGGATTCCAAGAAGTATGTTCGGTTTCATGTACTACCGCGAACACGGTGGGGCCCTTCCTAGTTTGTTGTAAGATTTATGTCCCGAGTATTCTTCCCTCTGATGTCTGCTCTCTGCAGCACAAGGTCCCTGACTTGAAACTCTCACGGTCAGATGTGGTAGTTATACTTGGCGGAAGTGGTTTGTATGAAGACAGCGCTGGTGAAAATGGTTATCATTCTCTTCTCTTCTAAAAGGTCAATTTCTTCCCTGATGGTGCTTCCATAAACTTATACCAGCAATGGGCTAGTTGTTCTTTAGCCCAACTCTTTGATTTCCATTGGGATGATAACTTCTACTCCATATGTTAGTCGGAAAGGGGTCCCCATGTGGTTGAATAGGTAGTAGTACAGTAGGCCCACAGAACATGTGGTAGCTTACTGCCTCAATTGCCTTTGACTTCTTCTAGCCTTCACTTCAAACCCCTCACTATCACCTTATTGGCTTCCATGGCCTGACCATTCATCTGTAGATGTTCCATGGATACAAAGTGTTTCTTGATTTTTTAACTCATCTAAAAGGCTTATTAACCTTTTGTTGATAAAATTTGTTCCATTGTCAGTCATAATGGCTTGTAGCACCTCGAACCTAGCCAGAACATTTCTTTCGAATAACTAAAATGTTTGATGCAGTGATGCTTTCTAATGCCTCAGCCTTGATCCACTTAGTGAAATAATCCATGAACATAATAAGGTACTTGAGATGCCTCGGGTCCAGAGCGAATGAACCTAGGATATCAAATCCCCACTGTAAGAACGACCACAGGGATGTCAGTGCATGGAATCTAGTGGCTGGGGCGTTGAAAACGCCTTCATGCATATGACATTGGTCACACTTTTTCACGTATTCCTGGGAATCCTGAACCACAATAGACCAGAAGTACCTGGTGTTGTATCCCAAAAATTTTCCTCTCATTTCTCAAGATATTTCTTACAATGATCTTCAATGCCTCAAGTTTGCGCAAGTATCGACTAGGTCAAAATAATCTCCTCGGCATTGATGCCTCAAATTAGGGTTTGAGCTTGCATAAAGGCAGTTAGATTTCTAATGTTTCAAATGAATTTCATGGATCATTATAGACCCTCATGATTATTTTTGTCAAGTTCCAAGTCTTAGATCACAATTTTCTAATAAAGTCATTCAAATTACCAAAATGGGCAAAATTAGAGTTTTGACTGAAAATGACCAAACTTTGATTTTTGACCTAATACCTAGGTTATTGGTTGGAAGCATGATCTCAAGGATCCGAGTGCGTCATTTTGACCTAATTGCACATTTCAATTCATCTCCTGAGATCAGTGGATTGATAGACAAAATTCAGTCAACTGGTGGGAAAAGTCAATTGTACACTAAAAAGTCAAACTTTAACTTTTGACCAAAGTTGAGTCCCAAAAATCATATTTCATCAAGACATCCAAAATATGAAATTTGATCATCAAAAATCAAGAAAGTCAAAAATACAACTTTTAAAAGACTTGGAAATTTTTCTAAGTTAAGTTCATTGCTTCATGACATCTTGTCACTACAATTCAAAATAGTTAAAGATGTTACAAATAATTCAAGTTATTACAAAGTGGCATTTTTGCAAGTTTACAAATCTTAAACTTTGTATTGCTTGGACTTTTTCCTGTGACTCAAAACCTTGCCACAATGCTTTGTCTTTGATACAGTGTGCATAAATTTCTCCACAAACCAAACTTATTTCATGCTGCAAACTATGTTGTCCAAGTTATTGCTGAACAAAAAAAATAATATGCTACTTCTATACATTTCCACAACACTCCAAAACCCTGCTCAATTGCTATCCTACAAAACCTTGTGCTATGCTTCACCACAAACCTGCCACAAAACCTGCATATAATGTTCTATACATTCCAAAATCTATCCACAAAACCAGTCCAAAACTGCTATATGCAGCCTGCTCCAACCTGCATCATAACAGCCACAAAATTGCATCAAAATGGAAAAAGAAAATTGTGTGAAAAAAAGTATCAAAACAGTAGGCAAAAACAATTCAAATAACTTATTTTGTTTCCCTCCTAAACCTCAGTCAATGATCTACAAAAGGGACTGTTTGATAAGACATAAGGGGGATTTTTTTGGAGAGAAAAAGAGAGAACAGAAAAATAGAACTTTTGTCAAACTCTGCTCATTCATAAGACCCAGCTCATTCATAAAACTCAGTTCATCCATAAAACTCTTCTCTTCTTCAACTCTGTTTTCACTCACAAAACAGAAAAATCCTCAACCCATTGTTGTAAAACCTTGCAAACTTTCCCCTAAACCAACTACCCAAACACCTCATATACATCACATAGAGATTGTTCTAACATAAAAACAGTTTTTGTAACACCTTTATCATCACCTTCCAAGCATAAATAAAAAAAATAGTACTTTGCACCTTTGACTGGGTTGGAGCGATTCTGGAACTTTGTCACAAAGAGCAAGGATTAGAGTAGCTCCAAAGAGGAGCTCGTTCATTCATCACTTTGCATCTGAAGATATCCGTACATATTTCAAAGTTTCGCTTCAAGAGGTATACTTTTTTCCTAAACTGTAATATCTTTTTCCATACATCATTTTTTGTTTGTGTTCAAAATATATGTAAAAGATAAATCAAAAAAAGGAAAACTCGGTAAAAAAGAGCCAAGACAGGGGCTGACACGGGTGCCCGTGTCACACGACACGGCCGTCTTAGCTCATATGTTTGAAAAAATCTAACAAAGATGCAGGTCAGGGGATGACACGGGTGCCCGTGTCACGGGACACGGCCGTGTCAGACATACTGGAACTATACACTAACAAAAATGTCGGTCAGGGGCTAACACGGGTGCCTGTGTCATAGGACACGGCCCGTGTCAGCTTAGCTGGTACAGAAAAGGAAAAAACGCGCATGGACCATTACAGGAAGCTGACACGGGTGCCCGTGTCAGACCAGACAGCATAAATTTTGATTTTCTTTTAACCTTTTGCTTTTATTTTCATTCAATTTGGTTGTAATGATTAGGACTTTTATTTTTTTGCAACCCCCATTTGTACACTTGTATACCACATCCCTCAAAAAGCATGTAATAGCGTAGGACCTTTATTTTCTAAATTTTTATTGCTTTCATAAATGTTAATAATTAGGGTGTATGGCAATATAAAACCAACAAGTAGACCACCCTAATCAAAGACTAAATGCATGCAATCAAACACACCATTCACACATGCACCTCTAGGGTAATCTCACTTTGTTGCCTCGTAAAAAAGTCATGTCCCTCGAATATGGGCATTTTAGCAAAGACCCTCAGTAAAAGATCATAGTCCCTCGATGTTGCCTTTGATAAACGATCTAGTCCCTAAACGAAAATTGCTAAAACGTTACATAGGTTGCCTTCTATGACTATACAATTGACCCACGCCTGTCCCTTCACATCCAACGATGGGGCTTCTTATCAATCAATGGTAAGATAGCCATATCTAAAGGAGGAGGAAAAGAATATAGACCTTTTGAGTAGGTAGGATGCTCATAGTCGCTCGCTTGCTCACAACAAAAACATTTTATACACCCATATTTTCATTTTGAAACATTTTCAAAAGACAAAACATTTTGTACGCGTTCTTATAGAAACGAGAACCATTACAAAGACACTTTTCAAAATCACTTTCAAAAACATATTCCACAGACACCTCTTTGAACTATTTTCAAAAACAACACTTTGTACGCGTTTTTATAAAAACGAGAGCCATTACAAAGACATTTTCAAAATACTTTCAAAACCCACGCCACAAGCACATTTTCAAACAAAAGCAAGTGATCTAGCAAGAAACTAAGAGCCCATAGATAACTACGGATGGAAAGGGTGTTAAGACCTTCTCTTTTCATAACCTACCCCCTGAACTCAAGAAATAATCTCGAAAGGTCTTTCCTATTCTTTTCAACCTTTCCTTATTGGATAAAAGAAAAGTCGGTGGCGACTCTTGCTATCCGTAACAATTGCGATCAAACGCAAAATACCCAAGTCAGTTTTCCCACTGTGTTACAGAACTGGAGACTCTGCTGGGGAATATACTTAAAAGTGGGTTTACCTTAGAGCTAGATCACCTTTACTTGCTTTCCTTGTTTGACTTGCTTGCTTTACATTTTTTGGGTCCTTATTTGGGTTATTGTTAAAGATCCTACACCAGGATCTGGGGAACCTTTTAGGTAAGTAGAAATAAATCATGGGAATTGTATGGCGTATATCGATATGGATGAAGTGATAGCTACGTTAGCATGATACTTTGGCTTGTATTAATGTTCCTTGAGCCAGTCAAGGATAACATTAGGCTTCCTTATTGTCATTAAGCGCTAATTGACCTTTAGAACCTTTAAATTGACTCATCCTTGGCCATTAGGAAGTAGTGAGATAGCCGGATTTTGTTTCTATCGAAGATTGGTTGATACTCGATACTAGACTCATTGAGATTCGACTCCCGAGCTTTGTTTGGTGGCAATTCAGTTGTCGATCAGAACGGAACTTGTGGGAAAAATCAATGATATTGAGATCCCTTAGAACTTGGTTACTTTCTAGGACAGGTTGAGCCAACTAAACTTCAAGAGGGTACTTACCTAGAAACTCCATGCAAGCCTAAACATAAGGACTTGTCTGTGTGTATATGATTATTTGTACATAACAACTTGCTTGCTTTGCATACTTGTACATAACATCGTGACATCATACCATAGCATTTTCAATAGCCATTTCAAGGATATCGAGGGCCTATGATGCAGGGTCACGTTGAACCAAACGTCTATCAAGGGGCAAACGGATTTATTTTCCTCTAACCAAACATCGTCAAAGATCAAAGCACAACAACTTGAGTCAAGGGCTATGACCCACTTGACACGGTGAGCTTGATTCTCGAGGAAGGACATCCACCGGTACAAAGTTCTTCAATCAAAGCTGTAAGAAAAATTTAACTTCTAACATCTTCTTGTGTTTACCCCGTGAGATCCTTGAAAACATGCATCCATATACCATGCATCATATCATGATAGGTTTCTCCCGCACAAGTTTCCTTATCCTTTTACTGTTTATTTCAGTAAGATGGATATGGAACAAATGGTGAAAGATCTTCAAGCACAAAATGCTCAATTCCAACAAATGTTCTTGACTTTGGCTAAAGGGAAAGAGGACTTGAAGACTATTCTTCTCAAAGACAAGAAGAAAAAGACAAAGAAGTCAGTGGACGTCCTGAACTTGGGAAGGAGGTTCAAAGGAAATTGAGCTCTAAATTTCACAACTCTGTCAACTGAGAGGGACGATCTAACAAAAGAAGAGGACCACAATATAGGGTCTAACGGAGAAGAAGCTGACTGCATTGAAGAGCAGTATCCTCCTGCGGACAACAAATACAAACAACTGGAGGATTGTCTCAATTCCATAGAAATCCAGAGAGTACCTGGTCTGGACTTTGAAGAAAAGGGATTGGTTTCTGGAGTGGTCATCCCACCGAAATTCAAGATTCTTGCGTTTTCCATATATGATGGGGTCTTTTGTCCTAAGATGCATTTGAGATCTTATGTCCGCAAGATTCAACCATACACCACTGATCATAAACTCTGGGTCCATTTCTTCCAAGAGAGCCTGGTTGGGACTCAACTTGAATGGTTCTATCAATTGGAAGGTTCTCGTATCCACACCTGGGAGGATCTAGTTGTTGCTTTCTACAAGCAATACTAATACAACGTTGATCTTGCACAAACTCGTGTGTAGTTGCAGAATATGACCATGGGTTCCAACGAGAGCTTCAAAGAATATGCCCAAAAGTGGAGAAGTTTGGCTGGCAGGGTGAAACCACCCTTAAATGACAGTGAGCTGATTGACATCTTTATGGGAACTTTGATGGGACCTTTCTTCAATCACCTAATCGGAAGCTCCTCGGTCGGGTTCACCGAGCTAATACTGACTGGCGAAAGAGTCGAAGTTGGCATCAAAAGCAGTAAAATCCAAGGGGGTGCCTCTTCAAGTGCAGAGAAACAACCTTTCAATATGAAGAAAGAGTTCAATGTTGTATACGGTCAAAAAGGTCGTAACCAGAGTAACCACGACCAACATGTGGGGGCAGTTCTGATCTCCAATTCTGCATCGGTGCAACAACGGCAACAGGGGACTCAGCGTAAGAAGGTCGTGCCTAAAAGACAATTCACCAAGATCAACATGCCACTGGCTCATGCATTACAACACATGTTGAAGGCAGAGTTGATTACGTTAAAAGCTTCTCTCTAGAATCCCAATACTTCTGCTCCTACTTATCATCTCAATGAAAGGTGTGCATACCATTCTGATAGTCCTGAACACGACACGAATAGTTGTTGGGCTCTGAAGAACAAGATCTAATACATGATTGATGCCAAGGAGATTGAGTTCGACCCTATAGAGGCTCCTAACATGGTCACTGCTCCTATTCCAAATCATTGAGAGCGTCTTGTTCATTTTGAATTTTCAATTGTAATCTCTTTTGTTGTTCAAACACTTATCTATTAATGTCAAAATTTGTTTCATTAATGCATTGAATATGTTTGTCTTGAATTAATCCATTCATTTTCACTCTATTTAAACTATGTTGTTTTTACTCCCTTTATGATATTCAACTCTTGTTTCAAAAAGTTGCAAGCCTTTAGAGGGAGGATGACAAAAACAATGCCATAATCTCATACAGTATGCTTTTGAACAGACATTGCTGACGATGTACAGGTGTTCTTTCAATTACTAAACACTGGAGTTATAAGGAAGATAATCCCTAGTCAACCCCTTCGAGCCAAAGAAGTAGGAGTTTCCTTTTTACACAAATTGAAACCTTTAATCAAAACCTGGGGTAGGGTAGCTTCTCAGTTAATTCAAATGTGCGTTCAGTCACAAACTTTCACTTTGTATAAAACGAATGACATTAGAAACATTCCTCTGGAATCAAAAGATGGTGATGGCTCCCTACCAAATAGGCGGTCATTATCTCTTAAAAGAAAAGCCCACTAGGTCAAAACCTACGAAGGAGACTTAAGAAAAACTGTGACATCTCGCTGACTGTAATCTCAAAACAAGAACAGTTAAGCAAAAAAATCAGGGATAATAAATCAAAAAAAGAGGACGTTACAAAGCCTTAACAACATGGAAAATATGGAAAAAATGACTTCCTTCCAACAAATAAACTTCTAAATTTCTGAACCATCACCAAAACGTCATTCAGACTCAAGTGGGATTCTAACACACAATTAACTAAGTTTAGGACTGAAGAACATCGCGAAGAACGGGCGGGTACAAATACACTTTGAGCCTTATCCTTTGTTTCTTAAACCGTGAACCAAACCACGATACAACCTTTCAAAGTCCTAACTGAAGCATGGGTTAGTTCAAAAGCATACTGTTACAAAAGTTATCCTGACTCCTGTAAGGCGTTACTCCAAATTCTGACTTGAATTCATATTCTTACAAAAATTCTTTTATCTGCTAAATGCATTTTCAAAAACTTTAAGACAAGCATAAACTTTGCATTACTTTGAACATCACTGTTTGCATATAGCTACTTATTTGACATCGGAGAAATTCACATGAATATCTAGTGAACAAAAAACTCTCTCAGTAAATAAAATCAATTAAAATGGAATGACACTTCTAACGACAAATCTCCTATAAGCAAGGGGCATGACATGTCAATATCCAATTCGGATGGGGCAGTCAAGTCAAGATTCCAAGAAATCTCTCAAGAAATGCTAAATAACCAGGGGCAGATCTGTTTGAATCACTTGGGGCATTGAACATGAACCCCGACAAAGGGTTGTATACATTCAGGCAAACATTTCCTGGCGATACTACAAACACTTGCTACTTGGGGAAGTAAAAAATTCCCATAAAGTCCTTTTCAAAGGATGATCCCCAGTTAAGTCCCCACAAAGTTGGATCCAGGCAACTCCCAACCAGAGTTTCAATCTCTGGAACACCTTTCTTACCAGCTAAGTTTGGTCTCAAGAAGAATCCTCGAAGAGTTCTACCAAAAGAAAATGCCTCTCCAACAGATTGGCAACAAGGTTTATTTCCTCAACAAACGGCAAGATTCCCCAGCTTGAATTTGCCTCCCAGACTATCACAAATCAAGGGACCATAACTCCTCTTCCCCAGTAGACCGCTCTAAAATCACCAGTGAGTTGCTGTAAAACCTGGAAGCCAAAACAGATAACAGTTAATTTCTTTGTCCCTCAACAGGTTCTTAACTCCCTTTCTCTTCCATTAAGAGATAGCTCCCCAGTAGAGCAACGGACAACGGAAACTTCTGAACTCTTTTCCCCAAGAGGAAATCAACACTCTCCATAGAGTTTTCTTCTCAAGCAAAATCAACATTCCTCAACAGAGTTCTCCTCAAACAACAAAATAGGAATCCCCTGTAAAAACATTCTAAAACAAGGTCTGGAGAAGTGCATATTCTTCATCTCCAACAGCAGTCTGGGATTTAACTTCCTAAAGCTCCCCAACACTTGTCAAGGATTTATTTTCCAAGACAGAGATACATTTCAACAAATACTTCACATTCACGCATCGTATTACATACATGAAAAACGCATACGACACAATCTTATTTATTTTAACGTCATTACGCCATGCATTTCATACATCATGACATTGCATGCAGCTAATTATTTACCTTTTCAGGAAAGATCAATCAACAGATAACTATCGTCAACAATTTTTAACAGTTCCAGATTAATACCTGTAACAAGCCAGAAAAACTATTTGTGGACGACTGATTGTAGATTAATTCCTAAAACAAGTCAGGACAATTAACTACATGACCAACTGAAGTAATTCTACACGGGCTTCTTCTCATACACTCCTCTAGAAACAGTTCAGATGCGATCCAGATACGGCTGACATTCTGATCCTTATTCCAGTTTCTCTTCTAGAAACAATTCAGATGTGATCCAGATACGGCTAACATTTTGATACTTATTCCAGATTCTCTTCTAGAAATAATTCACATGCGATCCAGATACGACTGACATTCTAATACGTATTTCAGATTACCTTTTAAATACAATCCAGATACGATCCATATACGAATGTCATTCTGACACTCATTCAATATACCTTTCAAATACATTCCAGATACAATCCAGATACGAATGTCATTCTGACACTCATTCAACATACCTTCCAAATACAGTCCAGATACGATCTAGATACGGATGTCATTCTAACACTCATTCAACATACCTTCCAAATACAGTCCAGATATGATCCAGATGTGGATGTCATTCTGACACTCATTCAACATACCTTCCAAATATAGTCCAGATACGATCTAGATATGGATGTCATTCTGACACTCATTCAACATACCTTCCAAATACAGTCCAGATACGATCTAGATACGGATGTCATTATGACACTCATTTAACATACCTTCCGAATACAGTCCAGATACGATCCAGATACGGATGTCATTCTGACACTCATTCAACATACCTTCCAAATACAGTCCAGATACGATCCAGATACAAATGTCATTCTGATACTCATTCAATATACCTTTCAAATACAGTCTAGATACGATCCAGATACGAATGTCATTCTGCCACTCATTCAGCATACCTTTCAAATACAGTCCAGATACGACCTAGATATGGATGTCATTCTGACACTCATTCAACACACCTTTCAAATACAATCCAGATACGATCCAGATACGGATGTCATTCTGACACTCATTCGACACACCTTTCAAATAAATTCCAGATACAATCCATTTATGGATATTACTCTCATACTCAGCCCACTACATCTACTATTTCAGTATAAATCAACCAGAGATTTATTCTGATATTTCTTCAAATTTTGGTCACCAATCACTTTTGGATGGCATCTATAAGCCCATCTCCGACAACTCTACATCATATCTCCAAATGGAATATTTAAGCCCATTCCCTACACAATCAACCACAACATCATCAAGTGCAAATTTCTGGGCACTCTAGTGTTCAATCATCTTCCACCTTCAAGTCACGAATGGCAGATTCACCAATCTAACTCTTCAGGTTTAAGAAGATTGAACAGGGGCAACTGTTGTACCCCAAAATTTTCCCTCTCATTTCTCAAGATATTTCCTACAAAGATCTTCAATGCCTCAAGTTTGCGCAAGTATCTACTAGGTCAAAATAATCTCCTCAGCACTGATGCCTCAAATTAGGGTTTGAGTTTGTACAAAGGCAGTTGGATTTCTTATGTTTCAAATGAACTTCATGGATCATTATGGACCCTCAGGATTATTTTTGTCAAGTTCCAAGTCTTGGATCACAATTTTCCAAGAAAGTCATTCAAATTACCAAAATAGGCAAAATTAGGGTTTTGACTGAAAATGACTGAACTTTGATTTTTAACCTAATACCTGGCTTATTGGTTGGAAGCATGATCTCAAGGATCTGAGCGCGTCATTTTGACCTAATTGCACATTTCAATTCATCTCCTAAGATCAGTGGATTGATAGACAAAATTCGATCATCTGGTGGGAAAAGTCAATTGTATACTAAAAAGTTAAACTTTGACTTTTTGACCAAAGTTGAGTCCCAAAAATCATATTTCATCAAGACATCCAAAATATGAAATTTGATCATCAAAAATCAAGAAAGTCAAAAATCCAACTTTTGCAAGACTTGGAAATTTTTCTAAGTTAAGTCCATTGCTTCATGACATCTTGTCACTACAATTTAAAATAGTTAAAGATGTTACAAATAATTCAAGTTATTACAAAGTGGCATTTTTGCAAGTTTACAAATCTTAAACTTTGTATTGCTTGGAATTTTTCCTGTGACTCAAAACCTTGCCACAATGCTTTGTCTTTGATACAGTGTGTATAAATTGCTCCACAAATCAAACTTGTTCCATGCTGCAAACTATGTTGTCCAAGTTATTGCTGAACAAAAAAAATGATATGCTACTTCTATAAATTTCCACAACACTCCAAAACACTGCTCAATTGCTATCCTACAAAACCTTGTGCTATGCTGCACCACAAACCTGCCACAAAACCTGCATATAATGTTCTATACAGTCCAAAATCTATCCACAAAACCAGTCCAAAACTGATATATGCAGCCTGCTCCAACCTACATCATAACAACCACAAAATTTCACCAAAATGGAAAAAGAAAATTGTGTGAAAAAAGTATCAAAACAGTAGGCAAATACAGTTCAAATAACTTATTTTGTTTCCCTCCTAAACCTCAGTCAAGGATCTACAAAAGGGATTGTTTGACAAGACATAAGGGAGATTTTTTTTGGAGAGAAAAACAAAACTTTTGTCAAACTCTGCTCATTCATAAGACCCAGCTCATTCATAAAACTCAGTTCATCCATAAAACTCTGCTTATCTTCAACTCTGTTTTCACTCACAAAACAGAAAAATCCTCAACCCATTTTTGTACAACCTTGCAAACTTTCCCATAAACCAACTACCCAAGCACCTCATATACATCACATAGAGATTGTTCTAACATAAGAACAGTTTCTGTAACACCTTTATCATCACCTTCCAAGCATAAATAAATAAAAAAGTACTTTGCACTTTTGACTGAGTTGGAGCTATTCTGGAACTTTGTCACACATAGTAAGGATTGGAGTAGCTCCAAAGAGGAGCTCGGTCATTCATCACTTTGCATCCAGAGATATCCATATGTATTCCAAAGTTTCGCTTCAAGAGGTATACTTTTTTCTAAACTGTAATGTCTTTTTCCATACATCATTTTCTGTTTGTATTCAAAAGATATGTAAAAGATAAATCAAAAAAAGGAAAACTCAGTAAAAAAGAGCCAAGACAGGGGATGACACGGGTGCCTGTGTCACACGACACGACCGTGTCAGCTCATCTGTTTGAAAAAATCTAACAAAAATGCAGGTCAGAGGCTGACACGGGTGCCCGTGTCATAGGACACGGTCGTGTCAGATGTAACGCCCGTAATTTAATTAATTATTTAATTAAATTAGTTTTGGAATATTTGTGAAGTTGTGTTATGATGATAGTTGACGTATTATAGATATTGAATTTATTTTATTAAGTTGTGGAATAATATTAGAATGATAATATTATTTGATGTGGGCTTGTTTTAAAGAATAGAAGTAGTAGAAGGGGGTGTAGGAGTTTTAAGCCCATTATGGCATAAAGAGAATTATAGGGTTATTTTATTATTGTTAGAAATAATAAGGAAAAGAAGAAGCAGTAAGAGAGAAAGAAATAAGGGTTGGAAGAAGAAAAAGAGAACGTGAAAGTTGCAGAAAAGAAGGAAAAGAGGCAGAACAAAATTCAATCGGAAAATTTATAGAGCAACCTTCAATCCAAGGTAAGGGTGGGGTTCTGACTCTATAATAGGGTTTATGATGAGTGGTATGTGGGATTAGATGTGAAAAGCTGTCTTGTTTATGATTTGAATGTATATGTTGTTGTATGATGAAAATTGATGATTTATGGATGAATAATGATGCCCTAATGTTGTATAATTGATGTAGAAATATAGGACAATTATAATTGATGATTTCATATGATTAGAGGATGTTTTTAGGGCCTAAAGCATGGAAACCGTGGTGAAAACACAGTGAAATTGCAAAAAATATTCATGACAGAACAATATGTGTCGACCCCAAAAGCCATGCGTCGATGCATGAAGGCCTTTAGACTCAGGATGAGTCGATAATAGAAGCCATGCATCGATACATGAAGGTCGTTAAACTCAGGATGAGTCGATACATAGGAGCATGTGTCGATACATGCAGTGTTGTAGACTCGGTATGAGTCGATACAAAGAGAGTACGCGTCGACTCATGTAGCATGTTAATCCCAGTACGCGTCGACTCAAGACATTACGCGTCGATTCATGTGGTATGGTTTTTGACAGATTCGTTTTCCAGAGGCTGTAACTTGAGTTTCCGGACTCCAATTGAGGTGTCGTTCGAAGCGTTGGATAGCTAACGTGATGAAATTCATTCTTAAGGATTAAAATGAAGGATAATGAGAGTGAATCCTAGTACCCAAATTAGGAATAGAGTTGGTTTCATGCGTTAATCGCTATGATGATTTGTGAAGTATGATGAGGATGAGATGATTATAGATTACTGTTTGGTTTATAATAGTAAGATTAATAATGATAATGATGTAGTATTACAGAATTAATAATATGTAGAAGTTTGGTAATTTAGGGGTAAGCCTTAGATGATTAATTAATTATAGGCAATATCATGTTGTAGACCTATGGTCAACGTTGCAAGATTGACGAGTTACCTTTGTATTATTGTTGTGGCTGAGTTACTGCGTATCATGATGATAAATGATGTTTGATGAATTATGTTGATAAATGATGTTTGATTAATTATGATGATGAATGATGTTTGATGAATTATGTTGATAAATGACGTTGATGAATGATGTTGAGATGCCTCTAATAATTGGCAGCTATTAAGATGTAGGCTTCTGGCCAATGATGATGTTGTGCTGAGATGTTATTAATTATGGTGTTGTCATTATATTCATGATTGTGTCGCATATATTGTATTTCAAGATGGAGTTGATGCTCGTTAAGATGGCATGTATTGGCGAATATTAAGATGAAGGCTTATGCCTTGTTGATGCCTCTATTTATTGGCAATTATTTTGAGATGGGAGTTCTGCTCCAATGGTACCACATGCATTTGCATAATATTGAGTCGCATTATATGATTGCATAAAGAAGTTGTGTATTGATGCAGTGAATGTGTATTATTGTTGGTATTCTGTTGCAATTATTATTGCTTATAAGATGAGAAGTGGTGATGTTATGTGATCTAATTTAATATATTATTTATCATATGTCTTATTATGTTGTTAGATATCTCACCCCTTCTATTTGAATGTTACTCTTACGTTGGTAACGTGCAGGTAATCGAGAGTGAAGGCAGTATACTTTCGGTAGTTCGAGTCGGTGTCATTTCTCTGATACGTAACACTCGGGGGGATAAATGCTTGTTGCTTTTAATTATTGATTATTTCAGTTGTTGAACTCTTATTTGTTTGTTGCTAAGTATGCATTATTTTGAAGTTATTGTAATTGTTGGACGAAGATGTTATTATGAATTCTGCTGCGTAGATGTTTAAGTTGTTGAATCAAGAGATTAAATTATTATGTTGATGCTTCATCCGAAGTCTTAAAGTGTTATGTATCCATGTTGAATGCAATGTGTTTTTAAAGTTGAATTTGTGGCATCCTGATTCAGTTGCATGAATTTTATAACTCTGATTTATATATATAATTGCTGGGTAGAATTAGGGTGTTACATCAGACATACTGGAACTATACGCTAATAAAAATGCAGGTCAGGGGCTGACACGGGTGCCCGTGTCACATGATACTGCCTGTGTCAGCTTAGCTGGTACAGAAAGGGAAAAAACACACATGGACCATTACAGGAAGTTGACACGGGTGCCCGTATCATAGGACACGGCCCGTGTCAGACCAAATAACATAAATTTTGATTTTCTTTTGACCTTTTGCTTTTATTTTCATTCAATTTGGTTGCAATAATTAGGAATTTTATTTTTTTGCAACCCCCATTTGTACACTTGTATACCCCATCCCTAAAAAAGCATGTAATAGAGTAGGACCTTTATTTTCCGCATTTTTATTGCTTTCATAAATGTTAGTAATTAGGGTGTATGGCAAGATAAAACCAACAAGTAGACCACCCTAATCAAAGACTAAATGCATGCAATCAAACACACCATTCACACATGCACCTCTAGGGTAATCTCACTTTGTTGCCTCGGAAAAAAGTCATGTCCCTCGAATATGGGCGTTTTAGAAAAGACCCTTGGTAAAAGATCGTAGTCTCTCGATGTCCCTCGATGTTGCCTTTGGTAAATGATCTAGACCCTAAGTTAAAATTGCTAAAATGTCCCATTGGTTGCCTTCTATGACTATACAATTGACCCACGCACGTCCCTTCACATCCAACGATGGGGCTTCTTATCAATCAATGGTAAGATAGCCACATCTAAAGGAGAAGGAAAAGAACATAGACAGGTAGGATTCTCATAGTCGCTCGCTTGCTCACAACAAAAATATTTTATACACCCACACTTTCATTTTGAAACATTTTCAAAATACAAAATACTTTGTATACGTTCTTATAGAAACGAGAACCATTACAAAGACACTTTTCAAAATCACTTTCAAAAACACATTCCACAAACACCTCATTGAACTATTTTTAAAAACAACACTTTGTACGCGTTCAAAAACAATACATTCAAAACCCACGCCACAAGTATATTTTCAAACAAAAGTAAGTGATCTAGAAAGCAACTTAGAGCCCATAGATAATTACGGATGAAAAGGGTGCTAACACCTTCTCTTTTTATAACCTACCCCCCTAACTCAAGAAATAATCTCGAAAGGTCTTTCCTATTCTTTTCAACCTTTCCTTATTGGATAAAAGAAAATTTGGTGGTGACTCTTGCTATCCACAAGAATTGCGATCAAACACAAAACACCCAAGTCAGTTCTCCCACCGTGTTACACCTGGATTTTAGAATTTTTTGCTTATCGCTCTAGCACCAAGATGTTTCCCGACTATCCTTTCATGCACCTTTAGGAGGGTGTAGTTAGCTTATGTTTTTCCTAATAACTTCAATAAAGGTGTGGACATGCAATGCATGTTGGGAGGATTTTGAAATGAATTTGTTCAATGTTGTTAACATGTCGTTTAACTTTTGAACTTCCTTCTTCGATGTTGATGCGCTTATTCGGATCATTGCCTCACACTGGTCGGGGTTTACTTTAATACCTTGCTCAGTTAAATAGAAACCCAAACTTTCCAGATTTCACCCTAAAAGTAAACTTTTCCGGGTTGAGTCTTATATTATATTGTCAAACCTTTTTGAACACCCTACAAAGATATTGAGCATGTAGTCTTTCCTGGCTAGATTTCACAATCATGTCGTCTATGCGCACTTCCTGCATCTCTTCTATCTCCTTTTGAAAGATCTTATTCATCATCCTTTGATAAGTTGCGCATGAATTCTTTAATCTGAATGGCATGAAATTTTAGTGGTAGTTGGCTTGCTCGATCATGAAGGTTATCTTCATCTAGTCGGGCTTGAACATAAGTATCTGATTCTACTAGAGTGGGCATCTAGGAAGGATATTAATTGGTAACCGGCTGAGTCATCCACAAGCTTGTCAATGTTTAGGAGCGAGTAAGAATATTTTGGGAAAGCTCTATCGAGATTCGTATAATCAACACACATTATCCACTTCCATAAATTTCTTGACTAGGACAACATTGGAGAACTATTATGTATACTTTTCCTCATAGATGAACCTGGTGTCCAACAGACCTTTTACAATGCTCATAGTGGATTTAGCCTTTTTCAGGGATAACCTTCTCCACCATTGTGAGACGTGACAGGAACAAGCGTCTACATCCAACCGATGGCATGCCACATCAGATTCAATGTAGGGTATCTCATGTGGGGAGATAGAAAATAGGTATAAGTTCACTTACAAACATTTTATTAACATGGACCTTGTAACCCCCCAAAATTTATAATTATTTATTTAATTGATTTGGTGTGAATATTTGTAATTATTGGTGAATATATGAACTCTTGTTGAATTATGTGGTGTGATGATAGTATGTTGGAGGGTAGTGTTAGAGTAAGGATATAATAACAATTATTTATAATTTAGATAATTAGTTATAATTATTTAGATTTATTTTGATAATTAAATAGAGATGATATTTGGTGCAAATAAGTTAAGGGCGTAATGGTAATGTTGTGTGAAGTAAGCGAGGGCAAGAGTAGGATAACATAATAGAAGTTCCAAGAGGTAAGAGTGACAAAAACAAAAATTGGGTGAAGCTTTATGTCGCCGGGCGATGGATGATACCTTTGACCTGCTGAGGACGTGGCGCAGTCTGGGCCAAGTGTATAGAATTCGTCGTCGGGCGACGTGAGTTGTGTCGCTGGGTGACACGTGCGAATCGAATTTTTTTTATATCTTTCATTTTGTTTAATTTTTTTGGGGGTGATTTTTGTTCTCCCAACTCCATCAACCTCATTTTTGTAGTGGATTAACTTAGATAACAACACTAGGGTTTTGCTTATGGATGGCTAGAGGTGGATTTCTCATTGACTGACACTGACAAACTGAAAGATTTATGGTTTATCTCTTCCCCTCTCTATGTATTTCTCTTTTGTTGGGTCTTATATGTATTTTACTTTGAACTTATGTATATTTGTCACCCATGGCGTTATATTAAACTTGCTTTATAAATCTTTATGGATGGTTGTCTTAGATTTTTGCTCTACGCTAGGGACTTGAGTTGTTATAGACATATACTGCTTAGATTCTTATCTAGGATGATTATCTGTTAGTTTCTTAACCGTGGAGATAGATTTAGAGCTTACATCTTCTTGGGTATCAAAGCTTAATGCCTCTGTGTGGTTGTGTTGTGCTGAGAGATTGTCGTTGCGATTATATAGTTGTCTTCTGTGTTGTTGAGGAGGTAGAGAGATCATATCCTTGGTGATACAACCGGTCTCTCGATTTGGGGTTAGAAATGACTTAGGTTGTGAGTGATACGTAGTGACATTGATGAGTATTGTTAGGTTGAATGTAACTGGTCGGTAGATTTAAGTCTGTGATGAGTAGATTATATGCAGGCTTGATAAGTTCTTCCTTAGTTTTTACCTTTATATACATTTATTTTCTGTTGATACTTTTCTTTTTAACTCATTTATCCCTAAACTCATTAACAAAAGATTTGTCGAACGACGATTCAATAACCAATCTCTGTGGACACGATACGATATAACCTATATCACCCGGTAACTTAATAACTTACTTTTTGCTTGCCGCTTTAACGCATCAACAATGAGTATAACATGTGATGTATGACGATATATGGATTTCCTGATGATTATTATGTTAACTACTCTATATATTATGCATATCTTTTATAATGATTTGTGATTAATCACCCTTTTTGTTTGAATGTTGCCTCCACGTGAGTAATGCGTAGGTGGTCGCGAATTTGGAGTTATTTAGTGTGTTTCAATTGAATAAAAAAGGTATTGCTCTGATATGTAGAATCGGGGTCGGAAACACTTGAGTTTTAAAGTTGTTATTTGTTTAAAATACATCTCATGAGTTTTTGTTAATTGTTGAATTTAATTTGATGTTAACCTTAGATAAGACCAAAAGGTCTTGATGTTTTTTAGAAAATGAATGAAGTTATGATTGAGATTAAGATTCAGCTGTGAAGTCTAAATTTATATGTAGATATTATTAAAGAAATAATTATTATAATTGTCTGAAAACCTGTGTTACGGAGCAGGATGTTTATTTAAGATGTTTGTATGATAATGTGACACCCTCGTTGGTATTTTGTGTTGATTTATTAATTAATTTATTCACGAATTAATCTTGGGATTTATAAGGGTGTTACATACCTCACTCTTAGGGGAAGCTTGATTCCTATCTTCATCGACCGCGTAGAGTTATCCTTTAGTTGTATGGATTCAAAATCACCATCTAGAATAAGCATACCTTTCTATCCATGCGCATCTAGGTCGAAGGCAGCATCATTCTCGTGGTCTTCTTCCTCGTATAGCCTCCATAATCCGCCTAGTTTCCTCTAGGTCGGCACTAATAGCGGCCAACCTTCCTTCTATCTTGTGATAGGTTATGTTTAAGTGAACCAATGATGCTATTGTGTCTATCTTCGCCAAGAATGATCTTTCTAAGACTCCTCCAAAAACACTTGTGCACGAGACTACAAGGAAATGGAGGATTACCTTTATTTCTCGCGTTCCTTATCCAATTGCCAATGTCATATCTATTGTTCCTTGAGGATGAGTCATCGATTCGTTGAAAGCTAATAGGTCTCCTATGTTATATGGATTCAAATATGCTTGTTGGATGCCTAACAACTTCAACGTGTCTACGTAGAGGATGTTGCCCGAGCTTCTGTCATCCACAAGGAATATCGTCAGATTTCTGTCAGTGATGGTGACTGCCAGAATCAGAGGTAGATTGAAATTCAGAATTCTATTTATCTTTTCGCAATATAGAAAACCTGACTCTAATCGATCTCTGCTCCAGAGACCATCAATTTTTGTAGTAAGTAGAAAGTAATATGGCCAATGGCATGTGTTAGAGGATGCATCATAGCGGAATTCCTCGATCAACGATAATCGGTGAGCGATTAATTCAGGAGATGGAGTAGATATCTCATACATGATTATCGAATTTACCGTTACCACTCTTTTTGCTTGAGGTAAACATCTGATTTCATATCGAAATTGATTTGGAAATGGAATATCACAGGAATCAGAAGCTGCTTCCCACAGACGGCGTCATTGTTCCATTTTAGAATCAAAATTGAATGCAATTGATGAACTAACGCTCTTGAACATGTGGTGTTGATCTCCGTTACGGTAGTGCGAGGTGTATCTTGCTTTTCATGTGAACTAACTTTTATATCTTAAGTCAAATGGAGTGGATTTGAGGCAGATTATGTCTTAGTTTTTTGGACCTTTGACCGGCCCAGAACAATAAGTAAACAAATTAGCATGTGCTTCGTAAAAAAAACTAGTTAATTATATGTTTAATACTTTTTTTTTGTCCGATATGTTAACCTTGAGGTTCATTTTAGTCTCTTAACTTAAAAAAATCATAATGATTCCTTAACTCTTTAAAATATCTTATATTACTCTATTTTATCTCATTAGCAATAAAATTAGCAATCAATTTATGAGTCATGCGTTGTTAATTAGACGAAATAATTAAAGTGATATGTATTAAAGAGTTAAGAGATATATATATATATATATATATATATATATATATATATATATATATATATATATATATATATATATATATATATATATATTAAAATAAAGAGATTAAAATAAATCTCAACAAAAAAATATTAAACTTAATTATATCTAGTTTATTTTATGATAAAATGATTGATGCACTGATAGTGTAATATAATTTTACACAATCAATCAATCACAACTATATACTCCCTCCGGTCTCATTTATAAGAAAAATTAACTTTTTATATACATTGAATAAGTAATGTATTTGGACAATATATTGTCCAAATACATTACTTATTTAATGTATCTAAAAAGTTAATTTTTTCTTATAAATGAGACCGGAGGGAGTATTCAATTAAGTCACTTTAAATCATCTTTTTATTTTAATTTTTTTATTATTAATATGACAAAATACTTGTTTTTTATTGGATGACAATGTAAAATTATTTTATATTATTAGTACACTATTTTTTAACTCTTATTTTATATAACTAATAAAATATGTGCATTTTCCAAATTGTCCTCCTTAAAAAACATGTTTGACATGACATGACTAAACGAATGCTAACTTCTAAAATATGTATTTGTACCGAGTCGACTAAACCTAGTGGATAAATCGCTATCTCTTACAGGTTTGAATTTTGAAACACCACCACAGAACTCCATGGCCTAGTATTAAGAACTAATTTAGCCTAGTGGATGGAGCCCTATCGCTTACAAGTTTCAAACACCACCACAAAACTGAAAACACAAAGGACTCCATGACCAAGTATAGAAATGATTTAATTATGAATGTATTTGATATCTAACAATGTTCAATAATGACATATTTATAAAAACAATTAAAAATCTATCTGAACTAATCATTATATTAGTTTTGATGACCTTAGGAAGTATTTTTAATATGGACTAATGTGTGGAAGAAATGGATTTTTTTTATGGATATCATTTTTGTGGTGTCTACTTTTCTGTTTATTTGTGTTTTAATTTTGGAATTTTCTTATTTCATCTTATGAGATGGAAAATAATTTTATGAAAGTTTAAAAAATGTCCATTGGTTTTTGGAAATGTGTCTCTAAACACATTATTTATATCACTCAATGATACACGAAATGAGTGTCATTCTATTTTAAAATTAACTTTATTTTCAGAGATGTATATCTCTATGCAAATCAATTCAATATATTGTTTATCGAGCATTATAGTAAAGTTTTCGGAAATGTATTACTGAAGTTTTGAAGTAGAAATTTAAAAATTTGTCAACTTTGTATCTCATGCATTTTTGAAAATATCAAACGTGATTTTAATAAAACAATCACCTGCATTATCAGACCCAATATCCTTTTTTTTTCAAATCCTTTACAAAAACTCTTTCGTTCTCAATCAAGAATTTCACTCAAAAATTTCATTCTTGTGTTTCATCACATCAAAAGGAGGAAAAGAAGGTAAAGTTCATTTATTTCAAGTTTCATTGTTCACATTAATCTTGTTTTATAGATGAAAAAAATTACATTTATTCTGAAAATACATTTTCATATCTTGTATGAATTTCTCCAGAAATGCATCTTCGGATCTTATATGTTTCATTTTTCAACTGTTTGTTTTCAATTTTAGTTGTTTTTGAGTATTTTATGTTATTGTTTTCATTAGATATAAGACACCCCCGATATTTTCCTGAAACCTATTATGTCCCAGGATGCCAAATGTGTTGTCGTGAAGGAGGTAGATGTTGGCAACCAATTTAAAAATGAACAAGAGTTTGAATTTTGTGATCACGTGGTTCAATGGATTCATACAGAGGCATCCAAACTGGGGTTTGGTGTTGTAATCGAAAGGTTGATTCAGATAGAAGAGGTGCATTTGTGACAATGGCATGTTAAAGAAGTGGGAAGTATATACCTCATCACTGGAATTTTAAACGAGATGACATTGGTTCAAGGAAATGTGAGCGTCCTTTTAATTTTTGTGGTTATCTGTATGCAATGAAAATTTAATGTGATATGTGGTTTACATATACATGATTTGTGTTAAAAGTTTATCGATCGTCCAATTGTATGTCACGTCTTGCCAAAAGAGAAGGAATACATTTAAGACGATATTGAATTTGGTGCAACTGAAAAACAACTTTGAAATGTAAAAGACACAAAAATATTGCAAATATCATGAAAGCTTACAATATTCGATACCAAACTAACAAGGCGCTGACGAGGGATAGAACTGCAATGAAACACCTCTTGAAATTTTTAGATGGTAACAGTTATGTATCCAGGTACCGAACGTGTGAGGATGGAGTAACCATTAGAGATATATTTTAGACTCATTCTAATTCCATCAAGTTATTCAACAAATTTCCTACTGTGTCCATCAATGATTCAACATATAAGATCAACAAGTACAAGCTTCCATTATTGGAAATTATTAGTGTTACCTATACTAAGAAGACTTATTATGCCAGGTTTGCATTTCTAGAGAGCGAAGTGGAGGAGAATGTTACTTGGGCTTTAGAGGAGTGTCAGACAATATTGAATGACCAAGAAGACATGCCGAAAGTAATTATTACCGATTGTGATACCACTTTGATGAATTAGGCCGCAAAGGTATTTCCTACTTCTTCTGCATTACTTTGTAGGTATCACATAACAAAGAATATGAGAAGTTAGGTTAAATCTGCGGTAGGGACGAAACAGATAAAGAGTGAAGATGGAAAAATGGTCAAGGCGGACATGATAGTGAAAAAAATAATAGATGCAAGAAATGTTATAATAACTATTCTACAAAAGAGTTATATGACGATGTTGTTATACATTACAAGAAGGTGTGTGAGAAATGTCAAGATTTATTAAAATATGTTGAAAGTATAATTTTGGACCAGGTGAATAAGAAGATTGTCTATGCTTGGGCCGATCAGGTTACACACCATGGAAATACAACAACAAAACAAGTTGAGTCTTCCCTTACTACACTGAAGAATTGGTTAGGAAATAGTAATGTTTATTTGTGTATAGATTGAGACTCTGAATTAAACGATAAAAAATCAGCATAATGTGATACATACATAATTTGGTCGTATCATTACAATGTTGGAACACAGATTCAAAGATAATAATATTCATTCTTAGTTGGTCGACAACATATCTCGGGCATGGATGAATTATATTTTTCACGGAGCCAAACAAGCTGATAATGTAGGTTTCGATAGTTCAAAGTATGGTTGCACACTTGTGAAAACATATGGTCTCATATGTGCTTGTCTTATATCTAAGAAGTTAAAACTTGATAACTCGATATGAATGGGTGAAGTTTTCACTCACTGGAAAAGGCTCAGATTCGATGATGATGATGATGATGGTGGTGTCATGAAATACGGTAAATTGAATATCTCTATCTTGATCGAATGGGAAATGATACAAGAGAGATTTTTGAAAGTTGATAATAATAAGAAACTCCACATCAAAGATCAATTGAGGAAGATTTCTTATCTGAAAACCTCAGACTTGAAACCTCCCTCTCAACCTGTAAAAACAAAAGGTTTTTCTAAGAAGGTCAAACCTAAGCCGAGTGAAAATTCAACAATGCAGTCTCCTTCATATTTTAAACATGTTGACAATTTTTTTCTTCCGAATTCACCAACTCCAAAATCTCAAAAAAGTATTTTCAAAGGATCTCGCATTAGAAAACCACCTCCTTCGTTACCTCCACAAAAAATTTCATTCATTGATGAAATGTCAATTTTTATGCACAAATGCATTGAACGAATCATGAATATTGAGGGTGGCGGTAACTGCAGTTTTCGAGCTATTTCTACTTTGCTCAGTAAAGGAGAAGAGTATCACACACTTGTCCGCCATCAACTTATCCAAGAGTCGAGGGGCCATACAAAATCATACAAACGACTATATGGGGAAAAAGAAAATTTTGATGCAATTATGACTATCTTGTTCCTTGCATTAATGGACCGTCACCAGAGAATAAATGGACACGCTTCCCTGAAATGGGTCATATCATAGCAAATGTGTATTATATAGTGTGCATTGATCTTTCAAGATACAGTTTCTCGGAATCATTTTTTCCACTGCGCACTGTGTTGGCGATTTTGTATCACCAATGTATTTTAGTAGTAATGTGATTTCTAAAGGCCGATGCAATTATGCGTTAAGTTCGGAGACGAGTTAGGGAAGTGCGGAGTGCACGCTCGTCGAGCCAATACATAATTGAATACGAATAATTGAAACGGGGTTCCAAGGGGCGAAGCCCCTGGCGGGGTGCGGGGCAGCGCCCCGTTGGGGTTCCAAGGGGCGAAGCCCCTGGCGGGGTTCGGGGCAGCGCCCCGCAGGGTCCAAGGGGCGGAAGCCCCTGGCTGGACATAACTGTTCCCCAACAGACATAACTGTTTCCCAACGGACATAACTGTTTCCCAACGGACATATTCGTTTCGAACAAATGTGTCTCTTTGTTTCAATTACTGTTCTCCTATATAAGGAGTCGTTCGACCTCGGTCTCGCATACAGAAAAACGCATCCTTCTCTCTATAATTACAATTCGTTTCTTTTGTCGGAAATAGAATTTCTTCGAGAATTATCCCCACAAAGATTTCGTGAACCCAGACAAGAATAGGGTCGAAATACTTTATTCGGAAAGTGTACGAACACGATTCATCGAAGTTATCCAGGATTATCACACCCTAAATTTCTAACACACTGCCTCACCTCAAAATCAAAATGACAATATTATGTGTGTTGGGTGGATTTCAAATTCGTGACATTTTATTCAAGGTTATTTGAAACTAGGATGTCTTATACCACTTACATCACCAGAGTGGACAACTTATTCAACAACAAAAGGCGATACTTGGTCAGACTATTTTATGGAAAGGATGCAAGAGTTCACAAAATTGGGCAAGATTAAAAAAGAATCAAATAAACAAAAGTCAAAGAGGATACCACCCACAATTATAGATTTAGCCGACGATAAATATTTCACTCCATTTTAGTTTTTCTTCATCAATGTATTGTATTTAATCTTGTATTAATATTAATGATATCTAATATATACATTTTGCAATTTGTCAAAAAATTATGCATTTATTACAAATTATGTTTCTGTCTGAAACATAATTTCATTCAGTTATGAGTGATTCCGAAAATACATGTCTGGAATAATAGAAAATGGGGGTTTCGGAGATATATTTCTAAAACATTCTCTGGTACAAGATAGAATCTTAGAGGTCCATATTTGTCTATAACTACTATAAATACGGGGCACAAGTCTCATTGTTTCATACCAAAACACATTACACCATAATGAACATCAATTGACATGTCGCAAATGTCTATTTTAACGGTGTGAAAGCCTCTATTTAATTTAAGATCAATGAGTACAACTCTCCTACCATACGACGACAATAAAAAATTATGAAGATTGAGTACCCTTTGTCGTCGTTTACAATGGAAAGAAGATTGAGTTCAACAACTTTGAGCTAAATACGAGTGCATATTTAAGGGCTATTTGAAATACTTTTTCCGTTTAGAAATAAAAGTTATGATGGAGGTGGATGCAATAATTTCGAGATCAGTCGAAGATATTATGAAGATGTTGCAATGTCCACATGGATATTGAAATTTGATGTTTGATTTATATTAACATCACTTATGTAATGCTTATTTTATGTTATCAATGATAATTTGATTTTGTCAATTTTCTGGTTTTATACTTCTGGTTCAATATGTTATGGAAATGCAATTCCGTAAAATTTACGGAGATGCATCTCCAAATTAAAAATAGACACAATCATGAAGCTTGACTCAAAATCAACCTTAATAATATATATTTGATGTGTCTGGAGATACATCTTTAAAATTTTGAGATATTATTATATTTTTACATAGTGTGCTAATAATCTATATGGTACATTAAAAAATTCCCTTAATTTTTCATGGTCCATTACATATTATTGAATGCCCAAATTGTACTAAACTTCGGTATAATATTGAATGGACTTGATTTTAGAGCTAAGTTGTTGAAAAAAATTCATACATAACCTTTACTGTTTGAAAGAAAAGAAAAAAGAAAAAAAAATTAATGATAGTTTTTATGGAGTTTTGAAGAAGAGAGAGATGAATATTGATGTTTTCTTTAGGTTTTTTAAGAAATATGGTTTAAGTTGCTAAGTTAACCTTTACCTAATATTGTTAAATGATATTTCAGATCACATTTTGTATCCACCGTGATAAAATGATTTATAATTTCAAACACTATATAAAAATAAAAAATAAAAACAATAAAATCGTTACAAAGGTTAAATATAAAAGACAGGTGGAAGCATGTGAATTATTAATATAAAAAACTAAATTATAGTTTTGACTCCTTATTTTGTGTTCTTGTTCTTGGCTGCTATGTTTCACTTCGTCTTTTGTGTTTTAATACTGCTAAAAAAATATTTCAAATTCATTTTATGTTCTTGTTCTTGGCTGCTATGTTTCACTTCGTCTTTTGGGTTTCACTACGGCTAAAAAACATTTCAAATTTATTTTGTTTTATTAGCTTACTACTATTAATAATTATAAAAAATGATCTGTTAAAAAACTAAAACAAAAAAATGCCACATATATAACAAAAACAAAAAAATGCCACATATATAGAAAAATGTCACTTTAGTGTTTTTTCCAGAAAAATTGAAGATGAAAGACTAAAATTATTTAAAAATAAAATAAGAGAACTCATTCTATGAACAAGGTAAAATAGAATGATAAAATTATAATTTAATTTAATATTGTTGAAATTAATTCAATAACAATTAATCACATATATGTTTTATATATTATACCATATATTTTAGTACAGAATATAATAAATAATTATGAACATGTATATAACTTATAGGATCTACGACATTGTTAGTATACGAGATATGATATTTCAGGAATATCTGAATTCATAAGATCAAAAAAAAACTTTTGGCAATGATAATTATCATCCTGAAATACAAAAGTGTAGAGACAAGAGACCGACACTAGTTGGCTTGTAGATCTTCCTCAACTGATACTCCTAATGCTTTGAACACTCTTGAGATGGGAAAAGAGATTATTTTACTTGTGTCTGGTATATTGGGGACCATAACCTTATATAGTATGATGACCAATTAGGGTTCCCATTATTTTCAAATGAGTCATCCTGACATGCACTCATATTTGAGTCCATACCCAGATATTTAATTAATTAATTAATTAAATAATTCCTAAATAAAATCTAAATAGCCTTTTAACATTATTTGATCACATAATTATTTAAGACACTTTATTTGATAAAATAGCTAATATAATTAAATAAATATATTTGGGCACATAATTATTGAAATACTAATATAAGACTATATTATTAAAATATTCTAACAAATATAACTTATAATTAAGTGTTATTAAATAATAATTAATTCTGAGTCATGTAATTGAATTATGGTGTGGTCGTCGAGATGATTTGTCTCATTGAATGTTCTCGTTTCTACAAGCTTTTGAAGATTCTTAGGAATGAGATCATTGTTAATTCGAGAAGTAAATACATTTCTTCTTAAGGACTCCTTTTTACAATAAGATCTCTTAGAGGAAGAAGAATGGCAATCATTGTTCGAAAGGGAGCGAACGTTTGATGAGCATCATCTGCTTTTTTGTGAGGGTGAAGTTGAATCCTTGGGTTTCTTGTTGTGGTTCTAGTGTGGCCTAGAAGGAAAACATCTTCTTCACGAAGGATATCTAGATTTATGTGGATCACATCTATCATTTTTGAGTCTTAAGGACACATAACATATATGACTTACTCGTTGATATTCTTGGGAAGGTATTCTCCTCTATCAACTATATCACACCTTTATTTTCCCATAAGAGTCTTGTTGACGTACTTAAAATATAGCTTTTGATTGTTTTGACCCATATTAATTGTCCTTTGTTGCTAAATGATTTATGTTTGACTTTAAGCGACTAATATAAGGTATCTAAGTATGTCACTAGTCTACTGGTTTACTCTAGAAGCAATATGAACCATTGTGTTCTTGGGAGAAAACCTTGATTGTTGGAGGTAGGTTATTGCTCCTTGACATGAAGACAAATAAATTAATCTGTCTTGAAGTTCTAGTGTCACCCTTACAACCGCTCTAGTGAAAGTAGGGTGGGGTTAGAGGTTTTGTTCGACAACTATTATCATTTGTTTATATCGAGGATTCAACATTAGATCTTAGATGAGTGAAAATGAGGAAATTGTTTCACATAGAAGGCATCAAATGATTTGTGAAGATTTATTCCTTCGTGTGTTGTTGATGATGGTGTTGTTAACATGCTCCAATACATAGGTTCATCATGAATATGGTCGGTGGTAGGATATGCATGTAAATACTCCAATACTAAATTTAGTGATGACTGAAAATGTGAGGTTTAGGATTTTAGAATTGTATGTACTTGAGTTTGGACTATCCTTAAAAAATTATAGTCCGACTCTAGGGTTTAAATGCTTTAGAATATTCTTTATAGACAACTTTCTATGAGGAAAAATGTTAGAGGATCTAGTATCTTTATCTTCTGATGGTTCTTAAGCGTTTAACCAACCTTGATATAGTATGTTGTTAGGGTTTGACCACCTTCTGAGCTCGAGATTTTAGATAATTCTTTAGGAACAGTTGTCTCAAAGGTTAAATGTTAAATAATCTAATACTCATTGTAATGTAACTACTTACCTTGATCAGGTGTACCGATAGAGTGTAAACCTCAACTCTCTATCCAAAAACCTGATACTAAATAGATTGTTATTTACTCGAACAAAAATAGTAAAAATTATAATTAATTGTTAAGTATTTATTTTTTATTAATTATTTGCTTGAATTTTATTTTTAAATGAGTTTTATTAAGTTTCAATGAGAAGTGGTTGTCTTCAACCATTTAATTATTTAATAGTTACCTTTTTTTTAAAAGATTAACAATGTAGAGAAAATTTAAATGACCATAAGGACAATCATCCTCATATTTGTTCTTTCCTCAAACAAATTTAAAAAGTATGATGGTTATGATTATCCGTTTTATATGATAATACTATAGAAAATATGAATTTAACGAAATCCATCATGATTATCCATTTTGCAATGTTGATATATTTATGTATGTTTGGATGAAAGTTTCTCAATGTCACATCATAGCGAGATGTAATTTTACCGTGACTTTTTATAAGCTACAAATAAATTTGAATATATTAAAAATTTAACAATTTTGTTTTATGATAGATATTGGAGAGGATATTTTTGAATAATTTCGTAATTAGAGTTAGAGTGAAGGGCTATTTTGTGGGTGCTGTGGGGTCTAGGCAACTCGAATACAACTTTGATGGTGGCTTATGAGTAAAACGACAATATAATCAAATGAGAACAATATTGTTTTAAAATTCAATAGGGACAGATAAACAGCTATTTGCCTCATAATAATGCTAAGATATAAAAAAGGTGACAATAGTCGGTTAACTTTTCCTGTTCTTTCAAGGCTAATTAAGTAATTTCATCTCTTTGAAAACTTCAAGTAATGTTCTGAGTATTCTACGGTATTACATAGTAGACATCTTGTTGGAACATGTTCATGTTTCAATATGTTGAATTTAAAAATTTCTCAAGTCCCACATTGTTAGAATATTTTTTTGGTTGAAAAAAAACTATTTAGTCCCACATTGCTCATGTGAGAAATATTAACTATCCTACTTCACTATATAAGGAGTGCATATGTTTCATTCCAAATCACACCAAAAACTACTCTATTAGTTTTTTCTTCCTCACTCTCATAACTCTGCGTCTCTCGAATTGTCGAATCCGAGTATTTTCTTGAATTTTCTTTAGAGAATTATGTTAATTTCTCCTCATTTGAGTTGAGAAATTTTCAAGTTTAATCTTTTGAATTCTCTTTGGAGAATTATTTGAATTTCTCTTTGTTAGAGAAATTATTATGATATATTCTCTTTGGAGAATTATTTGAGTTTCTTTTTGTTTGAGAAATTATTATGACTGGTCTTTGTACCAGATACTACGAGTGGTGTTGATAATATTTGAATGGTCTTGTACCATCAGAGGGTGTATTTCTAGACCGATTATCTATCATGCAAGTAGTAATTGTACAGTATAGAACTGAGTTGTTTTATCCTGGAGGCGGCGCGGTAGTTTGACTGCTTTGTATAATTTTGAGTAGTGCCGCGAAACGTCTTAAAGAGAGCGACCTAGTCCGCGATTCAACCTAGTAATTTCTTCGGTGGCAAATATTTCAAAATCTGAAACCAACAATTTTAAGACGTTTCAAACTGCCACGACTACCGAAGAAATTATTGGTTCTTTTGCGGATATTATCGTTGAGAAATCGTTCATGTTTGAGAGAAGTCACTTTAAACGTTGACAACAAAAGATGAAGTTCTTAATGTTGAAAAAAGTTGCTAACGTTTTGATCGATGATATTCTGTTGCTCTTTTTGGATCAATCGAACAAACTAAGGTAGTAAATCTGGAGATTTAGAAGGAACACTTAATAGTGTTGAAGTTGAATCTGCTGCACAGATTAAAGCGGATGATTTACAACATAGTAAAGAAATCACCTTATAGAAAGAGAATGAAAATCTCTACAAAATCATATTTTGAATAGACTCGCAGATGATCTATATGATAATTACAGTTGATGTGATACTGCAAAACAAGATTGAAAGACTTAGAAAAAGAAGTATGACGTAGAATCTGGAGCAAAGAAGTATGTTGTTAGCCGCTACTTCAAGTATCAAATGCAAAGATGTAAGGTCGATGGAGGCTGAATATTACGAACTTCAAAAGATTGCTTAAAAGATCATCACAAAAGGTATGTGTTTAAATGAACAATTTCAAATTGGTTTTATTATTGACAAACTACCCCATAGTTTGAATGTTTAAAAAAACAAAAAACAAAAAAGGAATCTTAGAGACAATATCAAAAAGAAAAAGTCTTGGTTGTTTCAAACAACAAAAAGAAATTCGGTGTAGTTCTGAAGCCATTTGGCAAATGATTAAAGAATCAGAACCACAATATTGCGAACCGAATTAAGAATGTGAATCCTTTTATGATCCCAATAGCTCCAACTAGGAAACAACCACCACCTAAAAGAAATGACATTGGTTTCCCTTTGTTTTAACTATGGAAAATCAAGTCATATGACTAAGAAATGTAGAAGTAAGCTTGAACTTCTTGGTGTTGTCCCTAATGCATGTGTTAATCTGACTAATGGGCGATTTATTGCTATGGTCATTGAAATCAACATGGTTGATGGATATGTTGGTTGGTGGATAGACACATGCGTCTCTCGTTGTGTCTGTTATGATCGTGTTATGTTTAAACATACACGAATACTAAAGATAAGAAAGTGTTGTTGGGAGATGGCTAGACCATGAATATTGCTGGAATTGTAGACATAGAGCTAAATTTCACCTTCAAAAAGACTTTAATCTTAAGGAACGTTATGCATGTTCCTAAGATTAGAAAGAATATTATTTCTGGTTTTCTTTTAAATAAGACATGCTTTAGTCAGTCTATTGGGGTAGATTTGTACGCCATTACGAAGAATGAAGTTTATATGTTTAAATTTTTTGTAAAGAATTTGAAAATGATATAATAAGAATTTGTAGTGATAGATAAACTGTATGATTCTAGTTTATTAATGAATTTTATACATGGAATTGTACATGAAACGAGTGCACCATACTATCTTGCAATGAATGGTAAAACATAAAGAAATAATAGAACTCTTACTGAACTTGTTGTTGCAATTATGATGAATTATGGTGCTGCACCTCACTGGTGGGGGGAAATTTTATTGACTGTTTGCTATGTCCTGAATAGAGTCCCCAAGTCAAAATGTGAGATCTCTCCTTATGAGATATTAAAGAAAAGACAATCAAACTTGTCTTATTTGAGAACTTGGGGTTGTCTGACTTACGTCAGAATTCCGGATCTGAAACGAGTTAAACTCACTAGTAGAGCATATGAATGTGTTTTCATTCGGTATGCAGCAAACAGTAAAGCATATAGGTTTTATGACCTAAAGGCAAAAGTGATCATAGAATCAACTGATGTTGAATTCTATGAAGACAAATTTCCTTTCAAATTGAGAAATAGTGGGGGCACATAATCGAGTCACATTCATGTGATAAAAAGCACAGAAAGCAACAGCAATGTAGAAACAGAACTTCAACGAAGTAAATGAGTAAGAGTTGTTAAAGACTATAGGCCTGATTATGCGGCTTATAATGTAGAAGAAGATCCAATAAATCTTCAAGAAGCCTTGTCATCTCTGGATGTTTAGTTATGGAAAGAAGCTATCAATGATGAGATATAATCTTTAGAATCTAACAAGACCTGACACTTAGTAGACTTGCCTCCTGGTTGCAAACCAATCGGTTGTAAATGGGTTTTGAAAAAGAAACTAAAACCTGATGAAACTATTGATAAATACAAGGTTTGCCTTGTTGTCAAGGGTTTTAGACAAAGAGAAAATATAGATTTCTTCGACACCTTTTCTCCTGTCACTAGAATTACATCCATTAGGGTACTTATTTCAATAGCTGCTATTTATAACTTAATAGTACACCAAATGGATGTTAAAACAATTTTTTTAAACGGTGACGTAGAAGAAGAAATCTATATGAAACAACCAGAAGGGTTTGTGATCTATGGATAAGAAAACAAGGTTTGTAAGTTAGATAAGTCTTTGTGTGGGCTAAAACAAGCTCCAAAGCAATGACATGTAAAGTTTGATAACTTAATGACATCGAATGTGTACAAAGTGAATGAAAGTGACAAATACGTTTATTACAAATTTGAGAATTGTATTTGCACTATCATATGTCTATATGTAGACGATCTACTCATATTTAGATCAAACATTCAGACCATTAATGATATGACATCGTTGTTGTGCAACAACTTTGATATGAAAGACCTCAGAGAAGTGAGTGTGATTCTTGGTATCAAGATCATAAAATCCGAGTAAGGAATTTCTTTGGATCAATCACAATATGTGAAAAAGATCTTAAAGAAATATAATTACTTTGACAGTAAACTTGTGAGCACACTAAATGATCCAATTGTGAAGCTGTTTAAGAACACTGGTGAAAGTGTTAGATAAACAGAATATGCGAGCATCATTAGAAGTCTTATGTATTCCATTGATTGTACTAAACCTGACATTTCATATGTCGTGGGATTGTTGTGCGGGTTTACTAGTAGACCGAGTAATGAATATTGATAAGCTATTGAGTGAGTCATACAGTACCTTAAAAGGACCATGAATCTCAGTTTACATTATCAAAGATTTCCTATTGTACCTGAAGGATACAATGATGCAGATTGGAATACCTTATCAGATGATTCCAAAGCAACTAGTGGCTATGTATTCAACATAGCTAGATGAGTTGTATCTTGGAAATCAAAGAAACATATTATCCTGAGAATATAGCATTAGCGACTGATAGTGAAGAAGCAAGTTGGTTAAGATTCTTGCTAACTGAGATTCCCTTATGGGAAAAACATATGTCAGTTGTGTTGATCCATTGCTATAGTACCGCGACTATTGCAAAAATTAAGAACCGTTATTATAATGGTAAAAGACGTCAAATAAGAAGAAAGCACAAAACTGTTAGAGATTGTATCTCTAAAGGAGCTGTAAGAGTGGATCATGTACGCACTGATGAAAATTTAGCAGATCCTTTGATGAAAGGATTAGCTAGAGAGAAAGTCTATAATACATCATATAAGATGGGACTAATGCCTATAGGAAAATGAGTTGCTCATGATGGTAACCCGACCTAAATGATTGGAGATCCAAGAAATAGGTTCAATGGGTAATAACAAGTTATGAGTAATATGAGATGATCATGCAAGTAAAGCATGAATCCTGAAGTAATAAGAGGATGAGATAATATAAACTCTTAATGAGATCTATACTCTGTATGAGGGAGTACCTAGGCTACAAGAGTACTCTTGATAGACTCACCTATGTGATTGTGGAACTTAGGCCGGTTCCTATGGAATTTCGAGGCAGAATTCCTAGAGCCTTCATTAAACTGGGATACACGTGCAGGGCCATTAAAGCACGAGCTATTAGAATACACATTAAGAAAAGGTTGTGTGTGAGTTTGATGTCTGAGATAGAGTTCAAGACATTTGTGTCACTCTTGTTGAATTGGAATCCTACTTGCTATACAAAGGTTCAAGTCGTAGACACCTTTGTTTATGCACAATCTTAGAAACGTTTGACGTTACTTCTAAAATCAATTTTTTAAATTCAAGTGGGGGATTGTTGGAACATGTCCATGTTTCAATATGTTTAATTTAAAAATTTCTCAAGTCCCACATTGTTAGAATATTTTTTTGGTTGAAAAAAACCATTTAGTCCCACATTGCTCATGTGGGAAATATTAACTATCCTACTTCACTATATAAGGAGTGCATATGTTTCATTCCAAATCACACCAAAAACTACTCTATTAGTTTTTTCTTCCTCACTCTCATAACTCTGCGTCTCTCGAATTGTCGAAGCGCCATCTTCTTCCCCTTTCTTCCTACTCGTTGAATTTTCCGAGTATTTTCTTGAATTCTCTTTAGAGAATTATGTTAATTTCTCCTCATTTGAGTTGAGAAATTTTCAAGTTTAATCTTTTGAGTTCTCTTTGGAGAATTATTTGAATTTCTCTTTGTTAGAGAAATTATTATGAGTGGTCAAATGACCATTATTATATTCTCTTTGGAGAATTATTTGAGTTTCTTTTTGTTTGAGAAATTATTATGACTGGTCTTTGTACCAGATACTACGAGTGGTGTTAATAATATTTGAATGGTCTTGTACCATCAGAGGGTGTATTTCTAGACCAATTATCTATCATGCAAGTAGTAATCGTACAGTATAGAACTTGGTTGTTTTATCTTGGAGGCGGCGGGTAGTTTGACTGCTTTACATAATTTTGAGCAGTACCGCGAAACGTCTTAAAGAGAGCGACCTAGTCCGCGACTCAACCTAGTAATTTCTTCGGTGGCAAATATTTCAAAATCTGAAACCAACACATCTTGTATTACGTTGGGGCAAACATACGGGTGCTTGGAGAATGAGTTCTTGTGGTGTGGGGATAAAATTGAAGTACCGATTATTTTAAAGTTTTGAGTGAATATGTAGTGTATTTTTTTATAATGTATGGTTGTTCATAAAAAAAAGAGGATTTTTTCTCTCACATCTATATCTTCTCATAAATCTTTGATGAAAGTCTAAAAATATCTATAGAATTCAAAGATGCATATCCGAATAGACATGTTTTTCACAAAATTGAACGCAAACGAGTGAGTCACTCCTATAATATTTAATTTTAGTCAGGAGTTGCATCTCTGAATGAGTATTTGGTATATTCCGAAGATGCATATTTAAAAAATAACATTGATACTTCAAACCAGAAATAAAAACAGTATGGGCAAGATCTAGAAACCACATCAACATAACATAAAATTAAAACACTCAACATTACTTGGATAGTCATTAACATAAATTTAACATTACATATCATTATAAATAGATAGTTCAGGACGTTGCAACATTTTGATAATATCTTCGACGGATCTTGTAATCTTTGCATCCACTTTAATTGGATCCTTTGATGCATAACGACAAAAAAAATACTCCACATTGTAACACCCCATTTCTACCCGACGAGTTAAATAAAATCAGAGTTATAAAAATTTCCAACGAACAAATGGAATGCTACACTTTCAACTTAAAACTACGACATTCAATCGTCTATAGTTTAGATACATAACACATGAAATTCGGATGAACCGATAACAACCTACTTAGCCTTAAAAAAAAAACAACTTTCATTACTACGCAGCGGATTCACAAAATTCAACTGAAAACACCATAACATCTTGTCCAACTCAAAACAACTTTAAGACAACAAGTATTTTGTTGTGAATTCAATGCCAATAACAAAGTATAGAATTAGGGAGAAGAATAAAGAACAAGGAAGAAGAACACAAGAATTGGTTATAACTGCTATTCTTTTACTTTCTCTTAGGAAACAAGATTACAAGTTTACAAGAATAACAAATAACCCTCTCACCCTATATTAGGATTTGCTGTTATGGCAATGATGAGAGACTAGTATGCTATTTATAATAAAACCTAACATACTAACTAATGGGCTTTTTCCACAAGGCCCATTATACAAGCTAACTTAACAAACAAGCTAACTTAACAAATTAGGGTTTAAACACTAAAACCTAATTCGACAAGCATCCTTCGACAAATACATGCTAGAACCTTCTTCGACTACAGCAAGTACTTCGACCAACTAGAGTTCGATCCAAAATCCCACAAATCTCCACCTTGGACCTAACTCTACAGCATCAAGAGACACTAACTAGCTTTCTTCATGCAGCTTTATCAACTGCATACAGTGGAAAAACTTGCAACTTGGCAATGTTTTGGTGATCATATCAGCAGCATTGTGTTCTGTCGAGACCTTCAGCACTTGGACTTCTCCACGCTCGATTACCCCTCTGACGAAATGCAGCCTCACATCTATGTGCTTGGTTCGCTCATGATAGGCTGAGTTCTTCGACAGGTGTATTGCACTTTGACTATCACATTTAACAGTGATACCTTGGCCTTGAAGTTTCAGTTCCTTTGCAAAACCTTCAAGCCACAATGCTTCTTTCACAGCTTCAGTTAGGGCAATATATTCTGCTTCAGTAGTTGATAAGGCAACAACCTTCTGAAGAGTTGCTTTCCAACTAATTGCTGTACCAAACATAGTGAAAACATATCCAGAAATAGATTTTCTGGAATCCATACAACCTGCATAATCAGAGTCAACATAGCCTTCGACAGCTGCTTTACTATCTTCACCCAAGGCTCCACCATAAATTAAGACTCTGTTCAGGGAGCCATTTATGTACCTTAGAATCCACTTTAACGCTTGCCAGTGAGCCTTTCCAGGATTTGCCATGTACCTGCTTACAAGACTTACTGCATATGCTATGTCGGGTCTAGTACAGACCATAGCATACATCAAAGAACCAACTATATTAGCATATGGGATGCTATTCATATATGTTCTTTCAACATCAGTACTGGGACATTGATCAATACTCAGCTTGAATTGAGGGTTCGTTGGAGTCACAACTGGCTTTGAGTTCGACATACCAAACTTGTCAAGAATCTTTCGTAGGTATGCCTCTTGAGATAAGCATAATTTCGACTGCTTTCTATCTCTTCGAATGTCAATTCCAAGAATCCTGGATGCAGCTCCCAGATCCTTCATGTCGAACTCCTTATTGAGTTCAGCCTTCACCCTCATTACATCTTCGACATTGTTGCTTGCTATCAGAATATCATCAACATAAAGCAACAAAATAACAAATGAATTTTCAGGTCGAAATCTGGAGTAAACACAATGGTCGAACTGACTTCGAATGAAACCTATGTGTTCCATGAACTTGTCGAATCTCTTATTCCACTGTCGAGGAGATTGTTTAAGTCCATATAAAGATTTCTTCAGTTTGCACACATAATCTTCTTTCCCCTTTTCGACATACCCTTCAGGTTGCCTCATCAGGATTGTTTCATCTAAGTCACCATACAAGAACGCAGTCTTCACATCCATTTGTTCCAGTTCAAGGTCGAACTGAGCCACCATGGCAAGCAACATTCGGATGGATCTGTGCTTCACAACAGGGGAAAATACATCATTGAAGTCGACACCTTCTTTCTGAGTGAAACCCCTTGCGACTAATCTTGCCTTGTACCTCTTCGACATTACTCCTTCAATTCCTTCCTTAACTTTGAAAATCCACTTACAGCTGACTAACCTTGCCCCAACAGGTTTCTTGATTAGTTCCCAAGTGTGATTATCATGAAGAGATTTCATCTCATCATGCATGGCCTTTAGCCATTCAGTCTTTATTCGACTCCTTATAGCTTCCTTATAATCTCTAGGTTCTTCGTCTAGAACTTCACTTGCAGAGATTAAGGCATAAGCTACAAGATCTGCATATCCAAGTCTCTGAGGTGGTTTTATGACTCTTCTTTGCCTATCTCTTGACAATAGATAGTCATCAACAGTTTCCTCAATATCATCAGAATCTTCTGTTTCTTCTTCGACTTCATCTGGGATACGCATTTCAGCATCAACATGCTCCACCTCAACAGGAATCTCTACCTGTTCCAGCTCTTCGTCAACATCATCAGTTTTCTTGAAAGCCATTTCAGTTTCATTGAAAACTACATCTCGACTGGTGATACACCTCCTGTGACCTGGCTCTAGGCACCACAGCCTATAAGCTTTCACTCCTTCAGGGTATCCCATAAACATGCATTTCAGAGCTCTAGGTTCGACCTTGTCTTGCCTAATGTGAGCATAGGCTACACAACCAAATACTCTTAGTTTGTCGAGATCTGGTGGATGTCCCGACCAAACTTCTTCGGGTGTCTTCATATCTAACGCTGTCGAAGGACATCTGTTTATCAGATATGCTGCTGTCGAAACAGCCTCAGCCCAAAACACCTTCTTTAATCCCGCACTAGTCAACATGCATCTAACTCTCTCCAAAATAGTTCGATTAAACCTTTCAGCCAAACCATTTTGTTGTGGAGTACCTGCGGTAGTTCTGTGCCTTGCAATACCAGAAGCAACACAAAAACTGTCGAACGCCTCATTGCAAAACTCAAGGCCATTGTCGGTTCTCAACCTTTTTACCTTTCTGCCAGTTTGATTTTCGACAAGAGTCTTCCAACTTTTGAAATTCTCAAAAGTTTCATCCTTAGTCTTCTGGATGAATACCCATAACTTTCTGGAATAGTCATCTACTATGGATAGAAAATACTTTGCTCCTGAATGTGATGGACACCTTGCAGGCCCCCAAAGATCAGCATGGATGTAATCAAGGGATCCATGTGTTCTTTGTTTGCCTTTGTTGAACTTCATTCTACAGGATTTTCCAAGTACACAGGGTTCACAAAACTTCAGCTTTTCGACTTTATCTCCACCAAGCAGATTTTGTTTCCCTAATTCGACCAGACCCCTTTCACTGACATGGCCCAATCTCATGTGCCAAATTTCTGTCTTCGACAAAGGTTTCGTGGATGCAACATTTGTCGAACCACTTACAACTTCAGCCTCAAGGGTATACAAGCCTTGTTTCTTCACGCCTCTCAAGACTTCCTTCGACCCTTTCATGACTCTCAGGATACTTTTCTCTCCTTGAAAAACATATCCTTTCTTGTCGAATTCACCAAGAGAAATCAAATTTCTCTTCAAATCAGGTACATACCTGACTTCAGTCAACAATCTTATTGACTCATCATGGAGCTTGAATCTCACAGATCCAACGCCTGCAATCTTGCAAGCTTTGTTGTTTCCCAGCAATACCGATCCACCATCTTGATCACATAATTCCTCGAACAAGTCTCTGTTTGGAGTCATGTGCCAAGTGCATCCAGAATCCATAATCCATTCCTTCGATGAGTTTTTGCTTGAAACCACAAGAACATCAGATGATTCGAAATCATCTTGGACAATAGCTGCATTGCCATTATCCTTACCTCCATGATCTTTCAGGCGTTCAGGGCACACCTTTCTTGTGTGACCTACTTTCTTACAGTGATAGCATCTAATACCAGATGCGTCACCACTATAAGACTTCGACTGATTTTTACCTTTCTTCTTGTCGAATTTTCCTTTAACAGCCAAACCTTCACCAACCGTCGAAGGTTTATGCTCCTTACGTTCGTTCAAATCCTTAGAGTACAAAGCTGATTGAACTTCTTCAAAGGTCAGGGACTCTCTTCCATACAAGAGGGTTTCTTTGAAGTGAGCATGTGATCTGGGCAAAGCGCACAATAATAACAGCGCTTGATCTTCATCATCAATCTTTACATCAATGTTTTCAAGATCAAGAATCAGCTTGTTGAACATATCCAACTGCTCAGCCAACACTTTGTCTTCAATCATCTTGAATGAATACAAAGCTTGCTTCAGGTAGAGTCGATTTACCAGAGATTTGGTCATATACAAACTTTCAAGTTTCACCCATAACCCTGATGCCGTCGTCTCCTTTGATACCTGTCGAAGAACCTTATCACCAAGGCTCAACAAAATTGCGCTGTGTGCTTTCTCGATCATGGCCGTCTTCTCTCTTTCTGTTAACGCAGCGTCCATCGCCGTCGCTCCCTTCAACGCTTCCAAACAACCCTGCTGAACCAGTAGGGCTTTCATCTTCAAGCGCCATAGACCGAAATCATTCACTCCGGTGAACTTTTCGATCTCATACTTTGTCGAAGGCATCTTCTCCACGCTCACCGCACCAATTTGTTGTGAATTCAATGCCAATAACAAAGTATAGAATTAGGGAGAAGAATAAAGAACAAGGAAGAAGAACACAAGAATTGGTTATAACTGCTATTCTTTTACTTTCTCTTAGGAAACAAGATTACAAGTTTACAAGAATAACAAATAACCCTCTCACCCTATATTAGGATTTGCTGTTATGGCAATGATGAGAGACTAGTATGCTATTTATAATAAAACCTAACATACTAACTAATGGGCTTTTTCCACAAGGCCCATTATACAAGCTAACTTAACAAACAAGCTAACTTAACAAATTAGGGTTTAAACACTAAAACCTAATTCGACAAGCATCCTTCGACAAATACATGCTAGAACCTTCTTCGACTACAGCAAGTACTTCGACCAACTAGAGTTCGATCCAAAATCCCACATATTTAATGAAAATAACTTAAAAATTCAGCAACACAATGAAAATCAACAAAAAAGAAAACATGCGTTCATCCCCTCGAGTGCTATGTATCAGAGCGACAACACCGATTCGAACTAACGAAGGTAACAACTATCCTTCTTGATTACCTGCACGTTACCAACAGAGGGCAACATTCAAACAGAAAGGGTGAAATATCGAACCATATAATCGGATATACAATAAATAATATATTAGTATTAGATCATACAATTCACCACTTCACAACTTTTTATCAATATTTAATATAATTAATTCATCCACACGGCAACTTAGGATACAACATGAAATGCGACTTGTTTTTATGCACATGCATGTGATACCAATGGAGCAGAACTCCCAACTTATGAATCTGCCAATAAATAGAGGCATCAACAAGGCATAAGCCTTCAACTTTATATTTGCCAATCCAGGCCAACTTGACGAGCATCAGCTCTAACATGATATGCTATGTATGCATTAACGACATGAACGTAATAACAACAACAATAATAATTCAACTTAATTCAACATTGACCATAAGCATGCAACTTAATATTTTGCCCATAAATAGAGGTAATAAAATCACCTGCTATTCACATTTTTCAACAAAAAAACCACCCAATAGATCAACTAAAAATTACTACAAATAAATCGCATAATTATTCAGACTATTTCGACTAAAATCGGTTAATTAATTATCGGCCAAAAATTCTATTATTTCTACTTTACACTAAATTTCTTATTACGACTCGGTTAAATTAATCATCCCTAACTCAAAACTCTTAAAAATCATTATATTAATAATACTGAATCATTAATATAATTATTATTATTAATATTACTAATATTATAAATAGTATAATCTATTATTTATAATAATAAGAGATATTGAATACATAATATATAAGTCACTACTGTTATAATTTCGAATTTCCAGTGTTATCTAGCTCAATTTCCAATTGCCACGGTTATTTAACTCAATTTCCAATTGTCACTGTTATCTAATTCAATTTCCAATTGTTAATTACTAATTTATTATGTCTAAGTAACATGGCTGCTACTAAATTTAACTAAAAATTCATAACTAAAATGTCAATAACTTAGTAAAGATGTGTTATTATATGGACACTTTAACTTACCCTGCTGGACAACTCTAAATATGTCAGAAATACGCAAAATAAATAAAAGTGACTTTTAATTATACAAAACAACTCTATTGATAATTTTAACAATATTATTGACAACTCTAACAACCCTATTGACAACTCAATTGACAATTGTAACAACTCTATCGAAATTGAAAAATAACTTAAATTAGTTAAATAATTCAAATAATTATCTCTAACTCAAAACTCTTAAAAAAAACATTATATTAATAATACTAAATTATTAATATTATTATTATTATTATTATATAATCATTATTAATAGTTAAACTACTAACCTATATATATATATATATATATATATATATATATATATATATATATATATATATATATATATATATATATATATATATATATATATATATATATATATTCCGTTCCTTTTTAAGTGTCGTTTTAGAATAATTTTTTTGTTCCTATTTAACTGTCATTTTAACTTTTTAGATTACAATTTGTCAATAATACCCTTATTTTTTTAATAACTACACTTTACATTTTTCAAGAATTTCTCTTTTTTCAATATAATTCATGGTCTTGGTCACTCATTGAAAATTAAATTGCAACGACAATATACATCGAATAAGTCCAATGTTACACAGAAAAATATACTAACTTTAAATTCTGTCAAAAGAAAATTTCAACAATTCATGAGTTAGAATTTTATAAAAATGATTAGTAATATCCTTAAAAGAAGGAGAAAAAGTGGAAGACTCTTTTGATAAGATACAAGAACAAGATGACAAAGAGGCAGGAGAAGTATCATCAAGAGTTGTGCTAGATTTTGATTTGAATGAAGAAGCGGATTATGAATTTGATTTGAACAAATTTCCAGAAGAAGAAGCAGGAAAAAACGGAGCAGAATCTTCCAAACATGCTGAGTTTCGATCTGTGTCAAAAAAATGATAAAAAAGATTCTTCCTAAATTTTATTGAAAAATCTTGTTACTGCTCAAAAAAGCTTCGTACGTGGATTTAGATTGAGTATCTCTTTTTTCAATTCTTGTTACTGCTTTTATGCCTAAAGTTTTGGAACAATAATTGAAAAACTTTGTTATTGCTTTTACATGCATTGTCATTCTTAGCTTTTTTAATTTACTTTTATGTGTTCTTATTTTAATGGTCACCGCCAATTGTATACCCGTAGCATTGGACACTTACTGAACATATCTATGCAATCTTGGTAAAGAGATACATAAAGAATCTTCTTGATGAGACAATTGTATATATCCAATAGTCTTGAAAAATTAAAACATCACAAACTTTAAAAAAAATTACTTATAATTTTAAAATGTAACTACATCCCAATCACAATAAGTATCACTCAATGTTTAAGTAATTCTTAACTTGTACTAATATTGGATCACACTTCATTTGAATAGGTAGTTGTCATATTCTTTCTAGTCTTTCCTTATTCACATGTGGAATTTTATAGTTATTCGAACCTTTCGCTTTCATGATCTCTATCATGCATAATTGTAATGATACAAATATGCGATTGGACTTAATTGAAGGTAAATTTTCAAATGATTTTTCCACTGCACCGATAAGTTCATCAATGGTTTTAGGTGCTTCCTTGTATTGCAATGTTTGTATAGCTGAGAAAAATCCAAGGTCTAATATATTTAAATCAGGAGAATTGGCAGGTTGGCACATTAAACGTATATCAAACCCATCCTTGGTGGCTGCTTCAATAAAGGTAGGACCATCATGGTTAATATGCGTCCCTGCGTTATCCTGTTGGATAAATATTATTGACTCTAAGTCCTCTCTTGGCCATTTTCCCCTTATAGTCGGTAATACTTTGTCAATAAGGAATGATCTTACCACGTCTCTCTTTACAGAAGTTATTGCTTTTGTCTCCATTGTACCTGCAATTCTATTAATACTTGACCTTTTAGTTGGTTCATGGGTAACAAACGGAAAAACCCCAATTTTACCTGAGAAAATTTCATTTTCATCTGAGTCAAATCGTGGTCGAGTTTGAGCAACCAAGAACATAACTTTTGCAATGAAATTTTTGCTCTTACATGTACGATATGGCTCATCCTCATCTGGGAGCAAATAATACTTCTCAGATTTTTTAGTCATGTAAAACCACTTCTCATCAATATGAATAATATTGTGCATACTTTTAAACATTGGGTCATTTTGCGTACCTTGAAGCATTGATAAACAAAATTCCAACCTAGATCTTTTGTTCTCTTCTTTCAATAGTGGCTTTATGGAATTTGAGTTACGCCGTATAGCCCCTAGTTTTATAAGTCTGAATATCGATGTTGGATTTGTTTTCAGCGCAAAAGCTAAAGATCGAATGTTTGTTCTTTGACTTAAAGGAACTTCATGAATTTGACTCTCATCTATTGAAATTCTCTTACGTCCACAATTTTTTGTCTTCCTATGAGAGACATCATGTGTTTCACTTTCTTTTGCTCTTTTCCAAATACGTTGAACCGTTCTTAGAGGAACCAAATATAATAAAGCCACATCATTTGTAGCTCCTTTATGTGATTTACCATCAACACTTTTTTGTATCAGCTCATGATAAATAGATATGCGCTCTTCATTGCTTAAGATTCTTAATCTTTTTTTCCTCTTGGCTCTGCTTCAATATTTTCTGCAAAGGTACATATTTTCTTAAAGATTAACACTACTGTGTAAATAATTGAGCTGCTTTAATAAATAATTGAAGGACAAAACACGCTACTGTGTAACAATAGAAATTATACTGTGTAATTTAGAGAAAAACAATAGAATATGAAAATGATCATATTGTGTAAATTTAAAAAAACAATAGAAATCTCCTAAAAGCAATCATTTCCAGTAATTTTAAAAATGAACTTTCCAAAAGACTACTTGGCACATACATAAAAGTGAAAGTAATTAACTATGTAAGTACGAAGTGCCCCTAAGAGGGGGGGGGGGGGGGGGGGGGGGGGTTGAATTAGGTACTTTAAAAATTCTGGTTTTAGTGATGATGAATATTATTTTTCTGGATTATGGTGAGTTTAGGAAAGAGTAAAGTGCAAAAAAATAAAAAGACACGAGCGATATATCCTGGTTTCCCTCACAGTCCGAGAGTACTCCAGTCCCCTTTCAACATGAAAGAGATTTCCTTATTGTGGCAAACTTAAACAAGAACTACCAAAAAGCCAAGAACAATCCTCTTGGATTTTCACTATGTCAACAATGAGAACAATCCTCTCAAAGTGACTACACTTGTATCCAACAATCCTGGAAAGACAAGATTTAAAAACCACTTAAACTTATTTCTAACAATCCTGGAAAAATAAGTAAGTAACTATCAATATTTTGATTTTGAGTGAGTTGAGTAGTATTGATCACTTAGAGTGATTTAACAATGAATGATCTTCTCTTCCAATGATAATATTGTACAATGACTCAAGATATAAATGCTCAAAGTTTTCTGGTTAACAATATATGAAAGTGTGCAGAAAATTTATGTATGAAAGTGAAGAAAAGCTTGAGTTTGTATTTTGAAAATTCAGAAAATATATTTGGAAGAGGTGTTGAAAATGATTTTGGAAATGAATATTTATATGTTCATAGAACCTTTTTGAAACATCATAAAGTTCTGCAAATCAATCATGAACAATTGCCAAGCTTGAGTGAAAGGTTTCCATGAAAAGGTATTATGAACAAGCATGTGTAAAGCTGCTGTTTTTCAAAATCGTGCAGCATGCAATCGATTGCACCCTTTGTGTAAATCGATTGCACGGGGTTTCAACAGCTATATTTTCAAAAGTTTTAAGTGTGCAATCGATTGCACAAGAATGCAAATTGATTGCATGTGAAGTCAGTAGCAAAAATGATTGAGTGCAATCGATTGCACAAGCAATGTAAATCGATTGCACAGAGAAACAGAAGCAAATGTTTTGAAAATTTTAAGCATACAATCGATTGCACAAGCAATGTAAATTAATTGCACTGAGAAACAGAAGCAAAATATCTGAAAAACTTAAGCATGCAATCGATTGCACTAATATGCAAATCGATTGCACTCAAGTGAAAAATGAATTTTAACTTTGAAACACTTGAGTAAGGATTTATAAAACATTTCTTTTCATCATTGAGCATCTATGTCTTAAGTTCAAAGTAAATATTATCATTATACCTTGAAAGTTGCTAAGAGCTTGAATTGAAGACTTTGTCCATAGATGCTTTGAGCTTGATCATAAATCTTTGCCTTCTTTATCAATCATGGTTTGTCTTCATCAAAACAAAAGTTCATTTGAGAAGCTTGATTTTACATTATCCCCCTTTTTGATGATGACAAACAATCTCGCTTTATGCGATGTAGTTTCCGGAAAGAGCTTCTCCCCCTAAGATGCATAACTCCCCCTATGTATGAGAAGGTTGGAATCCTTTGTATTTGTTCATCTTGGTTGGAGAGTACCTTTAAAAAATTAAGACAAGAAAATATACAAGCATAAAGTATCACATCTTTCTCCCCCCTTGACATTATCAAAAAGAAGGGAAAGATGCAAAAAACAAATAGTAATAAAGCAATATATCGAGAAAACCTTAATTAAACACGCATCACAAATTATCTAACGATTGCACAAAAATTTAACAAACAAAACATAGAATAACAAGACAAGGACATAACAGAAAAATAGAGTTGGCCAGAACTTCAAGGTTGATGCATGTCCCGGTTGGTACAGCTTCACCGCCTTTGACTTCTTGATTGTTCCCTTCATCACCAACCACATCTTCACTGATGCAAGTGATAGTTTTTGTTTCCGGATTATAATGCACGCCCATTCTTGAGTCAACATTCTTGATGGAAATCTTATTCAGATTTGGATCCATATTGACTTTCTCAAACCCAGCAAAATCCACTCCAAATTCCTCCATAATTAATGTAACAAAATAAGTATATGGTAGAAATTTCGATTTTGCATCGACTCTCAGCATATGAACCCTTATAAGTCTTGCCCAGTTAACACTTATTCCTTTCTTTCTTGCATAAATCAACTGCATTTCCAGGTCGGTCACAGTGCATTGGTTTCCAGCTCTTGGAAACATAATATAGACCATAAAGTAATGAAATAGTCGATCATCTATATAGAAGTTACCTGCACTCCAAGAGTCTTTGGATGGAATTACTCTGCCTAGACCACAAATCCGTTTGACACGGAATTCAACTTCACTTAATCTCCCAATGCTGTAATAGAAATCCTTTTTCCGGTAGTCATCCCATGCCTCATTTTCAGGGTCATACAGAGAACTTCCAGTGTAGGGAATATGAATAATCTCACCAACAACCTCAGGAGTTAGAGAGATACGAGTACCCAACACATATGTCACCATTTTGCCTTTTTGGGGAGTTAGATTGCTAAAAAACACTCTTACCAAATCCGGATAATATGGACCAAAAGATGAAATTAATGGTTCTAGACCATAAGCAGCTAAATCATTTTGAAAAGAGAAGCATTCTTGGGGAACTGATGATAGCACACCATATTTAGGATTGGGCACTATTTTCCTTTGAAAATCCTTTGTGAATCTGGTTTCTTGTTCTTCGGTGAGAGATGAAAGCAATGGATTAGAGGATGAATCAACCTTTTTCTTCCCTTTTTCTGAAGCTGACACCTTTCTTTTTTGTCTTGAAGCCATGGGTAAGGTATTTTAGGGTTTTGAGGATTTTAGGTTTTTTGAGAGAGAAGGGTGTTTGAGAGCTGAAATTTGGATATGATTTGAATAGATAGGAATGAGTGGGTTGTATTAAAATTTATTTGGCTTGGGAATATGAGAGAGAGAGGAATTCTGACCAACAAAAATTTCTGTCATAAAAGCAAGTTACAATAGGTGCAATCGATTTGCATTCAGGTATAATCGATTTGCACATAAAATAGAACCAAAATAAAACTGAAACGCAGAGTGCAATTGATTTGCACTTATGGTGAAATCGATTTGCACTTGAAACAGAAAGGTCATAAATAAAAATACTTAGTGAGCAATCGACTTACACTATTTATGCAATCGATTTACATCAAGCAAAAATGCCCAAAAACAAATTTTTCTTAAATATAAACACAACTCACATATATATTCACATATAGCATGGTGTGATACGGTGGGAAGAACTGACTATTTTTTTTGGAATGTTGGTTTGCGTTTTGCGTTTGTGTTCGCAAAATGTCACGGTAAGCAAGAGTCGCCATCGACTTTTATTTTATCCAACAAGGAAAGGAGAAAAGCACAGAAAAATTCCTTTTTCGAGATGTTTCTCGGGTTCGGGGGGTAGATTATAGAAAGGGAAGGTGTTAGCACCCTTTCTATCCGTGGTTATCCACGGGCTCTTAGGTACTTGCTCAATTGTTTTCAAATATTGCTTTCTTCGTGCTTGTGGGTTTGAAAAAGTTTTTATTTTTAACTTCGATTTAACTCTCGCTTCTGTCCTCAAGAGTGTAATGAAGTGTTTTGAAAACTTTGTTTGAAAAGTGTAAGTGTGAAGAGTTTTGTTTTTAAAATAGCAAGTATCTAAGAACCATCTACCTACCCGAAAAAGGAATCGTTCTATGCTAATTTCCTTTAGACAATGCTATCCCACTATTGATGAGTAGGTAGCACCGTCGTTGGAGTTTAAGGGTCAATTCGAATGAGGGACATACGGTCACTAAAGCAATGTTAGGACGCCTTAGCGGTAACCCTAATGTCTTAGATCATTTATTTGAGGCAATAATATCCGAGGCAACTATGATCTTTTAGACAAGAGGGTGACCTCTAAAACGACCTATACTCAATGACCGTGTACGAAGGCAACCAAGTGGGGTGTACCCTAAGAGTGCGCATGTGCGAGTGTGTCATTTTCAGTTATTTTTATCTTTGTACATGTTAAGGGTGATCTAATTTGATTTTAGTTTAAGCATTCAGTCTTATCATGCAAACCCTATTATCAAACATCTAGCATTTATAATTTGCGAAATTAAAATGCGGAATTTAAATTACAAGGCGTCGAGTATTTACATCGCCAAAGACAAACCCTTTGAAAAATAAAATAAAGCGATAAAAATAATTAAATGTCCTATTTAACTATTACAATCCGGAAGCAGATACATTATTGGATAAAAATAAAAATAAATAAAGCACGCGGGAAATTAAATCGAGTGCGAAATCTAGGGTTTTGACCCTTTTGGTTAAAGAAAATATCTTTTTTGGTTTTTTGTTGTTTTTATTTGAGAAAAGAAATTAATCCTAAATTAGTTACTAAATTAATTATAAAATAAATAAATTAAATGAAAAATAAATTATTTTTGGATTTTTTGATTATTTAGGAAAGAAATTTAAAAAATGATTAAATTAGTGGTTAAATCTAATTAAATCTAATTAATTAAAATTATTTACAAAAATGGATTAAAGTTTTCTAGAATTAAAAACCTAATTAATTAATAAATTTATTAAGAGAAAAAAAAAGTTAAAAATTTGATTGAAAAAAAAATATTTTTTTGTGATTTTATTTAATAAAACGGAATTTTGTGATTGGTTAAAAAAATTAAATAAATAAAATAAAAGTAAATAAACAAAAATAAAATATAAAGGGAATGAGGAATTGGGCCTGTTTGGAGGTGTAAGGAGCAATTTGAAGGCCCATTAGCAGCTGGCCTTTGTGGACTTTTCGGATCTGATGCTCATGCATTGACTGGCGCCTTGGTGGACCTCCAATCACGGATCCTCAAATCTGGCCTTTGGCCATTTGGCGTTTGGAAGGGAGAGGGAACATGGTGTACTGCAAGCTTGTGCGCACATGGGAATACCTGAAAAACAAAATCATTGAGAAAGTGGGGGACCTGGGATTCGAACCCAGGTCCTGAAGGGGATACATTGCTCGCTTTACCACTACACCATATTCCCTTGTTTGTCATATTAATGCAAAAGAATAATAATATAATAAAATGAAATCAATTGGTCAGAAAATAAAATAAAAGGCGCCAAGGTTTGAAATAGCCAATGGACGGGGGACACCTCATCGTCCCTGTCCTCAAACCTGTAACAAAAATACATGCGGATTTGAATCCGCAGCTAAAAGCGTAGGCCTATGCTAAAATACTCTCCAGGCCATATAAATCCATTCCAAGAACATGGTTTGATTCGTCATGGCCTCCTGAGCAAAACCATGTTCTTCTTGTGTCTCAATTGTGCCTGAAACAAAAACCCCCCAAAACACGAACCGAATCCTAACAATGGTGGTTCTTCATATATAGCATATAAATGAAATTAAACAATGCAAAAAGTTTGGACATGTTCTTGTGATCACGAATGTACCATTAGTTTGTTCAATGGATGCCAGAATGCTTCAAATTGAAATCAAGTACAAAGCTGTGTTACGTGAGACTTACAGTGCGTGTAGAGGCCTGAAAATGCTTGATTTTGATCCAGGTAGCTTGTGTGAATGCTCAGGAAGCGATTGGAACAAGTCTCGTGTCCTGAAACTGCCTCTAACCCTGACTTTGATCTCTCACTTTTTTGTGATTTTTTCAATTCTTGTTCTGCCTCTTCCAACACTTGCCAACCCTTATTTTCGTGTCTTTTTCTTCCTTATGTAATGCTCAGTGTATTAGGTCTACAAACTTGGTACAAATCTCCCTCTATCAATGACTTTGATGTGGATTTGATTCTTCCATTAAATCTTTCCAAATTTGCCTAATTCCAATCTTTTTGCACATGATTTGATTTTATACGAATTTGATGGTGATGCTAGTTGTGAACAAAGCCTAAAACAATCAGAAAATCATGAGTTATTAATTCCTTGGATTTTTTTATGATTTTATTTGATTTAAAATGAATAAATTCAATTAAAAATCAAATTAAATAATAAAAGTGAAATATGGGCACAAGGCTGAAGCTAGGGCATGTGGGAAATGATGCAAACCCAAATCAAGTGGAAAAGAATAGGCCCATTTGACAAAATTTGATGTTTTGGGGATAGTTGACTTTTGGCAATTTTGCAAAAAAGTCCAACTTCAACAATGCATAACTTCTTCAATTTTGAACTTTTGGAGGTGTTATTGGACTTTTTAGAAATATTGAGATGTCCTCTAACCAACCCTTTTGGTCTCATCTCATTTTGATATTCCATGCTCAAGTTATAAGTTTTGGCAAAAAGGTGTTTTTGTTGACTTTCAAAAATGACCTATAATGTCCAAATTCATAACTTCTTGTGAGTACATTTTTTGATCTTGGGGTATGAAGATGGATTGTAGGAAATTTAGTCCTCTTTTAAAATGAGCTTTGTATGGGTAATTTATCATAAAGTATGAGAAAGTTATGCTTGGTCAAAGTTGGGTTGACTTTTCCTACAAAACCCTAATTTAGCAACTTTTGAGTCTTGATGAATTTTGAGCAATCCTTGATGAATCATGATCAAAACTTGATAAAATGATGAAATATCCTTCAAAATGAGAATGTTGACAAAAAATATTGATGTTTGACTGTTTGTAGGTCACAGTTGACTTTTGCCCTAACACAGTCGATTTTTGGACCTTTGGGCAATTGACTGAGCAAACTTCCTCTGCAAAGCTTGAAATTTGACATGGATGATCTTGAGAGTATATTAGGACAATTTTGAGCATTTGAGGTAATTTGGACTCAAGGACCTTGATGCAACACCAAACCCTAATTTGGGGTAGACTGCCTTAGGAGATAGCTTGTCTGACCAACTCTTGAGCTATCTTGAGCCACTTGGAGATTTTTCTTGCAATGTTTTGAGAAATATGGGAGGGAAAATTTATGGGTACAACAACTGCCCCTGTTCAATCTTCTTAAACCTGAGGATGTAGATTGACTTTTATGCCTTTCGTGATCCGAAGGTGGAAGATGATTGAACACTAGAGTGCCCAGAAATTTGCACTCGCATGAAGTGGTATCAACCTTGTGATGTCGGGAATGGGTTTACAGATGCCATTTGGAGATTGTTAACAGGAGGATGGGCTTAAAGATGCCATCTGCAGGAGTGTCGATCGCATAAGAGATTCCTTAGCGAGAACTTGCATACCTGTTGTTGTAGAAGATTCCGCTGGGGGAGCCTGATCTTTGCTGAGATTTAGGAACTTGCCTGTACTTCAACTGAGAGAACGTCTCTGCTGAGTTTTAAGAACTTGTCAGTAATTCAACTGGGGGAAAACATCTTCATCGAGATTTAGGACTTGTCTGTAATTCAACCGGGGATAATTCTGTTGAGATTTAAGAACTGTCAGTAATTCGACGGAGGAACTTTGTCGAGATTTAGAACCTTATCTGTAATTCAACTGAGGATAATTCTGTTGAGATTTAAGAACCGGTCAGTAATTCAACTGAGGGAAACATCTTCATCGAGATTTAGGACTTGTCTGTAATTCAACGGAGGATAATTCTGTTGAGATTTAAGAACTGTCAGTAATTCGACGGAGGAACTTTGCCGAGATTTAGAACCTTATCTGTAATTCAACTGAGGATAATTCTGTTGAGATTTAAGAACCGGTCAGTAGTTCAACTGAAGGAAACATCTTCATCGAGATTTAGGACTTGTCTGTAATTCAACCGAGGATAATTCCGTTGAGATTTAAGAACTGTCAGTAATTTGACAGAGGAACTTTGTCGAGATTTAGAACCTTATCTGTAATTCAACTGAGGATAATTCTGTTGAGATTTAAGAACCGGTCAGTAGTTCGACTGAGGGAAACATCTTCATCGAGATTTAGGACTTGCCTGTAATTCAACCGGGGATAATTTTGTTGAGATTTAAGAACTGTCAGTAATTTGACGGAGGAACTTTGTTGAGATTTAGAACCTTATCTGTAATTCAACTAAGGATAATTCTGTTGAGATTTAAGAATCGGTCAGTAGTTCGACTGAGGGAAACATCTTCATCGAGATTTAGGACTTATCTGTAATTCAACCAAGGATAATTCTGTTGAGATTTAAGAACTGTCAGTAATTCGACGGAGGAACTTGTCGAGATTTAGAACCTTATTTGTAATTCAATTGAGGATAATTCTGTTGAGATTTAAGAACCGGTCAGTACTTCGACTTAGGTAAAAGCTTCATAGCTTTTGATTTTTCATGAGAATCTAACTGCATCCTTCCTGAAAAGTAAAGGTTAGCTGTATGTAATGCATGATATGTATCAAACAATGATGTTCTCAAAATAAATGAGATTGTGTTGTATGATGCGTATATGCATGTGTCATGATGTATGGAAATGTAATACTTTTAGCTGGGGAAAATAAATCCCGGATAGCTGTTGGAGAAAAGAGTTGGATTCTTCGTTTCCGCTGGGGATGGCGAACGAAGATGATTACGAGAATAAACCTGCAGGAGAGGATAACTCCGTTGGGGGATAAACTGATGAGGAGATTACTCTGTGGGGAAGAGATGCTCTACTGAGGATTCCACCGATAAATTCCACTGAGGATAAATTACCGTTGTTGGTGATACTGAATCCTGTTGGGGATTGACTTCTTGTTTGTGAAGGGAAAGAACTCCGCTGGGGGATGATCTTTCAATTGCGACTTCACTGGGGATAACCTTTTAGACTCTAATGGGGATGATCCTTTGAGTTATGATGGGTACGATCTTCCAAAGTCTACTGGGGATGATTCTCCAAACTCCATTGGGGAAGCTTTTTCAGACTGTGCTGGGAAAAAGTTTCAGACTCCACTGGGGATATCTTGTGCTCTACCGAGGAATATCCTTATACTCCGTTGGGGAATATTAAGACCTTTCAGTGTTGATGGTAGATAAAACCTGCTTGGGGAGAATATTACGGATTCATTCACCGTTGCAAGTCTTAGCTGGGGAGAGCTAACATTACTGTCTTTCTCTGCGGGGAGTGAATGCATCTCAACCATATTCTTCAGCTGAATTTACCTTGTACATGGTGGACAGAGCAACTGTACAGTTTGGACAATTCTTATTTGCCCCTATTTCTGATATTACAAGTAATGGTCTTTTGTTCCACATGTAAATATTTATGAGCAACAATTAATGTCAAATGCATATATCAAAAATAAACACTGGACGTTCTTTGCAAAACAAAACAGAAAAAGGAAAAACAGTTTGAAATTTCTCTAAAAATGAATTGTATTGATTTTGAAGTTTGGCCTGTAAATAGGCGTTTTTGTACAAGAGGCTGACGTCCTAGTAAGAGAACGCTGCCGAATAATAGAATTTACACAATTTGTGAAAAACTAAACAAAACAGTTATGTGAATAATCCCACTGGGTTCCAACTCTGCTATTTCCTTTATGTCCTTGAGCATCTCATCACTTTGCTACTTGGTTGAAGGTAGATCAGATTGATTAGTGTCGTTCGAGCTTGATAGTTGATATAGACGCCTGGTTGCAAGGTGATCCAATGAGACATAGTGTTACGCTTTTGATCCCTAATTTTTGCCTGGACCGCCCTTTCGGGTTTTTAGTCCATCGGGATACCCTTTTTTGCCCAAGCCGCCTTTTCAGGTTTTCGACTTGCCAGGTGTACAGTTTTTTTTTCATTTTCATCCCTTATTTTTACCCGAACCCTTTTGGTTCGCCGGGAAGCCCTTATTTTTGCCTAGGCCAGTCAACCTAGCGGGTCTTTGATTATGCGTAGTATCTTTTCACTATGTCTGCATTGACGGGGTGAGGAAGGTCGTCACCATCCATGGTGGTTAGAATCATAGCTCCTCTTGAGAAAATGTTCTTAGCCACAAATGGCCCTTCGTAAGTAGGGGTCCATTTACCCCTGGGATCACCTTGAGGTAAGATGATGCGCTTGATTACCAGGTCCCTAAATTGATACTCTTGTCGTCTAACTTTCTTGTTGAATGCCTTGATCATCCGCTTTTGATACGTCTGACCATGACAAATAGCAGTAAGTCTCTTTTCATCAATTAGGTTCAGCTGATGAAGCCGGGTCTGAATCCAGTCATCTTCGCTCAAACCTGCATCATTCATAATTCGAAGAGAGGGTATCTGAATTTCAATGGGCAAGACGGCCTCCATGCTATAAACCAAGGAATAGGGTGTTGCCCCTGTTGACGTCCGTGCTGAGGTACGGTATCCATGAAGAACGAACGGTAGCATCTCGTGCCAATATTTGTATGTCACTGTCATCTTCTGCATAATCTTCTTAATATTCTTATTAGCAGCTTCAACAACCCCATTCATCTTCGGCCGGTAGGGAGAAGAGTTGTGATGTTGTATCTTGAACTGCTTGCAGAGCTCGGTGATCATCTTATTATTGAGATTTGTACCATTGTCCGTAATGATCCTCTCTGGTACACCATATTGATAAATCAGATTGTGCCGAATGAACCGTGCCACGACGTTCTTGGTCACTGTAGCAAAGGAAGCTGCTTCAACCCACTTTGTAAAGTAATCAATAACTACCAGGATGAAATGATGCCCGTTGGATGTCGTAGGTCTGATCTCGCCGATCATATCAATGCCCCACATTGCAAAAGGCCACGGAGCTGTCAAGACGTTCAGAGGGACTGGAGGTATGTGCACTTTATCAGCATAGACTTGGCACTTGAGACAGGTCCGGGAATGCTGATAACAATCGACTTCCATTATGGACCAATAATATCCTGCCCATAGGATCTTTTTTGCCATGGTGTGTCCACTGGAATAAGTTCCGAATGTACCTTCATGTAACTCTGCCATGATACTTTCTGCTTCGTTCTTATCCACACAACGCAGTAAGGTCGAATCATGGTTACACTTGTAAAGGATGTCATTGCTGATGAAGAACTTCGCCGCGAACCTCCTCATAAACTTCTTATCATTAACAGATGCACCCTCGGGGTATTCCTGAGCCTCAAGGTATCTATTCACCTCATGAAACCAGGGTTTATCTGCTACTTCTTCAGTCTCAATATCACAACAATGTGCAGGTTTGTCCAATATTTCAATGATAACCCGGGGAGCTTCTTTGTACCAATTGACCTTGAACATAGAAGACATCGTAGCTAGCGCGTCCGCCAACTGATTCTCCTCTCTAGGGAAGTGTTCAAAGGTTATCTCCTCGAAGTGCGGAAGCAACGTCAACGCATACTCCTTGTAAGGAATAAGATTCGGGTGTTTCGTATCCCACTCGCCTTTGATCTGGCTGATCACGAGAGCGGAATTTCTGAAAATACTCAAGAACTTAATCCTTAGGTCAATTGATGCTCGAAGACCCATAATGCACGCTTCATACTCCGCCATGTTGTTGGTGCAGTTGAAACATAGTCGGGCGGTGAACGGAGTATGAGAGCCTTTAGGAGATATGATCACGACTCCAGTGCCATTTCCCAAAGCGTTTGAAGCTCCATCAAAGTACATAGACCATCAGGATCCTTCTTCAGGTCCTTCATCCGGTCCAGGTTCTTCACAGTCAGTCACTATCATGATATTCTCATATGGAAATTCAAAGTTCGTAGACTAGTAATCATCCACTGCTTGATGTGCCAGATGATATGCTAACACACTTCCCTTGATTGCCTTTTGGGTCGTGTACTGGATGTCATACTCAGTTAAGATCATCTGCCATCTTGCTATTCTTCCGGACAAGGAAGGCTTTTCGAAGATATACTTGATTGGATCCATCTTTGATATCAATAGAGTAGTGTGAGTCAGCATATACTGTCTCAGCCGGCGAGCAGCCCATGCTAAAGCGCAATAAGTTTTCTCGAGCAACGAGTATCGGGTCTCGCAGTCGGTAAACTTTTTGCTAAGGTAATAAATAGCATGCTCTTTTCGGCCAGACTCGTCATGCTGCCCCAACACGCACCCCATCGAGTTGTCGAGTACTGTCAAGTATAAGATTAAAGGTCTCCCTTCAACTGGCGGCATCAGAATAGGTGGCTCTTGGAGATAATCTTTGATTCTTTCGAAAGCGGCCTGACATTCATCGTTCCATTGTACCACTTGATCTTTCTTCAGTAACTTGAAGATTGGCTCACAAGTAGCAGTCAGGTGTGAGATGAATCGGGCGATGTAGTTCAGACGTCCCAGAAAGCCTCTTACTTCTTTCTCTGTTTGGGGAACTGACATTTCCTGTATAGCCTTCACCTTTGCAGGATCCACTTGAAGACCTTTATCACTTACGATGAAACCCAGCAGCTTACCAGATCTCACCCCGAAGGTGCACTTGTTCGGGTTTAACCTCAGCTTGTACAACCTCAACCTGTCAAATAACTTCTGAAGGTGGTCAAGATGCTCCTCTTCAGTTTGGGATCTTGCAATCATGTCATCGACGTATACCTCGATCTCATGATGGATCATGTCATGGAATAAAGCGACCATGGCGCGCTGATACGTTGCCCCAACATTCTTCAATCCGAAAGGCATGACCTTGTAGCAAAAGGTACTCCACTGAGTAACAAAGGTTGTCTTCTCCATGTCTTCGGGAGCCATTTTAATCTGATTATAACCGGAGAAACCAACCATAAAGGAGAAGACCTTATGATGTGCGGTGTTGTCAACCAGGACGTCGATATGAGGTAGAGGGAAATCATCCTTGGGACTCGCCCTGTTCAGATCTCTATAGTCAACACACATTCGAACCTTACCATCTTTCTTCGGCACAGGAACCACGTTGGCAATCCACTATGGGTAAGAAGTAACTGCTAGAAAACCGGCGTCAAACTGTTTCATAACTTCAGCCTTGATTTTCTCAGACATATCCAGGCGTATTCGGCGGACCTTCTGCTTTACTGGAGGACAAACTTCCTTGGTAGGAAATCAGTGAACCACAATTTCGGTATCGAACCCAGGCATATCTTCGTAAGACCAGGCAAAGATCTCAACATAGTCTCGTAGCATCTGAATCAACTATTGCTTAACACTAGCTTCTAGATTTGCACCGATCTTGACCTCTTTCTTGTCCACCTCTGTACCCAGATTTATTGATTCCATTGGCTCTTCATGTGGCTGTATGACCCTTTCTTCTTGAAGTAGCAGTCTAGCAAGTTCACCAGGCACTTCACAATCGTCTTCATCTTCGTCTTCGGCTAATTTTATCGGACTTTCGAAGTCATAACTGGCAGTAGAAGAGTCATTACCAGTGAGATCCAGAGTGGATGTAGACTTGTATATGTGAGTGTGTGTAAAATAGCTGTTTTGCAATATATAAAAGGAAAAACAAAGAGAGAAAAATTTGAAATGCAAGAAACGTCCAATGCTTTTATTAATGATATATGTAGATGACACACATAAAACCCTCACAATCAAAGCCACGGTGCCCCGGGTAAGACACCGGGACGTAAAGTTTAAAACATTGTCTGTTACAGATTCAAAACAAAAAATCTCATTACTGGGTAATCAAAGAAATTGGGATGAAGTCCTTTGCTGTCCAGTTGCTTAGTCCGTCATCAGTAGTTGGGTAGATCCAACTGTCGAACTCAAACTCTTCAACGTCGTCTTCAATGGCATTCACTCCTGAATTGCTGATAAACAGGGGAGGTCTTCCGATCCGTGCACTCCAAACAACCCTTTGAGCTTCTTTCTCAACAATATCCGGGGCATCCTTGAAGGAAGCCATCTTCATTGAAGGATCTTCAATAACAGTTTCAGTTGATGCCAGCGTTTGGGGAACCTCTTTAAAATGCTGAAACGGGGTCTGAATGAACTTCCCATCCATATCTACATACCTAAAAGAGTTGAGGTGGCTCACCATGTACTCCTCTTCTCCTTGTACTGTCACAATTTTCCCTTTCACTGGGTACTTTAGCTTCTGGTGGAGCGTTGAGGTTACTGCCCCAAATTTGTGGATCCACGGACGACCCAGCAAACAAGAATAAGATGGCCGAATGTCCATCACATAGAATATAGATGTGAAAACCTGAGAACCAACCTTAATCGGAATATCCACTTCTCTGTGTACCATTCTCTTGGACCCATCAAAGGCCCTGACTACAATGTTGCTTGGCTTCAGCTCCAACCCTTCACAGTCTAACCGGTCTAGAGCTTTCTTAGGTAAAACATTCAGCGATGACCCAATATCCACCAATACGTGAGCAAGAGTAGTGCCTTTGCATTCAATGGAGACATGCAGGGCGTCATTGTGATTCTTCCCCTTAACAGTCAAGTCGGTGTTGGAGAAACCCAACCCATTATCGGCAGTTAAACTTACCATACAGTCTTTAAACTGATCAACTGATGTTTCTTGCGATACGTGTGCAGTTTTCAGGAAAGCAATCAGAGCCTTGGCATGGGCCTCTGAGCAAAGTAACAGAGACAACATAGAGATTTTGGACGGGGTTTGCCCCAGCTGCTCGACTATATTGTAGTCGCTCTTTTTGATGATCTTCAAAATTTCCTCCATCTCTTGTCTAGAGGCTTCAACAGTAATCGTCTTTGGTGCCTCCGTCTGGGAAGGCTCACCGGTGGTCCCTTTTCCTCCAGCGTCAGATGACTCGGCAACATGAGTAAGAATGGGAACTTGAACAGGAACAGTAACGGGTACACTGGCAGGTGTAATAACAACGGGCTTCCGAACAGTTGGTGGAGAGATCTCAGGGGAGAAAAGTCTTCCGCTGCGGGTGACTTTACTAGATCCAACAATGTTACTGACGTCAGTATCAGCCTCTTCAGTGTTCAAATCTTGTTTAACCCCGTGATAATACACGTCAGCCCCATAATGCCACGGGACAACTTTATCTGACGTATATGAGATAGGCCTAGGAACAGTGATGATCAAGGGTGCAATTCTCGGAATATATGTAATTCTAACAGGCTTTCTCGAGGAAGCCTTGGAAGAATTGTCGAAAATGGTGATTATAGCAACTTCTTCAGTAGGAACCAAAGGAACAAAAGTCTTCTCAGACAGAATTTCTTTATTATCCATCAAGCGTTGGACACCTGACTTTAAAAGATGGCAACCGGTAGGTAGGGCGGCACACAGATGGCAAACTTCACTACAGCCTGGAAATAAACCGGCTAACAGAAGGTTCTTCTTCACAGTCATCAATGGAGTAACAATGTCTTTCACAGAAACCACAAACGAGTCTTCATCTATAGCATTTACTCCATGCTTGGGCATAAGAGCAGTCACAACATTAGGTCTTTCAGGTGCTTCGAAATCAATCTCCTTAGCATCAATCAAGTCCTGTACCTTATTCTTCAAAACCCAACAATCATTCGTATCGTGCCCCGGGCTATCAGAGTGAAAAGCACATCGGGCGTTTGGATTGTACATCGGTGATGTTGTGTTGGGATTCTTTGGGGCCTCCCTCAAAATCACCAAGGTGGTCTTCAATAACTGCGGCAGAATTTGAGATAACGTCATGTTGAGCTGAGTGAATTGTCTTCGTGGCTTTTCGGCCCTTGGCTGATTATTGCGCTGAGGAGCAACAACAGGTCTTGATATAACTACCGCATTAACTGCTTGGCGGCATTCAGGTTTATTATGGCTTTTTGAACTGTAAACAACATTGGACTCCTTCTTAAAAGTTTTCTTCTTGGTGCTTGACAAAGCACCCTTCTGTATTTTACCACTCTTGATACCTGCCTCAATTCTTTCCCCTGTCATTATCAACTCAGTAAACCTGGATGATGAACTTCCAATCAGATGGTTGAAATATGGACCAGACAAGGTCCCCAGAAACATATCCACCAGTTCCCTATCAGCCAAGGGAGGTTGCACTCTTCCATCCAGGTCCCTCCACTTCTGAGCGTAGTCTTTGAAACCTTCGCCCGTACCCATATACATACCCTGGAGTTGGGTACGCGTGGGAGCGAGGTCGGCATTGTATTGGCACTGCTTGTAGAAAGCAGCGGCCAAATCTTCCTAATTACGGATACTAGCTCCTTCCAGCTGGTAAAACCATTCAAGCTGAGTCCCTGAGAGATTGTCTTGAAAGAAGTGGATCCAGAGATTCTTGTCAGTGGTGTATGGCTGAATCTTCCTAACATACGAACGGAGGTGCAACTTTGGACAAGAAACCCCGTCGTACTTGGCAAAGGCTGGTGCTTTGAACTTGTGGGGAATCACCATCCCAGATGACAAACTCAAATCACCAAAGTCCAATCCAGGGACCTTCTGGATTTCCATCGTGCTCAACCGGTCTTCCAGTTGCTTATATCTATCCTCGGCCGGAGGATACTGGTCTTCGTCGAAGTCAGTCTCGTTGTCTGAAACTATAGGGCTAGGAGACCTCCTTTCTTCCTGATTATCTCCCCCTCCAGATGAGTGGGTCAAATTAACCTCTTCTCGCAAATCATTTCTGAATCTGTGACCCATATTAAATAGGACTATCTTCTTCTTCTTCTTCTTCTTCTTCTTCTTCTTCTCTTTCAAGATAAGGTTCTTCAGATCTTGCTGACCCTTAGCTAGGTTCATGAACAATTCCTGGAACTGGGCGTTTTGAGCTTGCAGAGCCTTGATTGCTTGTTTGATTGATGTTTCAGAAGACATGATGCTGAAATAAACAACGAAGAAGATAAGAGACCTGTAATGGGTACCTGTGATGAGGTGCATGGAATGAAATGCGTATGATATGATTTCAAAGACGTTGAGAGATTCAAATTCGTAAACCAAAATGAAACACACTTTTATTAGATAAACTTTGAATTCAATTGTTTAACAAATGCCTTTAAGGAGTTACAAAAAGGAAATACTGAAAAGTAAAGCAAAACTAGAAATAATCAAAAAGACAATCAGTGCTCCCATGGTCGTTTCCTGTCGGTGCGGACATAGTCGTTGAGGATCTTCTCATTCTCCAATTGCCTCGTCAACTTTTGAATCTTCTGCTCTTGCTCATGATACTTTTCTCTGTAAGTATCCCACTCTTCTCTCAGCTGCATCCATGATCTCTTTAATGCCCCGATGTCAGTAGGCATGTATGGATGGAGGATGGTAGGAGGAACCCCTTCTTCATCAGCAACTTCAACAATTATAGGCAAGACGGATTCGTACGGCATTCCCAGCTTTTGGGTACGGATTCGAACCCATCGGAGATAAGGCTCCATCAGAAGAGAAGTTTTCGCACCTAGCTCGTGCGGATCAGACCTGTGTACCCTATCCCAGGCTTGTATGAACCTGCGGCGTTGGTCATCACCATCCCCTTGGAATTCAAAGACAATACTCGGCATCAGCAACTCATGAGGTTATTCCCTCCTAGCTCGCCCAAATTGACGTAAGGACAAACATGGATTATAGGTGATTCCTCCATGGGTTCCTAGCAGTGGAACGTTGGGGTATTCCCCACATCGATCAATAATAGCCACGTCTTCCATGCCCTTAATAGTCCAGATGATGTCGTTATGAGAGAGAGACATAATCCTGTAGGCCCAACCCATGCCTTCCTTGTTCTTCCACTGATTTGGGGAGGTGAGAAATAAACCACCTCGCCAGCAATGGCGCACAGCACATAAGGGTTCCCTGTTCCCGAGCAGTACGAGCATAAAGAGAGTGCAAAATATCACCCAAGAGAGTGGGCACAGGATTACCGGACATGAAAATCTTCACTGCATTCACGTCGACGAAGGAATCCGAGTTAGGAAACAACACCAAACCATATATGAGAAGAGCCAGAATTTCTTCAAATGCCTGGAAGTCTAGACTTTCCCAGAACTGATTAGCCTTACCAACCAAGAACTTAGTCAAAAAGCCTTTTGTCCCACTTCTAGTCTCCCAATTAGACATTACCTCAGCCTTTGTTAGATGGAGGGCTGAAGTAATCTCTTCCGGCCTAAGGACTTTCTCCCAACCTGTGAACGGGGTCTACTCCAGAATAAAGATACCAAGTAGATCAGAGAACTCTTCCAAGGTAGGGACCACCTGGTAGTCCGAAAAAGTAAAGCACTGGTACAGTGGATCAAAGAACTGGACTAAGACACCCATCATATGTTCATCCATCTTAGAAGTGACCAAACCAAGGAGGTGCCCATGTCTTCTGATAAAGGAGGTAGTATGTGAAATCTTTGAAACCAATTCCTTAAGCTGAGTGGGAATCTGGACAAAAATGATCCGAATAGTGTTTCTACGCATGGGTGCCATGACCTACAAAACAGAACAAAGATGAATCCCTCCTGTCTTTGAAATAGGTTAGTTCAATGCAAGATGCATGCAATGTCATGATGTCATGATGTCATGATAGAAAACACACCACAAGTATCCACAAATAGCAAACATGGTAAGGGCAAACAAGTCACAGAGATAACCCTTAGATTTCAGGCTGGCAAGGAGCTTAGGTACTACCCTCTTTCAGTTCAGTTGGTTCAAACCTGTACTAGAAATAGTAACCGGGTTTTAGAGGATCTCAATATCACTGACACCCTCGATCGGTCATAATTCCAGTTTAGCAACCTTTTCTTGCAGCCGGAATCATCGCGAGAGTTTGGTCTCAATGAGTGTAGCATACTGCTACTGTTCCATGGCCAAGTTGGTCAATTACAGGTTCTAAGGTCATTTGGTGCTTAATGACCCCTTAGCAGACCCATATTCTCCTCGTTGCACCACAAGGGATATCGATACATACTAAAGTGCCACACCAACGTAGCTACTGCTTCAACCGTATCGGTCTATGCTGTCCAGTTCCCTCACAATTTATTGCTACTTACCTAAAGGGTATCCCCCAGATCCGTGTTAGGATCTATAGTAACTCCGATTCAAACCCTCAAAGATAAAGCATACAAATCAAGCAATTGAAAAAATTATGATGAACTATTCCTAAGGTACACCCCACTTATAAGCAGTCCCCAGCAGAGTCGCCAGTTCTGTGATACGCTGGGAAGAACTGACTGTTTTTTTTAGAATGCTGGTTTGCGTTTTGCGTTTGTGTTTGCAAAATGTCGCGGTAAGCAAGAGTCGCCACCGACTTTTATTTTATCCAACAAGGAAAGGAAAAAAGCACAGAAAAATTCCTTTTTCGAGATATTTCTCGGGTTCGGGGGGTAGATTATAGAAAGGGAAGGTGTTAGCACCCTTTCTGTCCGTGGTTATCCACGGGCTCTTAGGTACTTGCTCAATTGTTTTCAAAAATTTCTTTCTTCGTGCTTGTGGGTTTGAAAAAGTTTTTAATTTTAACTTCGATTTAACTCTCGCTTCTGTCCTCAAGAGTGTAATGAAGTGTTTTGAAAACTTTGTTTGAAAAGTGTAAGTGTGAAGAGTTTTGTTTTTGAAAGAGCAAGTATCTAAGAACCATCTACCTACTCGAAAAAGGAATCGTTCTATGCTAATTTCCTTTAGACAATTCTATCCCACTATTGATGAGTAGGTAGCGCCGTCGTTGGAGTTTGAGGGTCAATTCGAATGAGGGACATACGGTCACTAAAGCAATATTAGGACGCCTTAGCAGTAACCCTAATGTCTTAGATCATTTGTTTGAGGCAACAATATCCGAGGCAACCGTTTCGAGGAAACTATGATCTTTTAGACAAGAGGGCGACCTCTAAAACGACCTATACTCAATGACCGTGTACGAAGGCAACCAAGTGGGGTGTACCCTAAGAATGTGCATGTGCGAGTGTGTCGTTTTCAGTTATTTTTATCTTTGTACATGTTAAGGGTGATCTAATTTGATTTTAGTTTAAGCATTCAGTCTTATCATGCAAACCCTATTATCAAACATCTAGCAGTTATAATTTGCGGAATTAAAATGCGGAATTTAAATTACAAGGCGTCGGGTATTTACATCGCCAAAGACAAACCCTTTGAAAAATAAAATAAAGCGATACAAATAATTAAATGTCCTATTTAACTATTACAATCCGGAAGCAGATAAGTTATTGGATAAAAATAAAAATAAATAAAGCGCGCGAGAAATTAAATCGAGTGCGAAATCTAGGGTTTTGACCCTTTTGGTTAAAGAAAATATCTTTTTTGGTTTTTTGTTGTTTTTATTTGAGAAAAGAAATTAATCCTAAATTAATTACTAAATTAATTATAAAATAAATTAATTAAATGAAAAATAAATTATTTTTGGAGTTTTTGATTATTTAGGAAAGAAATTAAAAAAATGATTAAATTAGTGGTTAAATCTAATTAAATCTATCTAATTAAAATTATTTACAAAAATGGATTAAAGTTTTCTAGAATTAAAAACCTAATTAATTAATAAATTTATTAAGAGAAAAAAAATAAAAGTTAAAAATTTGATTGAAATAAAAAATATTTTTTTGTGATTTTATTTAATAAAACGAAATTTTGTGATTGGTTAGAAAAATTAAATAAATAAAATAAAAGTAAATAAACAAAAATAAAATATAAAGGGAATGAGGAATTGGGCCTGTTTGGAGGTGTAAGGAACAATTTGAAGGCCCATTAGCAGCTGGCCTTTGTGGACTTTTTGAATCTGATGCTCATGCGTTGACTGGCACCTTGGTGGACCTCTAATCATGGACCCTCAGATCTGGCCTTTGGCCATCTGGCATTTGGAAGGGAGAGGGAACATGGTGTACTGCAAGCTTGTGCGCGCATGGGAATACCTGAAAAACAAAATCATTGAGAAAGTGGGGGACCTGGGATTCGAACCCAGGTCCTGAAGGGGATACATTGCTCGCTTTACCACTACACCACATTGCCTTGTTTGTCATATTAATGCAAAAGAATAATAAATTAATAAAATGAAATCAATTGGTCAGAAAATAAAAAAAAGGCGCCAAGGTTTGAAATAGCCAATGGACGGGGGACACCTCATCGTCCCTGTCCTTAAACCTGTAACAAAAATACCTGCGGATTTGAATCCGCAGCTAAAAGCGCAGGCCTATGCTAAAATACTCTCCAGGCCATAAAAATCCATTCCAAGAACATGGTTTGATTCGTCATGGCCTCCTGATCAAAACCATGTTCTTCTTGTGTCTCAATTGTTCCTGAAACAAAAACCCCCCAAAACACGAACCGAACCCTAACAATGGTGGTTCTTCATATATAGCATATAAATGAAATTAAACAATGCAAAAAGTTTGGACATGTTCTTGTGATCACGAATCTACCATTAGTTTGTTCAATGGATGCCAGAATGCTTCAAATCGAAATCAAGTACAAAGCTGTGTTGCGTGAGACTTACAGTGCGTGTAGAGGCCTGAAAATGCTTGATTTTGATCCAGGTAGCTTGTGTGAATGCTCAGGAAGCGATTGGAACAAGTCTCGTGTCCTGAAACTTCCTCTAACCCTGACTTTGATCTCTCACTTTTTTGTGATTTTTTCAATTCTTGTTCTGCCTCTTCCAACACCTGCCAACCCTTATTTTCGTGTCTTTTTATTCCTTATGTAATGCTCAGTGTATTAGGTCTACAAACTTGGTACAAATATCCCTCTATCAATGACTTTGATGTGGATTTGATTCTTCCATTAAATCTTTCCAAATTTGCCTAATTCCAATCTTTTTGCACATGATTTGATTTGATACGAATTTGATGGTGATGCTAGCTGTGAACAAAGCCTAAAACAATCGTAAAATCATGAGTTATTAATTCCTAGGATTTTTTATGATTTTATTTGATTTAAAATGAATAAATTCAATTAAAAATCAAATTAAATAATAAAAGTGAAATATGGGCACATGGCTGAAGCTAGTTCACGTGGGAAATGATGCAAACCCAAATCAAGTGGAAAAGAATGGGCCCATTTGACAAAATTTGAAGTTTTGGGGATAGTTGACTTTTGGCAATTTTGCAAAAAAGTCCAACTTCAACAATGCATAAATTCTTCAATTTTGAACTTTTGGAGGTGTTCTTGGACTTTTTAGAAATCTTAAGATGTACTATAACCAACCCTTTTGGTCTCATCTCATTTTGATATTCCATGCTCAAGTTATAAGTTTTGGCAAAAAAGGTGTTTTTGTTGACTTTCAAAAATGACCTATAATGTCCAAATTCATAACTTCTTGTGAGTGCATTTTTTGATCTTGGGGTATGAAGATGGATTGTAGGAAATTTCATCCTCTTTTAAAATGAGCTTTGTATGAGTCTTTTCTCATAAAGTATGAGAAAGTTATGCTTGGTCAAAGTTGGGTTGACTTTTCCAACAAAACCCTAATTTAGCAACTTTTGAATCTTGATGAATTTTGAGCAATCCTTGATGAATCATGATCAACCCTTAATCAAATGATGAAATATCCTTCAAAATGAGAATGTTGACAAAAAATCTTGATGTTTGACTGTTTGTAGGTCACAGTTGACTTTTGCCCTAGCATAGTCGATTTTTGGACCTTTGGGCAATTGACTGAGCAAACTTCCTCTGTAAAGCTTGAAATTTGGCATGGATAATCTTGAGAGTATATTAGGACAATGTTGAGAATTTGAGGTCATTTGGAATCAAGGACCTTGATGCAACACCAAACCCTAATTTGGGGTAGACTGCCTTAGGAGATAGCTTGTCTGACCAACTCTTGAGCTATCTTGAGCCACTTGGAGATTTTTCTTGCAATGTTTTGAGAAATATGGGAGGGAAAATTTTGGGGTATAAAACATGGTTAAAAAGAATATATATAATATCATAACAAGGATAGAAGGCACCTTATATGTCGTGTTCGTCAAGTATGCCAAGCTCTCGTTGAATCTTGTAAAACGGTTCTCTTGCCAAAGGTTTAGTGAAGATGTCGGCAAGTTGATTATGAGTATCTACAAAGGTTGCCTAGACATATCCTTGAAGAACATGATCACTAAGGAAATGATGTCGTATGTCTATGTGTTTAGTTCTTGAATACATGACTGGATTCTTCGTAATGTTTATTGCACTTGTATTGTTGCATCGTAGAGGAATGCATCCTAGATCGAGTCCGTAGTCATGAAGTTGTTATTTGAGCCACAAAATTTGAGCGCAACTACTATCTGCTACAATATATTCAGCTTCGGCCGTGCTAAGAGTAACACATGCTTGTTTCTTGCAGGCCCATGATACTAATGCATTTCCAAGGATGTGACAAGTACCACTTGTGCTTTTTCTATCAGTTTTACAACCTGCATAATCCGCGTCAGAATAACCAACTAAGTTGCAAACACTACCTTTAGGATACCATAATCCAACATTTGTTGTTACTTTGAGATACTTCTTGATCCTCCTTACCGCCGTAAGATGGGATTCCTTTGGATTTGCTTGAAAGCGAGCACAGAGATAAACACTAAACATTATGTCAAGATGACTTGCCTTCAAATACAATAAGGAGCCAATCATACCTTGATACTTTGTAATGTCGATGGCAACACCTAATTCATCTTGATCAACATATGTACCGAAAACCATTGGTGTAGACATTGCCTTACAGTTATCCATGTCAAATATTTTCAAGAGTTCCTTGCAATACTTGGATTGGTTGATGAAGATGCCATATTTTAATTATTTGATTTGAAGTCCAAAAAAATAATTCATTTTACCCATCATGGAAATTTCAAATTCTCCTTGCATCATTGCTGAAAATTCTTCACATATTTCTTAATTTGAAGAACCAAAAATGATATAATCAACATAGACTTGAGCTAGTAAAGTGTCATCTTTGATTTTCTTAATAAACAGAGTCTTGTCAACTTTGCCCTTTTCAAAACCTTTTTCGCATAAGAAGTTGCTTAAACGATCATACCATGCCCTTGGTGCTTTTTCAATCCATAGAGAGCTTTTCTCAATTTAAATACATGAGATGGATTCTTGAAATCTTCAAACTTCGGGAGTTGCTTAACGTAGACTTCTTCATTGATATATCCATTCAAGAATGTGCTTTTGACATCCAATTGGAAAAGATGAAAATTTAATGAGAGAGCATAGGAAAGTAAGATATGAATAGCTTCTAACCTTGCAACAGGAGCGAAATTTTCTTCAAAATCTATTCCTTCTTCTTGATTGTAGCCTTGTGCTACCAACCTTGCTTTGTTACGAACAATTATTCCATTTTCGTCAAGTTTGTTTTTAAACACCCATCTTGTTCCAATAATGTGTTTGTTGCTTGGCCTAGGGAAAAGTTCCCAAACTTGATTCCTTTCAAATTGATTTAATTCTTCTTGCATCACGATAATCCATTGGTCATCGCCTAAGGCTTCATCAACTTTGGAAGGTTCAATTTGAGAGACAAACACCATGTTTAGGCAAGCATCTTTGAGATTTAATATTATTGTCACACCTTGACTTATATCACCAATTACTTTATCGATAGGATGATCTCTATGAGTTCTCCATTCTTTTGGTAGATCATTGAGATTTGATTCTTGTTGAGGTGATTCTTCGTGTTGAATTGGTTGATCTTTGGAAGAATTTTCTTGAGGACCTTATAGTATTTCATCATCATCATTATCACAAACAATATTATCCTCCTTAGAGTGGTTAGATTCATCAAAAGTTACATGCATTGATTCTTCAATTGTTAAATTTATTTTGTTGTAGATTCTATATGCCTTACTAGAAAGAGAGTAACCAAGAAAAATACCTTCATCGGATTTTTCATCAAACTTACCAAGGTTATCTTTGTCGTTGTTTAAGACAAAGCATTTACATCCGAAGATGTGAAAGAAAGAAATGTTTGGTTTTCTCCCTTTGAAGAGTTCATATGGAGTTTTCTTCAAGATCAGTCTTATGTTAACTCTATTGCTAACAAAACATGCCGTGCTCACCGCATCCGCCCAAAAGTATTTTGGAAGATTTGAATTGCTAAGCATTGTTCTAGCAAGTTCCACAAGAGACCTATTATTTCTTTCTACCACTCCATTTTGTTGAGGAGTCCTTGGTGCCGAGAAGTTGTGAGATATTCCATGTTCTCCACAAAATTCTTCAAATAGAGCATTTTGAAATTCTCTTCCATGATCACTTCTTATGGAGGCAATTGTTAGAGACTTCTCATTTTGAATTTGTTTAGCATACTTCTTGAACGCCTTGAATGCATCACTTTTCTGCACTAAAAAGAATGTCCAAGTATATCTAGAGAAATCGTCAATAATAACCAAAGCATATACATTACCTCAGAAACTTCTTGTTCTTGATGGACCAAATAAGTCCATATGTAACAATTGTAGTGGCCTTGTAGTGGACACCACATTCTTAGATTTGAAAGTTGATTTTGTTTGTTTCCCCTTTTGAAAGTTACTACTGGTTTTGTGTTTTTTGTTTGCAAATGTACGGTAAGCAAGAGTTGCCACCGTCTTTTATTTCATCTAACAAAGGAAAAGTGCAAAAGAACAGAAAAAACCTTTTTCGAGATGTTTCTGAGTATGGGGGTAGATTATAGAAAGGGAAGGTGTTAGCACCCTTTCTATCCATGATTTGCCATGGGCTCTTAGGTACTTGCTCATTCTTAAATTGCTTTTGTGTGTTTGAAAAAAGTTTTGAAATTTACCTTAGTACGGCGTTTCACTTTATGGTAAACCTTGTATCAGTCCTCAAGGGTGTGATAAAGTGTTTTGAAAAACTTTAGTTTGAAAAGTTTGTTTGAAAGTGTATAGTGTGAAAGTTCGTTTGAGCAATTACTTAAGAGTTTCTACCTACTCGAAAAAGTCTGTTCATTTTCTTATTTCCTTTAGACAACACCATCCTACTATTAAGGAGTAGGTAGCTCCATCGTTGGAGTTTAAGGGACAATCAAAAGGGACGAGTACAATCACTAAAGCAATGATTAGGAAACCTTAGTAGTTACCCTAGAGTCCTAAAGATCTTTCCGAGGTAACATTTGAATGGGTCATTTTTTATCTTTCGGGACTAGAGGGCAACCACTAAAACTCCCTATACTTCATGACCGTTTACCTAAGTGGAGCAAACCCTAGGAGTGAGCATGTGCAAGTGTTTGTTTTTTAGTTATTGTCTTTGCACATTTAGGGTTTTCTACAGTTTTAAATTATGATCTTTTGTATACAATCCTATTATCAATCATCTAACAGTTTATAATGACGGAAAATAAAAGTGCGAGAAATTTAAACCTAACTATTACAAGGCTTCGGGGAGGGGGATTACATAATCAAAAACCAGGGGAAAAAGTAAATGAAAATAATAATAAACCTAATTAACTATTACAAACTCGGAGCAATTACATTAATTAGAAAAATAAATAAATAAATGCGTGCGAGAATAAATTAAACGAGGAATTAAAGTTAAATTCAACGAAATTTAATTTAATAAATAAAGAATTTTTTTTTTTTGGATTTTTGAGAAAAAAATAATTAATTTTGCAAATTAACCTAATTTCTAATTAATTTTAAATATGAAAAAAGAATTTAAGTTATCCTAATTAACTTAATTAATTAATGAAATTAAATATTTTATATAAAAAACTAATTCTAAATTATTTTGTGATTTTTTGATTTAATTAAAAAAACATGATTTTTTGTAAAATAATAAAAACTAAAAATTAAATAAAGAAAACGAAAAAGAAATAAAGTGGGCCTGGCATGAGAAGTGATTCTGGGGGGTGTATGTTGAATTTGTGTTAGGCCCATCTTGCTGGTGGCCCAATTGTTGTAGTGGGGATCATATTTAGAAGCCCACTGTGTGCTGCGCTTGTGGTGTGTTAGATCTGGACTGATGATGGATCTAGTGGACAAGATCCTGAGTTGCATGATATCCCCCTTTCGATGCTGCGTGCTAGATCCTATGGCAAATATTGAGAAAATATAAAATGCGTACGCCTGGGATCGAACCCAGGACGTTTGCAATGCACGCCCCGCCCTTTGCCGTTTGCGCTGATTTGTTAGTCGTGAACATATTTCAACAAATATAATATAACATAAACAGACTATTATGCCCAGAAACACGCGCAAATTCAAATCTCCCAGTGGGAGTCTTCCACCTAATTGTCTTCTTCCCAAAACTGTTGTTTTAGAAACTGGGCTTTTACCTACGGACGAATTCGTCACTATAGGCTATAGTGACGGTTCTTGTGCATGGCTACAAACCTGTAAACATCAAAAATACAATACACGCAACATAAATCCCAACCAAGGGCATGGTTCCAATCGAAACCAATCGATGAATGTGATGGCATCATTAATTTGGCCCAATTTCGCCTGTGTACATAGTTCCCAATTTGGGACCTCAAAACCCTAGCAATAGCGTATCACACATCCTGCGTCTAAACACAAATTCAACTATACAGAAAGCTTGCACTCATTCATGTGAACAAGAATATGTGATCAAAACAATTTTATGGTACATGAATCAATGAATTCGAGTTTGAGAAAAAGAAAGCAAACCGTGGGCGTGGATGATGCAATTCTGGAAGCTTTGATGCTGGGAAACAATTGGGAAAGCTTCTGGGAGTACTAAGGAACATATTGCAATATTCAAATCCCCTTGAGAAGGGCTGCAATGTGGAATCCAATTTGAGTTTTTGGAAGCTTTTTATTTCTCTTTTTGAGGATGGCTGCGCACGAATTCCCCTCTATAGGGTTGACAACACTTGTGTATATGTACTGAATCAAATTAGGTCATTATAATTGGAAAGAAACAAAAGCTTGATGGCATGATTTTAAGAAGAAATCAAATCTTGAAAAGTTGCCATGTATGAATATTTTGTGTCCATTTGACCTTGCACGATTTCCTTGGCTTTTTGACAGCATATAAGATCTTCATTCAATGAAAAAATCAATCCTAAAACAAATTATATGATTTATTTGGACTTATTTGATTTTATTTGATTTTTAAATGAATAAAAATCAAAATAAATTAAATAAATGAGTGAATAAGGCATGGGGGTCCCATAGGTCGTGGACCATGTTAGTACTGAGATTCAATCTTGAAAAGACGGGCCCATGTGGAAAAAATGCAATTTTGGGCATTGTTGACTTTGTACAAATTTCCAAAAATGGCCAACTTTGACAATGCATATATCTCCCAACTTTGACCCTAAGAGGGTGTACTTGGACTTTTTAGAAAACTTAGGATGTCCCCTAAGCAACCTCTATGGTTTCATCTCAATTGGATCTTCCATGTTCATGTAAGAAGCTTTGACCCAAAAGGTGTTTTTGTTGACTTTTGAAAAGGACCTATAATGTCTGAATTTATATATTTTCATGATTGCATTTCTTGAACTTGAGGGATGAATATGAATTGTAGGAAATTGGATTCTCTTCAAAATGAGCCTTGGATGAGAAATTTCTAATAAAGTATGAGAAAGTTATACCTGATCAAAGTTTGGTTGACTTTTCCTATAGAAACCCTAATTTAGCAACTATTGAGTTATGATGAATTAGGAGCATTCCGTGAGGAATCATGATCAAACCTTGATAAAATGATGGATATAACTTCAAAATGTTGATGTTGACCAAAAATCTTGAAGTTTGACTGTATGTGGGTCACAGTTTACTTTTGACCTAGTATAGTTGATTTTCAGGCATTTGAGCAGTTGACTGAGCAAACTTCTTGTGCAAGGCATGAAACTTGAAATGGATGATCTTGAGGATATATTAGGGTAATGGAAACCATTTTAGGACCCTTATAACTCAAACATCTTGATGAGGAGTGAAACCCTAGTTTGAGGCTCATTGTCTTAGGAGGAGGATTTGTCTGGTCAATCCTTAGTCAACTTGAGTAATTGAGGACCTCTAGGAGTATGTTTTTGAGTACAATGAGCGGGAAAATTTTGGGGTACAACAACTACCCCTTTTCAATCTTCTTAAACCCGAGGATGTAGATTGGATGGCTTCCTTTCGTGATCTGAAGGTGGAAGATGATTGAACACTAGAGTGCCCAGAAATTTGCACTCGTATGAAGTGAATGTCGATCGATAATATCAGGAGTGGGATTACATATGCCATTTGGAAGGAGACGGAGAATCGTCGTAGATGGGATTAAAGATGCCACCCATAAAATATATCGGTTGCATAAGATATTCCTTTGCAAGAATTCCTGTACCTGCCGTTGGGGAGGACTTCGCCGAGGAATGTTGACTTATGTTCTGGGGAAATAGAGTCTAGGAGCTTCGGTTGTCCATTACTCTAATGGGGAATTAACTCTTGATTGATGAGACAAAAATGAGCTGTTATTTGGTCATATCCCAGGCTTTACGGAGACTTACTGGGGAATACGAAATTGACCGTATCTGTTGTCCAGAGATAAAAGAGAAGGAACCTGGATAGTAGGGTTACTTCGAAATGAAAGCCTGGATAGTAGGGCTATGAGAAGGAACCTGGATAGTAGGGTTACTTCGAAATGAAACCTTGGATGGTAGGGCTGCGAGAAGGAACCTGGATAGTAGGGTTACTTCGAAATGAAAGCCTGAATAGTAGGGCTGCAAGAAGGAACCTGGATAGTAGGGTTACTTCGAAATGAAAGCCTGGATAGTAGGGCTGTAAGAAGGAACCTGGATATTAGGGTTACTTAAAAATGAAATCCTGGATAATAGGGATATGGGAAGGAACCTGGATAGTAGGGTTACTTCGAAATGAAAGTTGGGATAGTAGGGCTATGAGAAGGAACCTGGATAGTAGGGTTACTTCGAAATGAAAGTCGGGATAGTAGGGCTATAAGAAGGAACCTGGATAGTAGGGTTACTTCAAAATGAAAGCCAGGATAGTAGGGCTATGAGAAGGAACCTGGGTAGTAGGGTTACTTCGAAATGAAAGCCTGGATAGTAGGGCTATGAGAAGGAACCTGGATAGTAGGGTTACTTCGAAATGAAAGCCTGGATAGTAGGGCTATGAAGAGGAACCTGGATAGTAGGGTTACTTCGAAAAGAAAGACTGGATAGTATGACTATGAGAAGGAACCTGGATAGTAGGGTTACTTCGAAATGAAAGCCTGGATAATAGGGCTATGAGGAGGAACCTGGATAGTAGGGTTACTTCAAAATGAAAGCCTGGATAGTAGGGCTATGAGAAGGAACCTAGATAGTTGGGTTACTTTGAAATGAAAGCCTGGATAGTAGGTCTGCTTCATTTGATCATGTGGATTAGTTGACCCGTTTGGTTTCGGGAACTGATTTTCCATTAGTTGTCTGCAAATATGACATGTATAGCTTTATGGCCTTAATCTTGAACTGTTGGAATTGTTGATGATAACCATCTTTCCTGAAAAGGTACATGATTAGTTATATGCGATGCATGAAATGCATTGTGTGATAATGTTCTCAAAATAAGTGAGATTATGCTGTATGCAATATGTATGTGTACGTCATGATGTATGAACATAAAATGCTATTGTGACATATCGAGTATGGGAAAATAAATCCCTTACTGCTGCTGGAGAGTACTGGAAATTGAATTCCTGACCGTTGTAGAAAAAGTGGTTCTTCTACTTTCGCTGGGGATGGTGAACGAAGATGACTATGCTGTGGATTTACCCCTTTCTGTTTGTGAATATTCTGCCGGGAGGAGACTCTGTTTGAGAATAACTCTGTGGGGGATGAATTTTCGTAGCTGGAGGAATACACTCTGTTGGGGATTGAGCTTCCGTATTCAGAGAAATAAACTCTGCTCGGGAGAAAACTTTATGAACTGTTTGCGATTATAAAATTCGGCTGGGGAATATAGACGTCGGCTTTCTGAAGGAACTTTGCTGGGGAAAGTAACTCTTGTTTGGGGAAGCCGATGTCAAAGTTTTGGTTGTCTCTACTCTATGGGGAGTATAGACATCGCAGGGTCGCATGAAACGGTGACCTTGTTTTGAAACTGTTTCTGCCCCTGTACCTGCTGGAAGGAGTAACTGTCGGGCTCGACATGTTTTTTCAATTTTTGCCCCATTCCTTAAGTCATGAGCAACTGTCTTTCTGTTTCCTATGCGAATATTTGTGAATAGAAATTATATTCAAATGCATATGTCAAGAATAAATCATTGGACGTTTTTGCAAAACAAAACAGAAAAAGAAAAACAAATGGTTTTGTAAAAAAATGACTTTGTATTAATTTCTGAAGTTGACCTATAACAGGCGTTTTTGTACAAGGAAGCTGACGCTCTAGCAAGAGAACGCCGCTGTGAAAATGAAAGTTATACAATATTGTGTACAAAGAGAAAAAAACAGCTATGTGTAATAATCCTATTGAGTTTCAATTCTGCTATTGTCGCTATGTCTTCGAGCGTCTCATCACTCTGCTGCTTGTCTGAAGCTGATTAGATTGACTAGTGCCGTTCGAGCTTGATAGTTGATACTGAGGTCTGATTGCAAGGTGATCCAATGGGACATAGTGATACGCTTTAAATCCCTAACTTTTTCCTGGACCGCCCTTTCAGGTTTTCAGTCCACCGGGATACCCTTTTTTGCCCAAGCCGTCTTTTCAGGTTTTCGACTTGCTGGGTGTACAGATTTTTTCGTTTTCATCCCTAAATTTTACCCGAACCCTTTTGTTTCTCTGAGAAGCCCTTATTTTTGCCTAGGCCAGAAACCTAGCGGGTCTTTAATCATGCATAATATCTCTTCACTATGTCCGCATTGACAGGGTGAGGAAGGTCATCATCGTCCATGGTGGTCAGAATCATGGCTCCACCCGAGAAAATGTTTTTGATCACAAATGGACCTTCGTATGTGGGAGTCCATTTGCCCCTGGAATCACCTTGCGGCAGTATGATGCGCTTGATCACTAGATCTCCGACTTGATATTCTTGGCGCTTGACTTTTTTGTTGAAAGCCTTGATCCTCCATTTTTGTTACATTTGACCATGACAGACAACAATAAGTCTCTTCTCATCGATCAGATTCAATTGATCAAGTCGAGTCTGGATCCAGTCGTCTTCGTTCAAACCCGCATCCTTCATAATCCTTAGAGAAGGGATCTGCACCTCAATAGGCAGGACAACCTCCATGCCATATACCAGAGAGTAGGGTGTTGCCCCTGTCGATGTTCGTGCTGAGGTACGGTACCCATGAAGAGCAAATGGTAACATCTCATGCCAGTCTTTGTATGTCACCGTCATCATCTGTATGATCTTTTTGATGTTCTTATTAGCAGCTTCGACACCGCCATTCATCTTTGGCCGGTAGGGAGAAGAGTTATGATGCTGTATCTAGAACTGTTTACAGAGTTCGGTGATCACCGTGTTATTGAGATTTGTACCATTGTTAGTGATGATTCTCTCTGGCACACCGTGATGAAAAACCAGGTTATGCTTGATAAACCGCGCCACAACATTCTTAGTAACTGTAGCAAAGGAAGCAGCTTCAACCCACTTCGTGAAGTAATCAATGGCAACCGGGATAAAGCGGTACCCATTGGAAGCGGTAGGTCTAATCTCTCCGATCATGTAAATGCCCCATATTGCAAAGGGCCAAAGAGCCGTCAAGACATTTAAAGGAACCAGAGGCACATGCACCTTATCAACATAAATTTGGCACTTGTGGAAAGTTTGGGAGTGCTGATAACAATATGCTTCCATAGTGGACCAATAGTATCCTGCCCGTAGGATCTTCTTAGCCTTGGTATGTCCACTTGAATGGATTCCGAAGGTACCTTAGTGTAGATCTGTCATAATCCTTTCCGCTTCGCTCTTGTCTATACACCGCAGTAAGGTAGAGTCATGGTTGCGCTTGTAGAGGATTCCATTACTGAGGAAGAATTTCGCGGTGAACCTTCTCAGAAACTTCTTATGATTGACAGATGCCTCCTCGGGATACTCTTGAGCCTCAAAATACCTTTTTACTTCATGAAAACAAGGTTTGTCTTCTACCTCTTTAGTATCGATCTCACAACAGTACGCTGGTTCATCCAACCTCTCAATGGTGATTCGGGGAGCTTCGTTGTCCCACCTGACCTTGAACATAGAAGACATGGTAGCTAGCGCGTCCGCTAACTGATTCTCCTCTCGTGGGAAATGTTTAAAGGTTACTTCCTCAAAGTGAGGGAGCAATGTCAGCACGTGCTCTTTGTATGGGATGAGATTCGGATGCTTCGTATCCAACTCTCCTTTGATCTGACTTATCACCAAGGCTGAATCCCCGAAAATGTTTAAGAACTTGATTCTCAGGTCAATAGCAGCTTTGAGACCCATGATGCAGGCTTCATACTCCGCCATGTTGTTGGTATAATTGAAGCATAGTCGGGAAGTGAAAGGAGTATGACAGCCCTCGGGGGATATAATTACAGTGCCAATGCCATTACCAAGTGCGTTCGAAGCTCCGTCAAAAACCATAGTCAACTGGGATCCTTCTTCAGGTCCTTCATCCGGTCCAGATTCTTCATAGTCAGTCACTAGCATAATATTCTCATCCGGGAACTCAAAATTCATGGACTGGTAGTCATCCACGACCTGATGAGCCAAATGATCAGCTAATACACTTCTCTTGATTGCTTTCCGGGTTGTGTATTGGATATCGTATTCATTTAAGATCATTTGCCATCTTGCTATTCTTCCGGAGAGAGCGGGCTTCTCGAAGATGTACTTGATTAGATCCATCTTAGATATCAACAAAGTAGTGTGGGTCAACATATATTGTCTTAGTCGGCGAGCAGCCCATGCCAAAGCGCAACAAGTTTTCTCAAGCAGTGAGTATCTCGTCGCACTGTCGGTAAACTTTTTGCTAAGGTAGTATATTGCGTGTTCTTTTCGACCAGACTCGTCATGCTGCCCCAACACACACCCTGTTGAATTGTCTAACACTGTTAAGTACATTATCAATGGTCTTCCTTCAATCGGAGGCATCCGAATTGGTGGTTCTTAAAGGTATTCCTTGATTCTTTCGAAAGAGGTTTGGCATTCGTCATTCCATTTTACTACTTGATCTTTCTTTAGGAGTTTGAAGATCAGCTCACAAGTAGCAGTCATATATGAAATGAACCTGGCAATATAATTTAGGCATCCTAAGAAACCTCTAACTTCCTTCTTGGTACGGGGAGCCGACATCTCTTGTATGGCCTTCACCTTTGCAGGGTCTACCTCAATACCTTTGTCACTGACGATGAACCCCAGAAGTTTCCCAGATCTTACCCCAAAGGTGCACTTGTTCGGATTCAGTCTCAACTTGTACGTCTTCAACCTGTCAAAAAGCTTTTGTAGATGATCCAGGTGTTCTTCCTCGGTTTGAGACCTGGCTATCATGTCATCAACATAAACCTCTATCTCATGGTGAATCATATCATGGAACAAAGCTACCATGGCTCGCTGATAAGTTACCCCAGTATTCTTCAACCCAAAAGGCATAACCTTGTAGCAGAAAGTGCCCCACTGTGTGATAAAGGTTGTCTTCTCCATATCTTCGGGTGCCATCTTGATCTGGTTGTAGTCAGAGAAACCGTCCATGAAGGAGAAGATTTTGTGTTGTGTGGTGTTGTCAACCAGAACATCAATGTGGGGGAGCGGGAAGTCATCCTTGGGGCTTGCCCTTTTCAGGTCTATGTAGTCCACACACATCCGTACCTTACCATCCTTCGTAGGTACTGGAACAACGTTAGTAACCCACTGCGGATAGGAGGTGACAGCTAAGAACCCAATGTTGAATTGTTTCATAACCTCTACTTTGATCTTCTATGACATTTCAGGGCACATGCGACATACCTTCTTCTTTACTGGAGGGTAATCTTCTTTAGTGTGTAGACAATGTACCACAATATCAGTGTCTAAACCAGGAATATCTTCATATGACCAGGCAAAGATCTCAACATAGTCATGCAACATTTGTATCAACCGCTGTTTGACACCAAGCTCCATATTTGCGCCGATCTTGACTTCTTTTCTGTCTACCTCTGTTCCCAAGTTTATCGTCTCAACTGGCTCTTCATGAGGCTGTATAACCCTCTCTTCCTGCTGTAGCAGTCTAGCAAGTTCTCCCGGTACCTCACAATCTTTCTCACCTTCGTCCTCTACTTGGTTGATCAGATTTTAGAAGTTATAACTGGCAATAGCAGAACTGTTATCAATGGGATCTAAATTGGATATGGATCTGCAGTTTGATATGTGAGTGTGTGTAAGAGCATATCTGTATTGATAAAGTAAAAGGCAAAAAAGAAAAAATTTGTATGCAAGAACTTCCAATGTATGCAAAATTTGTATGCAAGAACGTCTAATGTTTTTTTGATGACATATGATAATGACATATAATAACCTTCACAAATAAACCATTGTGCATTGGGTAAGACACAAGGCCATAGAGTTTATATTGTTTATTACAAAACCAAAAAACAAGTAAGATAATTACTGCTGAACAAAAGTAATCGGCACAAATTTTTTGGCCGTCTAGTTACTAGGTCCACCGTTGGTAGTAGGGTAGATCCAGCTGTCAATATCAGAATCCTCATCATTGTCTTCTATAGCGTTAACCCCACGATTGCTGATGCGTTGGGGAGTTCCTCCAGCCCGAGCACGTCGAACAACCCTTTGAGCTCCTGAAGTAAAGCCCAAACCAAGTTTGTCAGTTTTATGAGGAAAATCAGGGAGCTGTCCCCAAATGGTACACCCACCTTCTTCAACTAATTCTCTGGTGTCTTTGAGAGAAGCCATCTTCAAGGGAGGTCTAATGATCTTCGACACACTGGTGATAGTTTTGGTTGATGCTGTAATTTGGGGAACCTCTTCAAAATTTTGACAAGGGGTCTTTATGAATTCCCTGTCCATCTCCACATACCTGAAAGAGTTCAGGTGGCTTACCATATACTCCTCTTCACCATGCACGGTGACAATCTTCTCCTTCACTGGATACTTCAGCATTTGGTGCAGCGTAGAAGTAACGGCTCCAGATTTATGGATCCAAGGACAACCCAACAAACAAGAGTACGATGGCTTGATATCCATCACATAGAAGGTGGGTTCAAATGTCTGGGAACCCACTTTGACAGGGATGTCCATCTCCCTGTGCACCATTATTTTTGAACCATTGAAAGCCGTCACCACAATGTTACTGGGCTTTAAGGTCAAACCTTCACAATCTAGCAGATCAAGAGCCTTCTTGGGAAGAACATTCAGTGACGATCCAGTGTCCACTAGAACATGGGCCATAGTAGTGCCCCTGCATTCGATCGAGACATGCATAGCATTATTATGCTTTCTCCCCTTTGGTATCAAGTCAGCATCTAAAAAACCCAACCCATTATCCGCATTTAAACTGGCCACACAATCCTTGAATTGGTCAGTGGAGGTTTCTTGCGGCACATGCACAGTCTTGAGAAATGTAATCAAAGCCTGTGCATGGGCCTTGAAACACAAAAGTAGAGACAACATTGATATCTTCGAAGGGGTATGCCCCAACTGTTCGACCACATTATAGTCACTCTTCTTGATTATTTTTAAAATTTCCTCCATTTCTTGTTTAGAGGATTCCAAAACAACTTTCCTAGGTCCCTCCGTCCGGGAAGGCTCACCTACAACTTCTTTGCCCCGAGTCCCAGATGACTCATCGTCAGGGGTAACAACTGGAGTAAAGATGGGAGTAGTAGCAGAAGTATTAACCGGAACAACAGATGGAATAACAACAGGCTTAGCAACAGTCTTAGGGGAGATCTCAGGAGAGAAAAACCTTCCACTTCGAGTAATTTTGCTGGTCCCGACAATGTTACTGACATCGGGATCAGCCTCTTCAGTCTTCAAATCCTGCTTGACGCCATGGTAGTAAACGTCAACACCATAATTCCAAGGAACATCTTTGTCCGAGGAGTACGGTACAGGGCCAGGAAAAGTGATTATCAATGGAGCAATTCTTAGAGAAGGTGTAATCCTAACAAGTCTTTTAGAGGATACCTTGGAAGGATTGGCGGAAATGGTTATGATAGCAATATCTTCATGCAGAGCATTTGGAACCAGAGTTTTTTCGAACAAAATCTCTCTGTTATCCATCAGGCGCTTAACACTTTCTTTCAGAAAATAACACCCAGAAGGTAGAGATAAACACATGTGGCAACCTTCACCATAACCCGGAAATAAACTGGCTAGCAACAAATTCTTCTTGACAGTCATGAGAGGAGTAGAAACTTCATCAACAAAAGGAACAAATAGATCAGTATCAACCGCATTAATACCATGGTTGTTCTTGGGCATGGGAGCAGTTATGACTTTAGGCATCTCAGGAGAATCAAACTCAATATCCTTTGCTTTGATCAGATCCTCTATCTTATTCCTCAGAGCCCAACAGTTGTTTGTATCGTGGCCTGGACTCTCAGAATGGTAAGCACACTGAGCGTTTGGATTATAACAAGGAGATGTGATGTTAGGATTCTTGGGAGCCTCCTTTAAGGTTTCCAAGTTATATTTTAACAGATGGGATAAAACCTCAGTAAATGTCATATTGATATGGGTGAACTGCCTTTGAGGTCTTTCTACCCTTGGATGATTGTTTCGTTGTTGAGTAGCCGCAGGCCTAGGTATCATCACAGCCCCTACCGCTGGATGGCGATCAGTTTTGCTATGACCTCTTGGATTATAAATAGCATTGACCTCTTTCTTACCCGTGAATGGCTTCTTCACTTTACTTAAAAAGGTGTCTTTCTGGATCTTGCCACTTCGGATCCCAGCTTCTACCATTTCTCCAGTCAATATCAGCTCAGTGAAACCAACTGAGGAGCTACCAATGAAGTGATTGAAGAAAGGACCACACAGCGTACCAAGAAACATGTCCACCAACTCCCTATCAGACAAAGGGGGCTGGACTCTCTCTGCCAGATCTCTCAACTTCTACGCATAGTCCTCAAAACCTTCCCTTGTACCCATGGACATACTTTGGAGTTGAGTACGGGTAGGAGCAAGGTCAGTGTTATATTGATACTGCTTATAAAAAGCAGCAACCATATCTTCCCAGTTGCGGACATTGGTTCCCTTTAGCTGATAGAACCACTCGAGATGAGTCCCGGATAGACTGTCCTTAAAGAAATGGACCCACAAGTTCCTATCAGCAGTGTGAGGCTGAATCTTCCTCACATAAAATCGGAGATGAAGCTTGGGGCAAGAAACCCCATCATACTTTTCAAATACCGGAGCCTTGAACTTCGGTGGGATGAAAACCCCAGATACCAAACCCAGCTCTTCAAAATCTAGCTCTGGTACTCTTTGGATCTCCATTGCGCTCAGACGATCCTCTAACTATTTGTATCTATCCTCAGCGGGAGGATACTGTTCATCATTATAATCAGATTCATCCTCAGAAACCCTTGGGCTAGGGTCTTCCTCCTGGTTCTCCCCTTCTTTGGATGAAGAGGTTAGATCAACGGTCCCTTGAATCTTCTGCCTAGATTCAGGACACCAGCAGTCTTCTTTGTCTTCTTCTTTCTATCTTTCAGGATAAGGGCCTTCATATCTTCCCGCCCTTTAGCCAAAGCTACGAACATTTGTTGAAATTGGGCATTTTGTGCCTGGAGATCCTTGATACTTTATTCAGAAGTCATTATTGCTGAAATAAACAACGAAGACGATGAGAAACCTGTTATGGAACCTGTTTATGCAATGTCATGGATGATATGTGTATGCAATGATTTCAAGGACTTTGGGAAATTTAAATTTGCAAACCCAAAATGAAACAAAGATTTTATTAGTATAATTCAAAATACAATTTCCTTTTAAGCGTTACAATTGAAAATTCTAAAAACTAAAAAAAAGATCAAGTTTCCCATGGATGCTTCCTCTTCGTGTCGAGATAGACATTAAGGATTATTTCCTCATGAAGCTGCTTCGTGAGCTCTAAAACTTTCTTCTCCTGGGAATAGAACTGGTCTCTATAAGTATCCCGCTCCTTCTTTAACTGAATCCAGAACCTCTATAATTATTCAAGATCAGTGGGCATATCAGGATGAAGAACCGTGTAGGGAATATCCCCTTCTATAATGGGCTCCACAATCACTGGTAAGATAACTATGTATGGCATCATCAGCTTCTGAGTACGAGCTCGTACCCATTGGAGATAAGGTTCCATAGGAATGGAAGACTTCGGCCCGAAAGTCTTAACGTCAGATCTGTTTACCATGCCCCAAGCTCGTATGAACCTCTGGCAATACCCTTGAATATCATCCTCATAGTTAAACACAATGCCCTAGATAATCATCTCATGAGGACCATCCCTTCGAGCGTAACCAAATTGTCGCAGAGCTAAAGAAGGATTATAAGTTATGCCTCCCCTGATGCCGAGTAGTGGGACATTAGGGAATTCGCCGCAGTGGTAAATAATAGAAATATCTCCCATAGATCGGGAATACCAAAGAATATCCGCGTGAGAAAGTGACATTATCCTTTACGACCAACCTAATCCTTCTTCATTCTTCAACACTGACTTAGGGAGGTGAGAAATAAACCACATCGACAGTAATGGCATGCAGCACATAAGAACCCCTCTCCTCTTCATGGTATGAGTGTGGAGAGCATGTAAGATATCTCCGAGCAAAGTAGGCTTAGGGTTGCGAGAGAGGAAGATCTTGATAGCATTCACATCTATGAGTAAGTCTGGATTAGGGAACAGTACTAACCCATAAATTAGAAGAGCCAAAACCTCCTCAAAAGCCTGAAAGTCCAAATCATCCCAAAACAGCTGGGCCTTCTCTATTAGGAACTTGGCTAGAAAACCCTTGACTCCGCTTCTTGTTTCCCAATTGGATACCACGTCGGCCCGTTTCAGATGCAAAACTGAGGCAATGACTTCTGACTTAGGAACCTCTTCTAAACCTATGAAAGGCATATGGTCAAGAATAGGTAGATCCAATAACTGAGAGAACTCTTCCATGGTAAGCACCAACTGATAATCTGGAAAGGTGAAGCAGTGGTGCTTGGGATCAAAGAACTGAAAGAGTACACCCATCATCTTTTCATCAAAGCTCGAAGTAACCAGGTTTAGAACTTGACCATATCTCTTAGTGAACGAAGAAGTTTCAGGAACCCTTGATACTAGATCCTTGAGTGGGAGAGGTATTCTCACAAAGCTAATTTGGATAGCGTTTCTATGAGCGAAAGTCATGGTCTGCAAAACAGAATAAAAATAAATTCCCTCGGTCCTTGAAATGGTTAGTGTAATAAGAATGGATGCTATGTTATGATGCATGATGTTATGTTCAAATAGAGTAAATCACGCACAAGCAAAGCATACAATAGACCTTAGGTTCAAAGGCTTGCATGAGGTTAAAGGTATGTACCCTCTTGAAGTTTAGTTGGTTTCAAACCTGTCTTAGAAAAGTAACTGGGTTCTAAGGATTCTCAATATCACTGATCATCCTTCATCGGGCAATGTTTCAGCTCAGGCAATCTTTTCTTGCGGCCGAAATATCCCGAAAGTCTAATCTCAATGAGTGTAGTATCGAGTATCAACCAATCCTCAGCTTTATACCGAGGCCGGCTATCTCACTACTTTCTAATGGCCAAGTTTGTTCAACTAAGGTTCTAAGGTCCGTTAGTGCTTCACGACACCACGCGGCGGCCCCATATTCTCCTCATTTCCACATGAAGGATACCAGTACGAATCAAAGTGTCACACCAACATAGCCATCGCTTAAACCATATCGGTCCATGCCGTACAGTCTCCACGATCTATTGTTGTTTACCTAAAAAGTGCCCCTAGATCTAGATGTAGGATCTTCAACAATACCCAAGCAAAAACCCTTAAAGATAAAGCAGGCAAAGCTAACAAGAAAGAAATTAAAAATGACCTAGATCCTAAGGTAAACCCCACTTTATACACTCCCTAGTAGAGTTGCTAGTTCTGTGATACGGTGACAGAACCGACTATTTTTAGTTACTATTGGTTTTGCGTTTTTTGTTCGCAGATGTACGGTAAGCAAGAGTCGCCACTGGCTTTTATTTCATCCAACAAAGGAAAAGGGAAAAAGAACATAAAAAACCTTTTTAGAGATGTTTCTGAGTACGGGGGGTGGATTATAGAAAGGGAAGGTGTTAGCACCCTTTCTATCCATGGTTTTCCATGGGCTCTTAGGTACTTGCTCATTCTTAAATTTCTTTTGTGTGTTTGAAAAAAGTTTTGAAATTTGCCTTAGTGCGGTGTTTCACTTTATGGTAAACCTTGTATCAGTCCTCAAGGGTGTGATAAAGTGTTTTTGAGAAACTTTAGTTTGAAAAGTTTGTTTGAAAGTGTATAGTGTGAAAGTTCGTTTGAGCAAGTACTTAAGAGTTTCTACTTACTAGAAAAAAGTCTGTTCATTTTCTTATTTCCTTTAGACAACGCCATCCTACTATTAAAGAGTAGGTAGCTCCATAGTTGGAGTTTAAGGGACAATCGAAAGGGATGAGTACGATCACTAAAGCAATGATTAGGAAACCTTAGTAGTTACCCTAGAGTCCTAAAGATCTTTCTAAGGCAACATTCGAATGAGTCATTTTTGATCTTTTGGGACTAGAGGGCAACCACTAAAGCTACCTATACTTCATGACCGTTTAGCGAAGTGGAGCAAACCCTAGGAGTGAGCATGTACAAGTGTTTGTTTTTCAGTTATTATCTTTGCACATTTAGGGTTTTCTACTGTTTTAAATTATGATCTTTTGCATGCAATCCTATTATCAATCATCTAACAATTTATAATGACGGAAAAGAAAAGTGGGAGAAATTTAAACCTAACTATTACAAGGGTTCGGGGAGGGGGATTACATAATCAAAAACCGGGGGAAAACAGTAAATGAAAATAATAATAAACCTAATTAACTATTATAACCTAATAAATGCACATGAGAATAAATCAAACGACGAATTAAAATTAAATTCAACGACATTTAATTTAATAAATAAAGAAAAATATTTTTTTTGGATTTTTGAGAAAAAATAATTAATTTTGCAAATTAACCTAATTTCTAATTAGTTTTAATTATGAAAAAAGAATTTAAGTTATCCTAATTAACTTAATTAATTAATGAAATTAAATATTTTATATAAAAAAACTAATTCTAAATTTTTTTGTGATTTTTTGATTTAATTAAAAAAACATGATTTTTTGTAAAATAATAAAAACTAAAAATTAAATAAAGAAAACTAAAAAGAAATAAAGTGGGCTTGGCATGAGAAGTGATTCGGGGGGGGGGGGTGTATGCTGAATTTGTGTTAGGCCCATCTTGCTGGTGGCCCAATTGATGCGCCTGATCCAGTGAGGATCACATTTGGAAGCCCACTGTGTGCTGCACTTGTGATGTGTTAGATCTGGACTGATGATGGATCTAGTGGACAGGATCCTGAGTTACATGATACCCATCTTTGGGTGCTGCGTGCTAGATCCTGTGGCAAATATTGAGAAAATATAAAATGCGTACGCCTGGGATCGAACCCAGGACGTTTGCAATGCATGCCCTGCCCTTTGCCATCTGCGCTGATTTGTTAGTCGTGAACATATTTCAACAAATAAAATATAACATAAACAGACTATTATGCCCAGAAATGGGCACAAATTCAAATCTCCCAATGGGAGTCTGCCACCTAATTGTCTTCTTCCCAGAACTGTTATTTTAGAAACTATGCTTTTACCTACGGACAGATTCGTCACTACAGGATATAATGACGGTTCTTGTGCGTGGCTACAAACCCGTAAACATCCAAAATGCAATACACGCAACATAAATCCCAACCAAGGGCATGGTTCTAATTGAAACCAATGCATGAATGTGATGGCACCATTAATTTGGCCCAATTTCTTCTGTGTACAGAGTTCCCAATTTGGGACCTCAAAACCCTAACAATGGGGTATCACACATCCTACGTCTAAACACAAATTCAACTATTCAAAAAGCTTGCGCTCATTCATGTGAACAAGAATATGTGATCAAAACAAGTTTATGGTACATGAATCAATGAATTCGAGTTTGAGAAAAAGAAAGCAAACCGTGGGCGTGGATGATGCGATTCTGGAAGCTTTGATGCTGGGAAACGATTGGAAAAGCTTCTGAGAGTACCAAGGAACATATTGCAATCTTCAAATCCCCTTGAGGAGGGAGGCAATGTGGAATCCTATTTGAGTTTTTCTTTGAATTTTTGGAAGCTTTTTCTTTCTCTTTTTGAGTCTGGCTGCGCACGAATTCCCCTCTCCAGGGTTGACAACACTTGTGAATATGTATTGAATCAAATTAGGTCATTATAATTGGAAAGAAACAAAAGATTGATGGCATGATTTTAAGAAGAAATCAAATCTGGAAAAGTTGCCATGTATGAAGATTTTGTGTCCATTTGACCTTGCACGATTTCCTTGGCTTTTTGACAGCATATAAGATCTTCATTCAATGCAAAAATCAATCCTAAAACAAATTATATGATTTATTTGGACTTATTTGATTTTATTTGATTTTTAAATGAATAAAAATCAAAATAAATTAAATAAATGAGTGAATAAGGCATGGGGGGTCCCATAGGTCGTAGACCATGCTAGGACTGAGATTCAATCTTGAAAAATGGGCCCATGTGAAAAAAAATGCAATTTTGGGCAATGTTGACTTTGCGCAAATTTCCAAAAATGGCCAATTTTGAAAATGTATCTCTCTCTCAATTTTGACCCTAAGAGGGTGTTCTTGGACTTTCTAGAAAGCTTAGGATGTACCCTAAGCAACATCTTTAGTTTTATCTCAATTGGATCTTCCATGTTCATGTAAGAAGCTTTGACCCAAAAGGTATTTTTGTTGACTTTTGAAAAGGACCTATAATGTCTGAATTTATATATTTTCATGAGTGCATTTCTTGAACTTGAGGGCTGGTGATTAATTGTAGGGAATTGGATTCTCTTCAAAATGAGCCTTGGATGAGAAATTTATAATAAAGTATGAGAAAGTTATGCCTGGTCAAAGTTTGGTTGACTTTTCCTATAGAAACCCTAATTTAGCAACTTTTGAGTTTTGATGAATTAGGAGCATTCCTTGAGGAATCATGATCAACCCTTGATCAAATGATGTATATCACTTCAAAATGTTGATGTTGACCAAAAATCTTGAAGTTTGACTGTATGTGGGTCACAATTGACTTTTGACCTAGTACAATTGATTTTCAGGCATCTGAGCAGTTGACTGAGCAAACATCTTGTGCAAGGCATGAAACTTGACATGGATGATTTTGAGGACATATTAGGGAAATGAAAACCATTTTAGGACCCTTGGAACTCAAACATCTTAATGAGTAGTGAAACCCTAGTTTGAGGCTCATTGTCTTAGGAGGAGGATTTGTCTGGTAAATCCTTAGTCAACTTGAGCAATTGAGGACATCTAGGAGTATGTTTTTGAGTAGAATGAGAGGGAAAATTTTTGGGTACAACATTTAGGATAACCAGAGTCACCACCAACTTTCTTTTATCCAATAAGGAAAGGCTGAAAAGAACAGGAAAGACCTTTAGAGATTATTTCTTGAGTTTGAGGGGTAGGTTATGAAAAGGGAAGGTGTTAGCACCCTTTTCATCCAAAGTTATCTACGGGCTCTTAGTTGCTTGCTAGATAACTTGCTTTTGTTTGAAAAATGTGCTTTGTGGTGTGGGTTTGAAAGTATTTTGAAAACGTCTTTGTAATGATTCTCGTTTCTATAAGAATGCGTACAAAGTGTTAGTTTTGAAAATAGTTCAAAAAGGTGTTTGTGGAAGACGTTTTTGAAATTGATTTTTAAAAGTGCCCTTGTAATGATTCTCGTCTCTATAAGAATGTGTACAAAGATCTTTGTCTTTTGAAAATGTTTCAATTGAAAGTGTTGGCGTGAAAAATGTTTTTATTGTGAGAAAGCGAGCAACTATGAGCAACCTACCTACTCAAAAGGTCTAGTGTTCTTTTCCTCCTCCTTTAGATGTTGCTATCTTACCATTGATTTGGTAAGAAGGCCCATCGTTGGATGTGAAGGGACGGGTGTGGGTCGTTTGTATAGCCATAGAAGGTAACCTATGGGACGTTTTAGCAATGTCGTTTAGGGACTAGATCGTTTACCAAAGGCAACATCGAGGGTCATCGAGGGACTACGATCTTTTATCAAGGGTCTTTGCTAAAATGCCCATATGCGAGGGACATGACTATTTTTCCGAGGCAACAAGTGGTATTTCCCTAGAGGTGCATTTGTGCAAAGTGTGTTTGATTACATGCATTTTGTATTTGATTTTTGGGTTATCTACTTGTTGGTTTTATCTTTCCATACATCCTAATTAGTAACATTTATACAAAGCAATAAAAATGAAGAAAATAAATATCCTACACTATTATAACCATATTGAATAGCAAGAAAATGTAAAGACAAAACAAAATAAAAGAAGGGAAAGTAAGCCTTTCGATTCAGGCAGCAACATCCTTTGATTCTGCTCTTCTGGCTCCTTTCGATTTCGCCTGGAAGTCAACATGTGCAGGAAGCTTTTGATTCTGCCTTTCTGCTTCCTTCGATTGTAGGAATGTTAGGGTGAGCAAGTAACCTTCAACCATGCCCTTTGTTCTTCTTTCGATTAAGGCCATGGAGTCAATGTGGATAACCTTCTAGATTCTTCTTTTGATTGGGCCTGGCAGTCAGTGTGGACAACTTTCGTTTCTCCCTTCTTGCTCCTTCATTTAGAATGTAAAGCAGCCAGGGGCAAAGCCTAAGGCTTCGTTTCACATAAGACTTTTTCTTTCATTTAGGGTCTGTACAAGTTAGCTTTAACATATACTTGGACAAGAAAAATCATGCAATCGAAAGTATAGAAATAAAAAGTGAACAAATGTTATTTACATGTTTTGTTTGAAACAAAAAGCTTAAGGTTAAGAGGACTTACCTTGCTTGACGTTGAAATGTAAGTGTTGGACCTTGAGCTTCTGCCCTGGGTTCTCCTGGATTCGAAGGAAAGAAACAAGTGTGGTGTTTCTTTGACTGGATTTGAAGGTCAAGGAGAGTGGGGTTGTGCTTGTTTCTTCTGGATTCGAAGGAGAAGAACATGTGTGGTGTTCTTTCTGCTGGATTCAAAAGAAAAATAAAGCATGGGGTTGTTCCTGGATTCGAAAGGGAAAAGAAATAGGTGTTGTTTTTCTAGTGTTGGATTCGAAAGGGAAAGAAACAAAGGTATGGTCTTTTGAACCTGGTTTGATAATGTGTTAAATGTTTGATGATTTTCACATAATTAAAGTTTTTCCCAGCTTTCAAAAGCCTCTGGATGTGTTGTCCATCCCCTTAGACGTGTTATGGAGCCTCTTATTTATAGATGAAGTTGGCTGAGGTTTAAGAGGGAAAATAAAAGAAATTTGAACAAATTGGGTATACTGTTCTTGTAGTCTTCGAGGTGCAGTATTTGTATGCCAATTTGGTGCAAGTATGAGAGCAGCGTAGCAGGATTGCTGTGCAGTAGTTTTGGAGCGCTGTGATCAGTGCAGCAGGTCTGAACTTGGAAGCAAGCATCTTTGAATATTTCATATCCTTCGATTTGACTTCATAAGTCCAACCTTCAACCAGATCCTCTCTTTAGACAATAATATTTGTTCCCAACCAATGTGTCTTTCGAGTGTGTCTTTTGTGCACCCTTCGAAGGGGCCAAATGCGTATCTTTCTATTGGACTATTAAGGCATGTCCTTCGAATGGGACACTTATGTGTGCCCTTCAACTCCACCAGTACATGTCTTTGAAGGGGCCACTAATTATGTGGGTTTGAGGTTTTTAAGAGTGGAATTGAAGCAATCATGAGGGGAGTTCCTATCTAGTCGAAGCCAGCGTGAAAACAAGCAATGCTTTGTAGGTGCTAGAATGAAGATAGGAATTGCCCCGTCGAAGCTTACAAGAGGATAGGCGTTACCCTTGTGAATAGAAAGCAAGTTGTTTCAAAGGAAAACTTTGCCCAGTCAGAGCTAGCATAAAGACAACCAATTCCCTGTGTGTGTTAATATGAATTCTAGCCATAGGGAAGATTTTGCCTTATGAATGCTAGCCATGGGGAAGCTTCTGCCTTGTGCATACTGGCCTGAAGGAAGTCATGGCTTTTGTGAATCGAAGGAAACATGCAAGGGGAAAATGTCTTATGAATTGAAGGATACTTTCAGAAGGTCATTTCCCTCTGAATCGAAAGGGTTAACATTAAGCCACTAACTTCTAACTCGAAGGGAGCTTTCAGAAGGCCCTTGCCTTCTGAGTCGAAGGAAGCTGGTATGGAGCCACTAATCTTTTGAATCGAAGGACAACAACAGAAGGCCTTTGTCTTCTGAATTGAAGGAAGCCTAGACGCCCAATCGAAGGATGAATCAAACTTTCTCTAAGGAAGCCTAGATTCCCAATTGAAGCTAGAATGAATCGAAGAAATCTTGCTTTTCTTCAAAAAAAAATCATTTTTATCTGCTTTGCCCTTTTAATAGTTTCCTCTTTGACCTGATGCTTGGAAATCCAATATGATCCAATTGTACTTGTGCAGCCTTGACCCAGTAGGAATTTTGTGAGAAAAATCTTGAGAAAAGAGAGGGCAAATTTTAGGGTACAACACAAGGAAATGTGCAGGTTCTTCAAAACGTCTAATTATAATGCACAGTTCGTGATTTGGCCAAGTTACTTTGAACATGGCTAATAAAGTTGCCAAGGCGTCTGCCATCTGATTTTCTTCTTGTAGAATATGAGTGAAGGTAATCTCAGTAAATTTCGTAGCTAGCTTTAAAACATGATTCTGATATGGAATCAGTTTGGGATGTCAAGTGTCTCATTCACCATTGACCTGATATATTACCAATGTTGAGTCTCTGTATACTTCGAAGTGTTTAATTCTTAGATCGATAGCAGCTTCTAACCCCAAGATACAAACTTCATATTCAGCCACATTATTGGTGCAACCAAAACATAACCTTGTAGTATAAGGTTTGTGAAAATTCTTCGGAGAAGTCAACATTTCCCCAATACCACGCCCTAGTGCATTTGAAGCACTGTCTAACATGAGTGTCCAACATGCCCCTAGTTCAGGTCCTTCGTCGGGCCCCGGTATCTCGTAGTCATCTATAACCATGACATCTTCATTTGGAAAGTCGAACTTCATTGGTTGATATTCTGGAAACGGCTAATGAGCTAAGTGATCAGTTAGTATACTACCTTTGATGGCCTTTTGAGTAACATACTGGATGTCGTACTCAGATAGTAGCATCTTCCATTTGGATATTATTCCTGTAAGGGATAGTTTTTCAAATACATGCTTCAAGGGATCCATTATTGCTATTAACCACGTGGTGTGAGTTAACATATACTGTGTCAGTCGTTTAGTTGCCCAAGCCAAAGCACAATAAGTCTTCTCGAGTAGTTAGTACCTCGTTTCTTAGTTGGCGAGTTTCTTGTTGAGGTAATATATTGAATGCTCTTTTCTACTCGTTTCATTGTGTTGCCATAATACGCATCCCATAGATCCTTCAAGAAGTATCAAGTACATGATAAGTGGCCTTCTAGGAACTGGTGTCATACCCCAAATTTGTCCTACCTATTTTACTTTTGTCCGGCTTAGGCTTCGCATGTTATCTACATCATCTTCACTAGTTCATTTACATATTATTCATTTCATTGAATAAAGACAGCCGAGGTCCAAGAGTTCAATGGCTGTACAATATTAAAGTTTCACACTGTTTTCAGGAAACTAGGATTCTTGCTTCAAGGTCACATTGAGCTTTATCTCCTTCTACAAGTCAATTGCTTATCAAGTGGTTTAAGGGGTAAAACCAAGGAATTCTTCTCATATGGATTAAAATTTTATTTGAGGAGTTTCTTGAGGGACTAAATTTTGAACTAAGAGGGCATCTATCATTTTCAAAGTGGTTTGAATTTGTCATGAAGATTCGAAATTGAAAGAGAAAGAAAACTTGGATTTGGATTGTAAATTAGAAATAATGGAAATTGGTATTTCATACAATGTCTTTGGTTCACAAATCACCAATTCCTTACATCACAAGCTAATATATTCAAGATTTAAGCCATTTGATTACCTTGCAACTTTTATTCATGTCATGACCATTTGAAACCATGTTGTTGTACCTCAATTTCCCCCCCTAAGATCCCTTCATCATACCATATTGATTCAATCACAACAAGATCATATTAAGGCTTTTGGTTCTCCTCCTTATCTTTAGCTTTGCTATTTGAGGAATCACCAAGCACCTTGACTTATTTTTATTTTATGATCATGCATGTTTTATTTTGACTTTCCTTTTAATTAATAAAATGCAATGTTGGTTTGTCTTACTTGTTAATAATGTAGGTAAAGGCAATGTGGCTTAACAAGTTGATCCATGGGTTCATGAGTTTATTTCCATGCCCTAGTCAATAAAGCTTGAGAAATTTAAACCTCACCATTGAAGTTGTTTTGGAAGAAATGGCATGGAAAGGTTTATTTTGGTTCACCACATTTCAAAGTTATCAAGATTTATTCAAAAGTACAAGGGGTTGATTGAAGAAGTTGTCATGGTTGGACAAGGCCTTGTTCCCATTGGTCACAAGTGCATGCTTCTCTCAATCATCAAGATATGGAAGTGGTTTTGGTTTCTATAAGTTCTCATTGTCATCATCAACAACTTCTATTTTCAAAGCAAAAGTGTTGGTACAAGAATGTTGTTTAAAATTGTCAAAGTTCTTTAAAGCATTTTCTTGATCTAGGAGCTAGGGTTTTTAACTTCAAAGAAGTATATCTTGCTCATCTTTTGGTATTTTTGAGTGATTACTAAAACATCATTCTCTTCAAATGGTTATTAACAAATCACTTCAAAAGTTTCAAGGAGTTTTCATGTGGAAGAAACTTGATGGTGAAGAAAGATTACAAGTCCTCCAGATGAACCCCTAAATTCCCATGTGTGATTTCAAATGATCATAACTTGGTCAATTTTTATCACCTTAAGGCCACTCTTTTTCCACAATAATCTTGAGGATGTGAAATTTATTCCTTATTTTATGTGCAAAGTGATAAAATGGATGGAGGATGCCTTAAGAATACAAACGATTATAGGTCATTTCATGATTTTTTGCCAACTTCAACAATTCATAACTCTCTCAATTTGTGGAGAATTTGAATGGTTCAAGTTTAAAAATGCCATTCAAGAGGTCTATTTCATGCCATCTTTTTTTTTATCAAGAGCAAATTCCAAGAGGAAGGCCATGTTTGGATGCAAAACATTATAGGACACTTTTGAAGAAAAACTTGAAATATTTCTAAGTATGGAAAGTCAACATCTTTTTCTCAAATTTGACTCATTGCAACTTTCAGCTCAAACATCCATTTGATTCCATTCTTTTCCCATTGCAAAGCTTGTAATCTCATCTTTCTAAAGCATCAAGAACCATGACTTAAGACCCATTGAGCTGAAAATGCCATTGTTTTAAAAGTGGTAACTTGGAATTGAAGTTTCATCGCAAGTCAGAATTTGAATTTCATGTTAAAACTTATAACCCTCAAATTAGCACACGTTTTGGTTCTAAACATGATAAGCCAACTTTCCCAAGTGGATTAGTGCATTAAAATGCGCGATTTGGATGAGTTTTGACAAAAGAGAAGTCACACTTTCTTCATGATGCAGACCCACACAAATTCCCTCCAAATTGCATCATTCACCCTTCCTTTTGATCTCATTTGCTTATCCTATAAATACATGAGCTATCCCATTCGTTTTATCAAGCTTGAACAACCAAAATCACTCTGCCAAACTCGCTCCATAACTCACTTTTCTGCAACTTCGAAATCATTGTTCAAGACTTTTTCAATCCGTTTTTTCTATCAATTCACCTTCCTTGATCTTCCCTGATGCTAACAGAAGAAGAATTGAGCCTTGAAACCTTCTGAATTGATCTGACCAAGTCCATTTATAGAGCTCTACAATTTAACTTCAATAGGTATATTTCTCCATCAATTCTTCCAAACTTTAATATCATTGTGAAGCTCTCATTGCCCTGATTCTTGTGCTTCTTACAATTTTTAAATCCATTGATAATTGAGAGAGAAATCTCAAATTGAAGGTGCTCGCTATTTTCTGGGTTTTTGATTCATATCTCTTTGCATACTTTATATAAATTTGGCGCGATGGTGATGTTAGGATCGTCTTGAAGAGACAAATCCAATGATACTAGTCTGGGATCCTAATTTTTCCATTTGAAGGATCTCATAAAATCTCCATTTCAGGGCGTCTGGAGGTTGAAGACAATGACATGTCTCATCTCAGCCAATGATAGCGTGCCAAACGTTTTAATTTCATTGGTTGCCTTTTTTTTGATCCTATGCGTATCTCACTAAGGTCCATATCAAGCACAACGTGTCTGGTCCATTGGATCAACTTACTAACGCTTTTTGACTATGATCTGATGGCCCACATCTTTTTGGTTTGATTTTATTTTATGATTTTATATTTTAATTGATTTAATTTTAAAAAATTCATAACTCTTTTATTTTTTATCCAAAAATTATGAAAAAAATCACAAAAATACTTTGAATTATTTCTGATCTTATGACTATTTTTTCACATTTTTATTTTGACATTTGATATTTTTTATATTTTTTGCATTATTTGCTTTCTTTTAATTACTTTAAAAATACTTTCTGACATTTTTTAATTCTAAAAAAATTTCATAAATATCATTTTACATATTTATGACTTTTTGAAAATTTTATGGAATTTTATATTGATGTTTACTATTTTTTGATCTATTTTCTATTTGTTTGAGCAATTTTAATTAGTTTAAAAATAGTTTCTGACTTTAAAAAATTACCAAAAACTTTATAAAAATATTTGAGTCTATTTCTGATTTTTCTATGACCTTATTTCTTTTTTATGAATCAATTTCAATATAGTTAATATTTTTTTCCTTTATTTTCATTTTTATTCATTTTTAACCCCTTTTCAACATATATGTTAAATGTAATATTATTTTGTGATTATTTTCTGGCTGATCTTGGGTTGAATTTTTGATCACGAACTTTGTTAACATCATTGGATCCATGGTGTTGAGTCTAACTCTATAAAAATGGAGGAATGATTTTAATAATAGTTTGATTAAATTTTAATTCAAAAATGGTTTGTATATTCTTTCCCACTCCTCTTCATCTTATCCCTTTATTATTGCACTAAGTGTTATTGGAGCATAATCTCTATATCATGTATCAAAACAAATTGTGAATAGATTGCTATTGACCGACCTTAAAATAGGTGTAGCTTCTACATAAGTCCACTTACGATTGCTTAACATAGCGCTAAATTTTATCCTGATTTGAATAAATGATCATTCGTGGCTCAAACCTATGTTTGCAAGCCCAAGTATGGTAATTTGATCTTTTTGATCCAATAACATTGAGATTCATTGTGTGGAGGCTTTGGTTCAACCAATCCTCTAATGGATCTACATCACTTTTGGTCAACGCGGATCACTTAAACATTGTTGATCATTAAATGGTACTTTTGAGGATTCCAAAATGGATGATATACTTGACAAAAAACAAATGCAGCTTTCATGCTATTTTTCATCTTTGCTCCCTTGAGCCCCTTTATATTCTTGTAATTTTTATTTTTCTCACTTGAGTTTTTCTTTTCTTTTTTTAAGATACTTAATAATCAACATGAACCATACAAACTTTAATGATACTTGGACTATTTGGTTACTATCCTTGGCATTATGGAGTATTGGACTTCTTGGACTTAGGATTATAAACCTTGGCCTATGTTGGAGACCTTGTGACCTTAATTGATATTTTGTCTGGAGTTCCCAAGGTTTACCTCAAGACACTGGGTTGTTTGTTTGTTTTGTATGCAAGTTATTTTGATTACATACTTTGTTTGTAATATGGAATTCACTCATATACAGCCGTTACTTTGCCCAATTTTTTGCGAAGACTTAATACACTTGAAGTTTGGTTCTCTCAAGAGATCTAGTATCTTTGCTTGCTTGGTTGCAATCCAAAGAATGGGAATTATATATTGACTCATAATGTCAAGTATTGGCTTCTTGTTGGTTAGATGGTTCTTCTCCTTAACTTTTACCTCATGCTTTAGGATAGTCTCTTCTTCTACTCCCATCTTCTTTAATTTCAAAAATCTTCTCTCTCCTTTTGAAAGCTCCTCTTGTTTGTAAACTTGAACTACTTTCATAATAAACTTGGACCTAGGTCCATGCATTATTCAAAACCTTTTCATAAATAAACTTCAATCAACTTAAATAATACCTTGACATTTTTTGTGAGAAGACTAAAAGTCCATCAATCTCATTTCAAACCATTTAGCCACTTTGGCTTTTTTATTTTTAAACGTTTCTCAAAATATTAGACTCTTGACAATCCTTGTAGTGATGCAAACAACTATACTTCTATAATATGTAGTGAAGTGAGATATTTTCCACTTGGGTGTTGAGTGAGGCATTTTTGATTTTAAAATCCAAGCCATATCCTCCTCCCCTTTGAGATGATGCAAATTCTCCTTCCTCATAATTGTGGGTAGTAAGTATGTTTTCCACACGGACAATGACGATGGCGTCATATCTCATAAAATTAACCAACACACTTGTGTTTTAAAATTTTCAAAAGGTGAACTACGAGTACCCTGATCCCCTATTGCACGGAAGGTGGTACATAGGCACTAAAGGTTCGCAACCGCGACGGGTGAAAAAATCATAAAAAATACTTCTTTTCTCACCTCCACCATCTATTTTTAAACAACATTTTATAGCCACAAATATAAAGATTTTACAAAGAGGTTCCTGTGGTGTACCGCAAATGTTTAGGGTGCTAATACATTCGCTTTGCATAACCAACCCCCTTACCTTGAATCTTTCCCCCGCTTTTTGGTTTACTCGCTCTTTTCCCATTCCTTTGGAAACAATAAAGCGCGGTGGCGATTTTAATTTTGATCTGTATAAGTATAGTCAATCCAATGGCTTAGTCTTAAACATTTTTACCGCTACACATACAAAGGAATTTCTCATTACAAGCCCAAAGTTTGCACCAACTAGCCCCAAAAAATAGGCCCAAAGTTTGCACTAACCAGCCCTATAAAACTGTCAGACAATGTTGTCCATTCTGCTGCAAAACCCAACCATGTTGTCCATTATGCAACACTGCTCCATAAACCTTCATCACATTGTAAAACAAAAAAAAACAGTCCAAGCAAACATTCCAAAAACTTGCAAAGAGAGTCTGCAAAAACTGTCAAAGCTGCTGCCAACAAATGCCAAACATTACACAAAATAGAAGTCACCCAAATCTGTAATGGAAAAGGAGTGAAACAACATGTCAAAATTGTTTGAAATCTCATTAACCTTTCCCTCCAATTTCCACCTCTCAGCTGATATACAAACAATAGACAACAAAGAGAAAAGGGAGAGAGATAGCAATAGACAGCAAAGAGAAAAGGGAGAGAGATAGCAATAGACAACAAAGAGAAAAAGGGAGAGAGATAGAAATAGACAACAGAGAGAAAAGGGAGAGAGATAGAAATAGACAACATAGAGAAAAGAAGGGGAGATACAAGAGTGATATTAAAAAAAAGATAATATCCATATTGAGAGAGGAGAGCTTTTGTGAAAAGAAAGAGAGAAAAACACTACGAGAAAGAGAGAAAAACAACAACAATAAAAAAACAGTAGCAACCAAAAGGATCTTCATTCACAAAAACAAAACTTCAACTCCCTGTATAACCTTGCAGCTCTCAATACAAAAGCAAGGATAGGAACAACTTCCTGGAGGATTACTGAAGCCATTCTGATCATCACAACCTCTTGAAAGGTGTTCAAACTCATAACACAAATTTCAATTTCAAGGTAAGTCTTCTTGACTTTGAGCTTTTCACTTCAAGCATTAGAAATTGATTTTTGAATATAAATGTAGATATAATACCCTTGAATTTAACCACATGTTTGCTTTTCATTTTTATCAATTATATGTTGAGAACTGACTTCTACATGTAGCAGAGCAATGTTAGAACTATAAAACAGCAATATGAGTCGACGCATATCAGGCACAAAACAGGTTATGTGTCGACACAAAGCACAAATGTGTCGATATAAAAGGGGTATGAGTCGATACAACCCTTTATGTGTCGACTCATACTATATTATTTTTTATTTCCAGGGGCAAGGAAGCTGTATGAGTCGACACAAAACACGAATGTGTCGACACAAACAAGAAATGAGTCGACACATACCATTATGTATCGACTCATACTGTGTTATTTTTTATTTCCAAAAACAAGAATTGTTATGTATCGATGCATAAATGCATGTGTCGATACATGATAGGCAAAAAACAATTTTTCTTTCTTTTTGCACTATCTTTATGTTTGTTTTATATTTTTTTCATTGCTGTTCATTTATTCAATATGATTGTAATAATTTAATTAGTTTTTTTTATTTCATCCCCATTTCTAAACTTGTACCCCCACCCCCGTATAATTGTAATAGCTTAGGATTTATTTTTGTATGTTTTAATTGTTGCTTAATTATGCATATGTCATTCAATTAGAAGACATGGCCTCCTCTTGGGCTCATCCTCAATGAAAAGGTATACACTTATAGATTCAAACTTGCACACATTTCATAGCTTGGTCCTGGGCTTTCTTACGGTGACAACTATTCGATCGATTGTTTTGACTGGTCGTTTAGAATACTAGTGCCATGCTAGTCCCACTTTCTAAGAGCATGCATATAGCCACCTTGTATGGGATTTTGATTTTCATCTTGTACATTGAAGCAACTTCTCTCCCCTTGGTTCACATACCAAGAATCTTCTTAAAGTGTCTCATAGTTGAGTTTGGGCATGGCCATTCTCACGAGGTTAATCAAGTATTTCCCTTGGTTAACCATAACCCAAATCAACCACTTTGGTCCATATACCAAGTGTTTCCATGCATAAAGGGTCTCATAGTTGAGGGTAGGAGCACATACTCTCACGAGATTAATCAAGTTCACCCCTTGGTTAATTATAACCTGATTCAATTCCCATACACCAAGCATTCCTTTTACGCCTTTCATGATACTATTCATTGTGTCGTCACTTTTGCCATGATTACTCTTCACCAACACCTTCTCCTTTTACTTTGTGCTCATAACATACTCCCTTAGGATGATAGTTTCCTCTTCTTTAAGATGCGAACTAATTAAACCTTAGGATTGAACCCATGCATGACAACAATTAGGTTTTTAGACTCCCTCTTAACTTTTTTCTTCTTTTGTAATTAAAACTTACCATTCACAAATCAAAAAAATCCAAAAACATTTAATCATTATTAAACTCATTTAAAACTCGCAAAATACTCAACCAATCAAAACCTCCCCCAAAGGGAATGTTATCTCCATTCTACCACGATACATGTCGTGCCTATTGCTAGAATGCGTGCGTTAACGTCGCCCACTAAAAAACACAAACAAACCAACATTTTCTAGAGGAACTATGATGTTCTAATTCCTTCACTGGATACGTAGGAAAAGGGTCGCGAAACCCTCACGAACGCAATAATAAAAAACCATTTCTTTCCCCTTAGTAAATATAGTTATAGATAAACACACCCTTAGAAGCAAACAAACAAAATGGATCCCGTTGAGTATAATGGATGTGAGGGGTGCTAATACCTTTCCCTATCATAACCGACTCCCTTACCCTTTCTCTTGGCCGTAAGACCATCTTATCCATTCTCTTGTGGTATTCTCGATATTTCCTCTTCCTTCGGGATAAATAAAGTTTAGTGGCGGCTCTGTGTTTTTGCCGGTAGCTTCAACTGGTGGCATCAAGATTATTGTCTCTTGTAAATATTGCTTTATCGTCTCGAAGGATGTCTGACATTCATCATTCCACACCAACATTTGATATTTTTGAAGTAATTTGATTATAGGCTCGCACGTAGCAGTTAGGTGTGATATGAACTTTGAAATATAGCTCAACAAACCTAAGAAATCACAAACCTCTTTTTATGTCCTTTGAGTTGGCATTTCTTATATGGCCTTCACCTTGTCGGGATCCACCTCAATACCTTGTTGACTTACAATAAAACCCAACAACTTGCCTGACCTAACACCAAATGTACATTTGTTTGGATTCAACCTCAGTTTTTATTCCCGTATACACTCGAATAATTTCTGCAAGTGAACGATGTGATCCTCCTCTGTATTAGATTTGGAAATCATATCATCCATGTATACCTTAACTTCCTTATGGATCATGTCATGAAATAACGCGACCATGGCTCGTTGATAAGTTTCCCATGCGTTCTTTAGACCGAAGGGCATTACTTTGTAACAGAAGGTGCCCCAAGGAGTCATGAAAGTATTCTTTTCCATATTCTCGGGTGCCATTTTGATCCGATTATAACCTGAGAAACCAATCATGAATGAGAATACCTAAGCTTGAGCTGTATTATCCACAAAAACATCTATTCCGGGTAATGAGAAATCGTTTTTGGGACTTTCTTTGTCAATATCCCAATAATCTACACACATGCATACTTTGCCGTCCTTCTTGGGAGCTGGTACGGTGTTAGCTATCCAAGGTGAATAATCTACCACTGCTAAGAACCCTACATCAAATTGTTTAAGGACCTCTTCTCGAATCTTTTCATATATGTCTGGACGAGTTCTTGTGAACTTCTATCTAAATAGAGAACAACATTCTTTGAGAGATGGTCTATGCACCACAATATTTTTATCCAATCCTGGCATATATTTGTAAGACTAGGAAAATATATCCACATATTCATGTTAAAGCTTGATCATCTTTTCTTTGACACTTTCCTCCAAGGTTGCCCCTAGCTTGATCTCTTTCAGATCTTTCTTTGTGCTAAGGTTGATGATATCAATAGATTCTTAGTATGGTTGTTTACTGTCAGCCTTTTTCTCTAATATCCTCGCCAATTCTTCGGAGATTTCAAGATCTTCTTCATCTTCCTCTTCATCTTGGTTAATTGGTGCATCAAATTTATATCGGGTAGTAGCAGTAACATTATCGGCGGGTTTGGATATGGATCTACACATTTTATCATGTTTTAGTGCAACTTAGTATGTGAATTTAAAAAAGGCATATGAAGAAAAGTATTTCCATTTTAAAACATAAGAGATAAATGCAAGAGAAAGATAGGGATCTTAATTGAGTACAAAATAAAACTCCTATTAATTGAAAATACTGTTTCAAACAAATTGGGGGTCCCTTACAAGCTACCCCTATGCCTCAGGCGGGACATAGGTTCCTTTAAAAATAGGAAAAATTACTTTGGAAAGAAAAAGATCTCTTGAATCTCCACGGTTGTCCAATGCTTGAGTTCTTTGCCTGGAGCACACTCACGAATGAAGTCAAATTCTCTTTCGGTGTTGATTTTGTTGGATATCATTGCTACTTGCCCACCATGCTCTACCCCTTTGTTAACGAAGGTTTCCTGGATGGGAGGAAACTACATCAAACCTTTCAGAATAGCCTTTGATGGTTCATAGCCTAAACCAAAATGATCTTTTTTATCAGGTATCTCTACAATTTTACCCCAACCTTTCGAGGCACGATCTTCCACCACTGTTTATAAATATCTCCATTAAGTCATAATAGGTTTCTTGATTTTCTCCATTGGTAGGGTTACCATTGAAGCAACCCCTAAGACTTGGAATGGTGTTATTATACATTCTTCATCCATACCGATATATCTGTAGGATTCTATGTGACTTACAAAGATGTCTTCATCTCCTTTGATTATAACTAATCTTCCTTCAACGAGGTACTTCAATTTTGGATGTAGGGTTGTGGTAAAAACCCATGTGACATGAATCCAAGGTCGCATGAGCAAGAATGTATATGCTAGCTCTATATCCATCAGTTGAAAAGTAATGTAAAACATATGCGGACCAATCTTGACAGGAAGGTCCACTTCTCCAAACACTGAATTTTGAGATCCATCAAAAGCTTTAACTATTTTAGAACTTAGCCTTATGATAACATTGTCTAGTGTTAGTCACATTAGACTGGATTTTGGTAGTACGTTGAGAGTGGAGCTGTTGTACCCCAAAATTTTCCCTCCCATTTATCAAGATTTTTCTCACAAGACTTCTTTGACTCAAGACAAGATTAGGGTTTGGTCAACTCAAGACATCTCATCTTGCACTGATAACCCAAAATTAGGGTTTGAGTTTGCACAATGATTTTTGGACCATCATTGCTTCATGTGACTTTCATACATCATCTTGGACCCCTAAGATTGCTCATGATAAGTTTCAAGCCTTGAACCACATTTTTGATCAGTCAATTGGACAGTTGACCTAAAAATCAGTTGTATTGGGGAAAAAGTCAACTATGGCCAATTAACAGTCAAACTTCATGATTTTTGATCCACATCAACATTATAGACTCATATGTACCATTTGATCAAGTTTGGATCACAACTCCTCAAGAAATTTGATCAAATTATCAAAAGGGCAAAATGGTCAAAATTAGGGTTTTGATTGAGAAAGGGCAATTTCTGATTTTTAACCTAGCCAATGACCAATTTGGTTCAAACATGATTTCAAGGGTCCAATGGCATCATCTTGACCTAATTACATAGTTCAAAAGATCTCAAGTTCATTGGATTGACAAATGAATTTTGTAGTCAACTGATCAAAAGTCAACTATACACTGAAAAGTCAAACTTTGACTTTTTGGTCAAAATCAAGTGCCAAGGGTCATAATTCATCAAGATATGTCAAAATATGAAACTTGTTCACCAGGAAAACCAATTTTGAAAATTAGGGTTTTGAATTTGAAAATTTTCATAACTTAGAATTTTTCTAAGTATGGTAATTTTCTTATTTTTTCCTAACTTTTCATCACTTTTTCACCATGATGCATTTTGATTCAAAGAAAACTTCCAACATGAAAGTTGTAGTCCTCCATGAAATATACAACTTTTCTTCACAAACGTTTCCCAAAATATGCTTGGATCTCAAGTTATGAATTTATGAATATAGGTCCATGAACTAAATAACTTAGTGAAATTTTGCCCTAATTTAGGCAGGTTTTGGACCCAACTTCATGGACATTTTTCACCTAGTTCCAAGAGGTATCTCAAAATGCATTTCAAAGATGGATTATAGAGAACATTGCAAGCTTTCCAAAATGTCCAAGAACTCTCTAAGATCATTTTTAGTTAGGGAGAATCGAAGAAGGGAAGTTGGCATTTTATCACTTTTGATCAAGCCATTTTTACAAAGCATCAAGTTGCAAATCAGATCTTTGATGTTTGAATCTTGCTTTACAGGTCCTAAACTCATTCTACACTCCATAATTAAATGAAAACTCAGAAGATAAAGGCTTTATCTTTGCTTTTGAGGCTTTGTATAAGTTACATTTCCATTTTTGGCTAAAAGTGCACAATGCCATTTTCATAAAGAGAAGCTTTTGTAACTTTATCAATCTTGAGCCCTGGACCCGTTTCTTTGATGCAAGCAACTTACACAGCACTCAAGCAGTTGGTACAAGTTCATTCCAGGCTTCAAGCAAGAAAGGATAAGTTTTGTACCCCAAAATTTGCCCTCCCATATTTCTCAAGATATTGCAAGAAAAATCTACAAGTTGCTCAAGAGTTGGTCAGACAAGCTCTCTCCTAAGGCAGTCTACCCCAAATTAGGGTTTTGAGTTGCATCAGGATCCTTGAGTCCAAATGACATCAAGTTCTCCCCAATGTCCTAATATGTTCCCAAGATCATCCATGTCAAATTTCAAGCCTTGTCGAGGAAGTTTGCTCAGTCAATTGCTCAAAGGTCCTAAAATCGACCGTGCTAGGGCAAAAGTCAACTATGACCCAAATACAGTCAAACTTCAAGATTTGTTGTCAACATTCTCATTTTAAAGGATATTTCATCATTTTATCAATGGTTGATCATGATTCATCAAGGATTGCCCACAATTCATCAAGATTCAAAAGTTGCTAAATTAGGGTTTTGTAGGAAAAGTCAACTCAACTTTGACCAAGCATAACTTTCTCATACTTTATGAGAAATGACCCATCCAAATATAATTTTGAAGAGGATGAAATTCTATACAATCCATATTCATACCCCAAGATCAAAAAATGCACTCACAAGAATTTATGAATTAGGACATTATAGGTCATTTTGAAAAGTCAACAAAAACACCTTTTTTGTCAATGCTTCTAACTTGAGCATGGAATATCAAAATGATATGAGACCAAAAGGGTTGGTTAGAGGACAGCTCAAGATTTCTAAAAAGTCCAAGAATACATCCAAAAGTTCAAAATTGAAGAAGTTATGCATTGTTGAAGTTGGACTTTTTTGCAAAATTGCCAAAAGTCAACTATCCCCAAAACTTCAAATTTTGCCAAATGGGCCCATTATTTTTCACTTGTTTTGGGTTTGCATTATTGCCCACGTGCTCTAGCTTTGGCCATGTGTCCATATCTTATTTTTATTATTTAATTTGATTTTTATTTGAATTAATTCATTTTAAATCAAATAAAATCACATAAAATCAAAAAACATTGAAAACTAAAGATCTTGTGATCATTTCAGGTTTCAATAGACAGCTTGCATCCTTCTAAACTCGTATCAAGCCATGTGGGTACAAAAATATGTGATTTGGATCAAATTTGGAAAGTTTTAATGGAAGAATCAAATCAAATTCAAGGGCATTGATAGAGCAACATTTGAACAACAAATGCTACCCTAATATATTGCACATTACATAAGCAAGCGAAACACACAAGAATCAGGGTTGGAAATCAATTGTGGAGGCAGAACAAAACTTGCAAAAACAAAGAAAAAGTGTGACTTCGAAATCAAACCCTAGAGGCATTTTCAGGGCATGATATTGGTCTCAATCGTTTCCTGGGCATCACCACAAGGGAAACCAATCAAAACCACGCGTTTTCCAGCCTCTTAGAACACTGTAAGTCTCACGCGAGGTAGCCCTGTTCTTGATTTCGTATCTCAGAAATTAAGCATTGTTATAATGAAATAATTTCATATTTGTAATCACCATGCCATTTGCAAGCTTTTGATGTTAACCAATTACATTTATCTGACATGTACGAAGATCCACCATAGTTAGGGTTTTCTTGGAGTTTTTGGGGTTTTTCGTTTCAGGTACAATTGATCTTCATGATGGACATGGTTGTGATCAGCAGGTTGAGACGAACTCAACCATGTTCTTAGAATGCGTTTATATGGCCTGGAGAGGATTTTAGGATGAAGCCACGGTTTTAGCTGCGGATAAAAATCCGCAGGTAAAAGTTGCAGATCCTCAAGGACAGGGACGAACTCGTGTCATCCATCCATTGGCCGGTTCAAAATAATTGTGCATTTTTTTATTTTGCTGGAAATTGCTTTGTTTTTTATATAATATATTTTATTTGTATTATTATAACAAAAACAACAAAGCGCTTCAGTGGTAGCCACATAAGCCTTAAGGACCCAAAGGCTGGAGGTCAGGGGTTCGATCCCTGCCTCCAGCAAATTGCATTTTCTCAATTGTTTTCAGGGAATCAGATGTGTGTTCAAGCTGGAGGTTTACCATACTCCCTCACCAACCAACATGCCAGATGGCCAGATCTGGTGGTCAAGCTTGGAAGGCACACCAAAAGCCAGGTCAACACAGAAGTACTGGATCCCAAAAAAGTCCAAACAGATCAGCTTAATGGACCAACAAATTGCTTTCAGCACCTCCCAATATCAGGCCCACTCTCTCTTTTCTTTATATTTTGTTTATTTATTTAATCACTTTATTTTTATTTAATTAATTTCTAACCAATAATTAATTTTTCTTTATATAAAAAAATCACCAAAATACTTTTTTAATTCAGAATTTTATTTTTTTTAATAAATACTAATTAATTAATTAGGTTTTAATTATAGAATAACTTTAATTTATTTTTGTAAATAAATAAAATCAATTAAAATTAATTAGGTTTTAACTTTAATTTAATTATTTTAATTTCTTTCCTAAAATATTAAAAACTCCAAAAATATGTCATTAATTTTTTTTCATTAATTAATTTATTTAATAATTAGTTTAGTATTTAATTTAGGATTTAATTTCCTTTCTTAAAATAAAACAAAAAAAAGCATTTTGTTTAATCAAAAGGGTCAAAACCCTAAACTCGCATTCGACTCAATTTCATCCCGCGCGCTTTATTTATTTTTATCCATATTGATATATCTGCTTCTGGTATGTAATATATAATTAGGACCTTTTATTTATTTTACCGCTTCATTTCATTTTTAAAGGGTTGCTTTTGGCGATGTAAATACCCGATGCCTTGTAATTTGATTTCCGCACCTTTAATTTCTACAAATTATAACTGCTAGATGTTTGATAATAGGGTTTGCATGCCAAGATTGAATGCTTAATCTTAAAATCAAATTAGATCACCCTTAACATGTGCAAAGATAAAAATAACTGAAAATGACACACTCGCACATGCGCACTCTTAGGGTACACCCCACTTGGTTGTCTTCGTAAATGGTCATTGAGTATAGGTCGTTCTAGAGGTCGTCCTCTTGTCTAAAAGATCATAGTTGCCTCGAAATGGTTGCCTCAGACGTTATTGCCTCAAACAAATGATCTAAGACATTAGGGTTACCGCTAAGGCGTCCTAACATTGCTTTAGTGACCGTATGTCCCTCTTTCGAATTGACCCTCAAATTCCAACGACGGTGCTACCTACTCACCAATAGAGGGATAGTATTGTCTAAAGGAAATTAGCATAGAACGATTCCTTTTTCGAGTAGGTAGATTAGCTCTTAGATACTTGCTCATCCAAAAACAAAACTTTTTTCCACACTTACACACTTTTACAAACAAGTTTTCAAAAACACTTCATTACACTCTTAAGCGAGAGTTAAATCGAAGTTAAAACAAAAACTTTTCAAAACCCACAAGCACAAAGAAAACATTTTTGAAAATGATGAGCAAGTACCTAAGAGCCCGTAGATAACTACGGATAGAAAGGGTGATAATACCTTCCCTTTCTATAATCTACCCCCCGTACTCAGAAATGTCTCGAAAAAGGAATTTTTCTGTGCTTTTTCCTTTCCTTGTTGGATAAAATAAAAGTCGGTGGGACTCTTACTTACCGCGACATTTTGTGAATAAAACAAACGCAAAACGTAAACCAGCATTCCAAAAATGGTCAATTCTTCCCACCGTATCACAGAACTGGCGACTCTGCTGGGGATATTTATAAGTGGGGTGTACCTTAGGAATAGTTCATCACAATGTTTTCAATTGCTTGAATTGTATGCTTTATCTTTGTGGGTTTGAATCGGAGTTACTATAGATCCTAACTCGGATTTAGGGATACCCTTTAGGTAAGTAGCAATAGACTGTGAGGGAACTGTACGACGTAGACCGATACGGTTGAAGCAGTTGCTACGTTGGTGTGGAACTTTAGTTTGTACCGATATCCCTTGTGGTGGAACAAGGAGAATATGGGTCTTCTAAGGGGTCATTAAGTACCAAATGACCTTAGAACCTATAATTGACCAACTTGGCCATAGAACAGTAGCAGTATGCTACACTCATTGAGACCAAACTCTCGCGATGATTCCAGCCACAAGAAAAGGTTGCCAAACTGGAATTATGACCGATCGAGGGTGGTCAGTGATATTGCGATCCTCTAGAACCCGGTTACTATTACTAGGACAGGTTTGAACCAACTAAACTGAAAGAGGGTAATATCTAAACTCCTTGCCAGCCTGAAATCTAAGGGCTATATGTGTGACTTGTTTGCCCTTACCATGTTTGTTATCTGTGAATACTTGTGGTGTGTTTCTATCATGACATCATGAATCATGACATTGCATGCATATTGCATTGGACTAACCCATTTCAAAGACAGAGGGGATTCATCTTTGTTCTGTTTTGTAGGTCATGGCACCTATGCATAGAAACACTATTCAGATCAGCTTTGTATAGATTCCCATTCAGCTTAAACATTTGGTGCAAAGGTTCCTGACACTTCCTCCTTTATCAGAAGACATGGGCACCTCCTTGGTTTGATCACTTCCAAGCTAGATGAGCAGATGATGAGTGTTCTGTGCCAGTTCTTTGATCCGTTGTACCACTGCTTCACTTTCCCAGACTATCAGTTGGTCCCTACTCTGGAGGAGTTCTCTGACTTGCTTGGTATTTCTATTCTAGAGCAGACGCCATTTACAGGTTGGGAGAAAGTCCTTAGGCTGAAAGAGATTGCTTCAGCCCTCCATCTGACAAAGGCTGAGGTAATGTCAAACTGGGAGACTCGAAGTGGGACAAAAGGCTTCTTGGCTAAATTCTTGGTTGATTGGGCTAATCAGTTCTGGGACAGTCTAGACTTTCAGGCATTTGAAGACATTCTGGATCTTCTCATATATGGTTTGGTGTTGTTTCCTAACTCAGATTATTTTGTCGACGTGAATGCAGTGAAGATTTTCATGTCCCATAATCCTGTGCCCACTCTCTTGGGTGACATTCTGCACTCTCTTTATGCCCGTACTGCTCAGAAATGGGGAACCCTTATGTGTTGTGCACCATTGCTGGCGAGGTGATTTATTTCTCACCTCCCCAAATCAGTTTTGAAGAACAAGGAAGACATGGGTTGGGCCTATAGAATTATGTCTCTTGCTCACACTGACATTATTTGGAGCACTAAGGACATGGACGAAGTAGCTATTATTGATCGCTGTGGGGAATACCCCAATGTTCCACTACTTGGAGTTCAAGGAGGGATCACCTATAATCCTTGTTTGGCCTTACGTCAGTTTGGGCGAGATAGGAGGGACGGACCTCATGAATTGCTAATGCCGAGCATTGTCTTTGACTTCCAAGGGGATAGTGACGAGCATCGCCGCAGGTTCATACGAGCTTGGGATAGGGTGCACCGATCTGATCCACATGAGTTAGGGATGAAGACCTATCTTCTAATGGAACCGTATCTCCGATGGGTTCGAATCCGTGCCCAAAAGCTGGGAATGCCGTACAAAGCTGTCTTGCCTGTGATTGTTGAGATTGTTTATGAAGAAGGGGTTCCACCTACCATCCTCCACCCACACATGCCTACTGACAATTGGGCATTAAAGAGGTCTTGGATGCAGCTAAGAGAAGAGCGGGATACTTACAGAGAAAAGTATCACGAGCAGGAGCAGAAGATTCTAAAGCTTACAAGAAAGCTGGAGAATGAGAAGGTCCTCAATGACTATGTCAGCACAGGAGGAAAACGACCATGGGAGCGCTGATGTCTTTTGTTATTTCTAGTTTTGATTTACTTTTCAGTATTTCTTTTTGTAACGCCTTAAAGGCATTTGTCAAACATTGTTTTAAGTTTTTTAATCTAATAAAAGTGTGTTTCATTTTGGTTTACGAATTTGAATCTCTCGACGTCTTTGAAATCATATCATACGCATTTCATTCCATGCACCTCACTATAGGTACCCTTACATGTTTCTCATCTTCTTCGCTGTTTATTTCAACATCATGTCTTCTGAAACATCAACTGATTAAGCTATCAAGGCTCTGCAAGCTCAGAACGCCCAGTTCCAGGAAATGTTCATGAACTTGGCTAAGGGTCAGCAAGATCTGAAGACTCTTATATTGAAAAATAAGAAGAAGAAGAAGAAGACGGTCCTACTGAATATGAGTCGCAGATTTGGAAACAATTTGCGAGAAGAGGTTGATTTGACTCACTCATCTGGAGGGGGAGAGAATCAGGAAGAAAGGAGGGCTCCTAGCCCTGTGGTTTCTGACAACGAGACTGACTTTGACGAAGACCAGTATCCTACGGTTGAGGATATGTATAAGCAACTCGAAGACCGGTTAAGCCCGATGGAGATCCAGAAAGTGCCTGGTCTGGACTTTGGAGATTTGGGTTTGTCATCTGTGGTGGTGATTCCCCACAAGTTTAAAGCACCAATCTTTGCTAAATACGATGGGGTTTCTTGTCCAAAGCTGCACCTCCGCTCGTATGTTAGAAAGATCCATCCATACACTACTAATAAGAACCTATGGATCCACTTCTTTCAAGATAGTCTCTCAGGGACTCAGCTCGAATGGTTTTACCAGCTGGAAGGAGCTAGCATCCGTAATTAGGAAGACCTTGCTGCTGCTTTCTACAAGCAGTACCAATACAATGCCGACCTCGCTCCCACGCGTACCCAACTTCAGGGTATGTCTATGGGTGCGGGCGAAGGTTTCAAAGACTACGCTCAGAAATGGAGGGACCTTGCTGGAAGAGTACAACCCCCGCTGGCTGACAGGGAGTTAGTGGATATGTTTCTGGGGACCTTGTCTTGTCCGTATTTCAACCATCTGATTGGAAGCTCATCGTCCGGGTTTACTAAGCTGATTATGACCCGGGAAAGAGTTAAGGCTGCTATCAAGAGCGGTAAAATACAGAAGGGTGCTTCATTAAGTACCAAGAAGAAGCCTTTTAAGAAGGAGTCCAGTGTTGTTTACAGTTCAAAGAGCCATAATAGATCTGAGCGCCGCCAAGCAGTCAATGCAGTTGTTATATCAAGACCTGCTGTTGCCACACAATGCAACAATCAACCAAGAACCAAGAGGCCACGAAGACAATTCACTCAGCTCCATATGACCCTGTCTCAGATTCTGCCGCATTTATTAAAGACCAACTTGGTGATTCCTAAGGAAGCCCCGAAGAATCCCAATACAACATCACCGCTGTACAATCCGAACGCCCGCTGTGCTTTTCATTCCGATAGCCCGGGGCATGATACAAACGATTGCTGGGTCCTGAAGAATAAGGTACCGAATTTGATTGATGCTAAGGAGATTGAGTTCGAAGCGCCCGAAAAGCCTAATGTTATGAATGCTCCGATGCTCAAGCATGGAGTGAATGCTGTGGATGAAGACTCGTTTGTGACTTCCGTAAAAAACATTGTTACTCCATTGATGACTGTGAAGAAGAACCTTCTGTTAGCTGGTTTATTTCTGGGCTGTGGAGAAGGTTGCCTTTTGTGTTCCGTCCTACCTACTGGTTGCCATCTTTTAAAGTCAGGTGTCCAACGCCTGATGGATAATAAAGAAATTCTGTTTGAGAAGACTTTTGTTCCTTTGGTTCCTGTTGAAGAAGTTGCTATAATCACCATTTTCGACAATTCTTCCAAGGCTTCCTCAAGAAAGCTTGTTAGAATTACATCTGTTCCGAGAATCGCTCCCTTGATCATTAGTGTTCCTGGGCCTATCCCCTATACATCAGATAAAGCTGTCCCATGGAACTACGGGGCTGACGTGTATTATCACGGGGTTAAACAAGATTTGAAAGATGAAGAGGCTGATACTGACGTCAGCAACATTGTTGGATCTAGTAAAGTCACCCGTAGTGGAAGACTTTTCTCCCGTGATATCTCTCCACCAATTGTTCGGAAGCCTATTGTTATTACACCTGTCAGTGCACCTGCTACTGTCCCTGTTCAAGTTCCAATTCTTACCCCTGTTGCCGAGTCATCTGACACTCGGGGCAAAAGGACCACCGGTGAGCCTGCCCAGACGGAGGCACCGAAGAAGATTACTGTTGAAGCCTCTAAGCAAGAGATAGAGGAAATTTTAAAGATCATCAAGAAAAGCGACTACAATGTAGTCGAACAGCTGGGGAAAACCCCGTCGAAGATCTCTATGTTGTCTTTATTGTTGTGTTCAGAGGCCCATGCTAAGGCTCTGATTGCTTTCCTGAAGACTGCACACGTACCGCAGGAAACATCTGCTGATCAGTTTAAAGATTGTGTGGCTAGTTTGACAGCAAATAATGGGTTGGGTTTCTCCGACGCTGATTTGACTGCCAAGGGGAAGAATCACAATGACGCCCTGCATGTCTCCATTGAATGCAGGGGCACTACATTAGCTAATGTATTGGTGGACACTGGGTCTTCGTTGAATGTTTTACCCAAGAAAGCACTAGACTGGTTAGACTGTGAAGGGTTGGAGTTGAAGCCAAGTAATATTGTGGTTAGGGCCTTTGATGGGTCCAAGAGGATGGTACATGGAGAAGTGGATATTCCGGTTAAGGTTGGTTCTTAGATATTCGCGTCTACATTCTATGTGATGGACATTCGGCCATCTTATTCTTGTTTGCTGGGTCGTCCATGGATCCACAAAGCTGGGGCAGTAACTTCTACGCTCCACCAGATGCTGAAATACCCAATGAAAGGGAAATTTGTGACGGTACAAGGAGAAGAGGAGTAAATGGTGAGCCACCTCAACTCTTTTCGGTATGTAGAGATGGATGGGGAGTTCATTGAGACCCCGTTTCAACATTTTGAAGAAGTTCCCCAGACGCTGGCATCAACTGAAACTGTTACTGAAGATCCTCCAATGAAGATGGCTTCCCTCAAGGATGCCCGAGCTGTTGTTGAGAAAGGTGGGTGTGCAAATTGGGGCCAACTCCCTGATTTTGCACATAAGACTAACAAGTTTGGTTTGGGTTTCACTGCAGAAGCTCAAAGGGCTGTTCGACGCGTGCGGATCAGAGGACCTCCCCTGTTTATCAGCAATTCAGGAGTGAATGCCATGAAGGAGATGATGAAGAATCTGAGTTCAACAGTTGGATCTACCCTGATACTGATGGCGGACTAAAAAAATTGGAAAGCAAAGGAATTCGTCCCAATTTCTTTTATTACCCAGTAATTAGACTTTTGTTTTTAATTTGTAACATACAATTTTAAACTTTACGGCCCGGTGCCTTACCCGAGACACCGTGGCCTTGTTTGAGGGCTTATCATGTGTTATTTCCATATATCATTAATAAAAGAATTGGACGTTTCTTACATTTCAAATTTTGCGCTCCTTGTTTTTCTTTTTATCTTGCAAAAACAGCTATTTTAGACACACTCACATATACAGGTCTACATCCACTCTGGATCCCACTGATAACGACTCTGCTACTGCCGATTATGACTTCAAAAGTCCGATCAACTTAGCCGAAGACGAAGGTGAAGATGATTGCGAAGTTCCTGGTGAACTTGCTAGACTGTTACTTCAGGAAGAGAGGGCCATACAGCCGCACGAAGAGGCAGTGGAAACAATAAATCTGGGTACAGAGGTAGATAAGAAAGAGGTCAAGATCGGTGCAAATCTGGAAGCTAGTGTCAAGCAACGGCTGATTCAGATGCTGCGTGACTATGTTGAGATCTTTGCCTGGTCTTATAAAGATATGCCTGGGTTGGATACTGATATCGTGGTTCACCGCTTGCCCACCAAGGAATATTGTCCTCCAGTGAAACAAAAGGTCCGCCGAATGCGCCCGGAGATGTTTGAGAAAATCAAGGCTGAAGTTATGAAACAGTTTGATGCTGGTTTTCTAGCAGTTACTTCTTACCCACAGTGGGTAGCCAACGTGGTTCCTGTGCCGAAGAAGGATGGTAACGTTCAAATGTGTGTTGACTATAGGGATTTGAACAGGGCAAGCCCCAAGGATGACTTCCCTCTACCTCATATCGACATTCTGGTTGACAACACCTCTCAGCACAAGGTCTTCTCCTTTATGGATGGTTTCTCCGGTTATAATGAGATTAAAATGGCTCCCGAAGACATGGAGAAGACAACCTTTGTTACTTAATGGGGTACCTTTTGCTACAATGTCATGCCTTTCGGATTGAAGAATGCTGGGGCAACATATCAGCGCGCCATGGTCGCTTTGTTCCATGACATGATCCATCATGAGATTGAGGTATACGTCGACGACATGATTGCAAGATCTCAGACTTAGGAAGAACATCTGGATCATCTTCAGAAGTTATTTGATAGGTTGAAGTTGTACAAGCTGAGGTTAAACCCGAACAAGTGCACCTTCGGGGTGAGATCTGGTAAGTTGCTGGGTTTCGTTGTAAGTGATAAAGGCATTCAAGTGGATCCTGCCAAGGTGAAGGCTATACAGGAAATTCCAGCTCCCCAAACAGAAAAAGAAGTCAGAGGCTTTCTGGGACGACTAAACTATATTGCCCGATTCATCTCGCACCTGACTGCTACTTGTGAGCCAATCTTCAAGTTACTGAAGAAAGATGAAGTGGTAAGATGGAATGATGAATGTCAGGCCGCTTTCAAAATGATTAAAGAGTATCTCCAAGAGCCACCCATTTTGATGCCTCCAGTTGAAGAGAGACCTCTGATCTTATACTTGACAGTACTTGACAATTCAATGGGGTGTGTACTGGGGCAGCATGACGAGTCTGGCCGAAAAGAGCATGCTATTTACTACCTTAGCAAAACGTTTACCGACTGTGAGACCCGATACTCATTGCTTGAGAAAACTTGTTGCGCTTTGGCATGGGCTGCTCGCCGGCTGAGACAGTATATGCTGACTCACACCACTCTATTGATATCAAAGATGGATCCAATTAAGTATATCTTCGAAAAGCCTTCCTTGTCCGGAAGAATAGCAAGATGGCAAATGATCTTGACTGAGTATGACATATAATACACGACCCAAAAGGCAATCAAAGGAAGTTTGTTGGAAGATCATTTGGCACATCAGGCAGTGGACGATTACCAGTCTATGAACTTCGAATTCCCGGATGAGAACATCATGTTGGTAAATGACTGTGAGACACCTGGACCGGATGAAGGACCTGAGGAAGGATCCCGATGGTCTATGTACTTTGATGGAGCTTCAAACGCCTTGGGTAATGGAATTGGCACCGTGATCATATCTCCTGAAGGCTCTCATACTCCGTTCACCGCCCAACTATGTTTCAACTACACCAACAACATGGCGGAGTATGAAGCGTGCATTATGGGTCTTCAAGCAGCTATTAGCCTAAGGATTAAGTTCTTAAGTGTTTTCGTAGATTCCGCTCTCGTGATCAGTCAGATTAAGGGCAAGTGGGATACGAAACACCCTAATCTTATTCCTTACAAGGAGTATGTGTTGACGTTGCTTCCACACTTCGAGGAGATAACCTTCGAACACTTCCCTAGAGAGGAGAATCAGTTGGCAGACGCGCTAGCTACGATGTCTTCTATGTTCAAGGTCAGATGGGACAATGAAGCTCCCCAGATTACCATTGAAAGGTTGGACGAACCTGCACATTGCTATGACATTGAGACTGAAGAGGTAACAGATAAAACCTGGTTTCATGAGGTAAAGAGGTATCTTGAAGCTCAGGAATACCCCGAGGGTGCATCTGTTAATGATAAGAAGTTTATGAGGAGGTTCGCGGTGAAGTTCTTCATCAGCAATGGCATTCTTTACAAGCGTAATCATGATTCAACTTTACTGCGATGTGTGGATAAGAACAAAGTAGAAAGGGTTATGGTAGAGTTACATGAGGGTACTTTCAGGACTCATTCCAGTGGACAATCCATGGCAAAGAAAATCCTACGGGCAGGATATTATTGGTCCACAATGGAAGCCGACTGTTATCAACATTCTCGGGCCTGTCATAAGTGCCAAGTCTATGCCGATAAGGCGCACATACTTCCGGTACCTCTGAACGTCTTGACAGCTTCGTGGCCTTTTGCAATGTGGGGCATCGACATGATTGGTGAGATCAGACCTACTGCGTCCAACGGGCATCGTTTCATCCTGGTAGCTATTGATTACTTTACAAAGTGGGTTGAAGCAGCTTCCTTTGCTACTGTAACCAAGAACGTCGTGGCACGGTTCATTTGGCACAATCTGATTTGTCGATATGGTGTACCAGAGAGGATCATTACAGACAATGGTACAAATCTCAACAATAAGATGATCACTGAGCTCTACAAGCAGTTCAAGATACATCATCACAACTCTTCTCCCTACCGGCCGAAGATGAATGAGGCTGTAGAAGCGGCTAATAAAAATATCAAGAAGATTATGCAGAAGATGACAGTGACATACAAAGACTGGCACGAGATGTTACCATTTTCCCTTCATGGGTACCGTACTTCAGCACAGACGTCAACAGGGGCAACACCCTATTCCTTAGTTTATGGCATGGAGGCAGTCTTGCCCATTGAAGTTCAGATACCCTCTCTTCGGATTATAAAGGATGCAGGTTTGAGCGAGGATGACTGGATTCAGACCCGGCTTGATCAGCTGAATTTAATCGACAAGAAGAGACTTACTGCTATTTGTCATGGTCAAACGTACCAAAAACGGATGATCAAGGCATTTAACAAGAAAGTTAGACGACAAGAGTATCAAGTTGGGGATCTGGTGATCAAGTGTATTATCTTACCTCAAGGTGATCCCAGGGGCAAATGGACCCCTACCTACGAAGGGCCATTTATGGTCAAGAACATCTTCTCAAGAGGAGCTATGATTCTAACCACCATGGATGATGACGACCTTCCTCACCCCGTCAATGCATACATAGTGAAAAAATACTATTCATAATCAAAGACTCGCTAGGTCGATTGGCCTAGGCAAAAATAAGGGCTTCCTGGTGAACCAAAAGGGTTTGAGCAAAAATAAGGCATGAAAATGAAAAATATGTACACCCGGCAAGTCGAAAACCTGAAAAGGCGGCTTGGGCAAAAAAGGGTATCCCGGTGGACTGAAAACCCAAAAGGGCGATCCAGGAAAAAAATAGGGATCAAAGCGTAACACTATGTCTCATTGGATCACCTTGCAACCAGACTTTGGTATCAACTATCAAGCTCGGACGACACTAATCAATCTGATCTACCTTCAACCAAGTAGCAAAGTGATGAGATGCTCGAGGACATAAGGACAATAGCAGAGTTGGAACCCAGTGGGATCATTCACATAGCTGTTTTATTTAGTTTTTCACAAATTGTGTAAATTCTATTGTTCGATGGAGTTCTCTTACTAGGACGTCAGCCTCTTATACAAAAACGCCTATTTACAGGCCAAACTTCAAAATCAATACAATTCATTTTCAGAGAAATTTCAAACTGTTTTTCCTTTTTCTGTTTTGTTTTACAAAGAACGTCCAATGTTCATTTTTGATATATGCATTTGACATTAATCGTTGCTCATAAATATTTATATACAAAACAAAAGACAGTTACTTGTAATATCAGAAACAGGGGCAAATAAGATTTGTCCAAACCATACATTTACTCTATCCACCAGGTACAGGGATAGATTTAGCTGAAGAATATGGTTGAAATACATTCACTCTCCGCCGAGTAAGAAAAAACAGTAATGATAGCTCTCCCCAGCTGAGACTTGCAACTGTGAATGAATCGGTAATATCCTCCCCAAGTAGAGTTTATCTACCATCAGCACTGAAAAGTATTATTATCCCCGGCAGAGTATAAAATCTCCCTAGTGGAGTTTGAAAGTTCTCCCCAGCGCAGTCTGAAAAAATCTTCCCCAGTGGAGTTTGGAGGATCCACTATGCCAAACAAGGGATTAGACAGCGCTTTTTTAGGCCTTTAACAGCGCTTAAAAGCGCTGCTAAAACCTCCGCTGCTAAAGGTATAGACATCGCTTATGTAATTTCAAAAGCGCTGCTATAGGTACCCCCCTTAGGAACCCATTTAGCAGCGCTTACACTTTAGATAGCGCTTTTAATGTGGAACTTTAGACAACGCTTGGTAAAAGCGCTGTCTATTCCCCCCCTTTAGCAGCGCTTTTCCTTATTATTTTTTAATATATATTTTTTTCAATCACTTTAGACAGCACTTTTATGAAAAGCGCTGTCTATTCCCCCCCCCCCCCCCTTTAGCAGCGCTTTTCCTTATTATTTTTTAATATATTTTTTTTCTCAATCACTTTAGACAGCGCTTTCATGAAAAGCGCTGTCTATTCCCCCCCCCCCCCCCCCTTTAGCAGCACTTTTCCTTATTATTTTTTTAATATATTTTTTTTCAATCACTTTAGACAGCGCTTCTCATTAAAAGCGTTGTCTATTCCCCCCCTTTAGTAACGCTTTTCCTTATTATTTTTTTAAATATATATTTTTTTCATTTAAAACAAAACGCTGCCTATCAAATTTAATCTCACCATTTTTGCACCAGAATTTATAGCTTCATTATAACATTTTAAACAACAACAACATCAATATACCACAATTAAACAATATTATAACAACATCAATATTCATCTCTTAAATCCTTTTTGCATAATATACACAATAACAACATTAGTATATACCACAATGAAACAATATTATAACAACATCAATATTCATCTCTTCAATCCTTTTTGTACAATATACACAACAACAACATTAGTATATACAACAATGAAATAATATTATAACTACATCAATATTCATCTCTTCAATCCTTTTTGCACAATATACACAACAACAACATTAGTATATACAACAATGAAATAAAATCAACAATGAATTACAAAATAACTCTATCTTCTACATCGAGCTGCACCTATATAACCTAAAACAAAATCAAAAAATCAAAATTCATACAAGTTACCAAATAACAACAACAAAAACAATAATATTGTAACACAACTATAACGACATATATTATATTCTCAAAACTCAAAGTTATACCTTATAATAAAACTCTCAACTCCATAACAAATTGGCACCAATCCTCCATAAGTTCATCCAATTGATCTTTTGAGTATGAAGCACACTTGAATTCATCAAAGTACTACATAATAATATAACATAGTATGATTTAATTAAAATACTAAGTCATTTTATGAGAAATATGAAAATAATTCCTAAGTTAGAAATTCATACCGTGGATGGAATCTCTAATCGGTCCAAAAGAATAGTTTTTTTTCATAAACCTCAACATAAAATAACCGCAATCTACACCATTGCGCTGACGAGGACACTACACATGGAAAGAAAATACGGATATACATCAAGATATACACCTTAACTTGTTTTATCAAGTATCATCGCTATATAATCAAAATTGTGAAAATCTATACCTCCACTTTGATCCAAGAAATATTGTTGACTCTACTCCTTGGTACTTGAATATCTCTTTGTGCTCGAAAACTTTGTAGAATGCTATAATAAAATAATAACGAATATTTATAACTATCGCACATAAATAATTAAATATACACAGTAATATTTTGGAACAATCTCACTTACGTGTCAATCGTCTTCTTCATATATGAGTATGTTGTCCAATCATTGCCCAATAAATCCAGATAATATACAATTTCTCTCACATGATTAATTGCAACCAATAAACAGTGTCCACTGGAATATTAAACAAAGGTTAGATGGAAATTTTCCGCACAACGTTAAAAAATGAAAAATTATAATAGAGGAAATTTAGAATGAAAATATTACTTGGGGCCAGTATTATATGGTAAAAAGAACAATTTTTCTGTATCTTTGCTGGCCATAAATAAACTGAGCACAAATGCTATTACTTCATCTGGTTTTGAGATGATTGACCCTGCGTGGACAATGTTGGGATTTATGAAAGCGAATCGGACTCCAATCCACGCGGGCGAATCAACTTGTCATACAGAAACCTTAAATAAAAACATCATTAACATTAATTATTCATTGAAATGAGTAAATAAATTCTGCAATTAATTAAACAAAGTTGATTGGAGTATACCTGATGTATGTATTGATAACAGCCATGCCTAATGTCAAGTGTCCAAAAACTTCTTCCAAATCCTCCTTACCAATTGTTGTCATGCCTTCAGAACCATAAATCCCTTCATCCAGGGGTATAAGAGAAGTACCACCTTGCGAAATAGTTGTGAAGCTTATAAATGTCTGAAGGCACGACCTATATTGTGAAGTAGTTTTCTTTTTAGCCCCAGTCCTCTTAGCAACACTCTTTGTTTCTGTGGGAATGTTGCTAATTACAGGCTCCTTACCCATACTTACAGCTTCAATCTCTTTAATAAGAATAATCTAAATATCATAAAATTAGAGTGGTCAAGTATAGAACGACAAATTAACATTATCTAAGCATAAATATCATATAATTGTGTTGTACCTATTTTTTTGCTATCACTGACTCCTTTGGCCGCGTAATCCCTTTATCTTTTGGTTTGGGTTTTGTAGGAGTCTAACATTACCATGCAAAAAAAAGTAAGTAAAACGAACGTAAAAAAATTGAGTACTAAAAGGTTCATAACAGTTTTAATTATACCTCATCATCTATGCGAACGAGTCTTGACGGCCATGCAACAAACGCTCCTATTGCCTTTCTCACCAATGTTGCATTCGAAACTTCATCCGGGATTGGTAATAACGCACCCTCCTCTAAAGAAATATCAATCGACACTTTCAAATATCCAGAAGGGAGTGGTTTATGATGAAGTACTTCTCCCAGAGTGTTATGGACTTTTCCCTTGCCAACCATGCGATAAGTTGGTGTCTCTAAAAAGAGTTGACAAGGTGAAATGCCCTAAAATCAATAATAAATATGACATCGTTAATGTGTATATATGTCAGTTAAATAAATTACACTAATTTAATTTAATAATAATATATGTAAGTACCTCGGGAATACTCGGTTGAGCTGCACAATTGACACTAGCTATGTCACTAGCTTCTTTAACATCCGAAGCTTCCCTTTCTGATTGGTACTGTCTTGCTTTTTCCTTCCTCAATTCAAGAACTTCAGCTTCTAATGCATCCAACCTTGACTGCAGTTCTTTATTGCTAGCAGATTTTGTCTTTGGATTGTTCTTTTTCAAGGAGCTTGGAGTAACCCCATGTCCTTTACCCCTCACCTGACCAGAATACTCACGAACATCTAATACTCGACTAAGTATGCTCCTGCAATCATCTGGTGGAGATGTAGACTGAGACAGACTCTCCTGAAATTCATATGAATATTGGAAAAACATGAATGCCATATGTTAATAAAATTTTGATTTAATTAGAATTAATGTTATACTTACGCATTTTTCAAAAATTTGTTGTACATCTTCTTTAAGAACTCCATCCTTACCCACACGGGCAGCCTTCCACAAAACATGCTCCGGAAGAGATGTTTCAGAACTACTCTCCTCTTTTAACTACACATTAACACAAAAAACAAGCCCAGTTATAATTATTGATGAACAAGTATATCATTGCAATTTGTAAATACTTACTATTTTTTGTTCTAATCGTGCATATCCCAAACGCCCTTTTTTGTATGGATATGTGGGAGATGATGCTCTTTGACGATTTACTTCAGTTACACTCTAAAATTTTGGGGTTTTCCGTTTGGCTTTAAAAACACCCCATTCTTTAACTGAAATCACATCTGCATATTCCGCTGGACGCTCTGCATCAACAAATTTTTTTCCGGCATCTCTAAGATATTTTCTGTTTAAATATGTTCTAAACCCTCTTAGTATTTTGCCGGCCAATCCAAGACAATAATCTTTTCTTTTGTCATCAATGTTGAAAGACCTCTACAAAAAACATACACAAAGTGCGTTAGTATAAGTAATTAAAAGACATAATTTAAAGTACATAATCGTAATTTAAAGACATAATTTAAAGCACCCGTATCTCACTCCAGATTTTGTTTTTAGCATCATCCAGCTTATCATCTCTCCACTCATCACAAGTTATTGGAATTTCTCTCCTTACAAGTATACCAATATAACTTGTCAATTTATAACCGTTAGGCTCAATTAATTGGTCATTTGGACTCCAATGCACATCGTATTTTATACCTCTATCTCTATCATGAATGATATTCTTCATAATAGTTTTTCCTCTTTTAATTTCTTTTTCCACTCCCTTACTGGAGTTTCCTCCATCATTGTCTCCATCATTAATAGAATCATCGTGTGGGTGCTCCTCGTTACTAGCCATCTAACCTGTAATAAAGAAAACACATTAGTATCTAATGACAAATATTTAATTCCAAATATCTATTCAGTATATAAAATGACAAATATCAATTGAGTATATAAAATGACAAATATATAATTTATTAGAAGTTTGCTAAGTGTTAACAGGCATGGAGGAATATATATTACCTCTTTCACTAACATCTCTTTCTTTTCTTGGTTGGATTCCGAATTACTTGTCTCTTAAGAACGCGAACGGAGGGATTGATCCAAATTCCCTCATCATGATCTTTTCTGATATATGATTCATCCGCTGTAGTATTTTCATCTCGATCGTTTCTAATATACGACTCATTCTCAACATCAACATCAACATCAACTTGATCCACACTTTTATCATCAATCACTTTGTTATATAAAAGCACTATAGACCATTTCGTACTCTTCGGGTCTGTGACATAGAACACTTGTTTAGATTGAGAGGCTAGAATAAAAGGCTCATCTTTGTACCCCACCCTACTAAGATCCACTTGCAAAAACCCTGACTTATCCATTCGTATGCCACTAGTATGTACCCACTTGCAACCAAAGATAGGAATCTGAAACTTCTCGTAATCAAACACCCAGATGTGATTGATAACCCCAAAATATGACAAATTTTCATATTTGGGGTTTAAGTCCTTCATACTAGAAATGTGCATTGCTTCACATACCACCGTGACACCACTATTTTGCATGGTACTTTTCTCATCTTGTTCTTTGGTATAAAATGTGTATCCATTAATTCCGTATCCTCTATAAGAGAACACAATCGAACTTGGACCATATGCCAAACATCTCAACCTGTCTGATATTGAAGCGGGATCTGAATGAAACTTTGAATATATATGATCCTTAAACCACTTTATAAAACTTTGATTGTGCTCTCGTACTATCCAATTTTCATTTCTACTTTGATTCTCACCTCGGAGTATAGCCTTGTGCATTTCAACAAACGGCTCAACCTCAATGTCATTATGCAGAACATACAAATGCACTTGATCCCGTTCATCCCTTGATACTGTCACAATTTCATTTCCAATTAATTTTTTACCTTCTTTTTTTTTGAAAAAATGAGATTTGGGGAGTCCAATGGATTGCACATTGGACAAAAAATCAATACAAAACTCAACGGCTTCTTCAACAACGTATCGCTCAACGATACAACCCTCTGGACAACTTTGGTTTTTCACGTACCCTTTTAATATTTTCATATAACGTTCAACAGGGTACATCCATCTCATATAAGCTGGTCCACACAATTGTGTCTCTTTCACAAGATGAACAACAAGATGTACCATAATGTCAAAAGATGATGGAGGAAAATACATTTCAAGGTCACACAGAGTAATAACAATTTCTTTTTGTAATACTGGTAAGATCTCAGGATCGATCACCTTACTACAAATTGACCTGAAAAAAAAACACAATTTAGTTATAGCGCTTCTTACTCTTTCTGGCAAAATAGAACGTATACCTATTGGTAGAAAATGTTCCATTATGACATGGAAATCATGTGTCTTCAGAATCTTTAACTTGAGGTCTTTCATGGACACAAGTCTTCTAATGTCTGAGGAGTAACCTTCTGGAACTTTAACTTCACTCAGAAACTTACACAATATTTTCTTTTCCTTTCTAGATAGAGTATAAGCTGCAGGTGGTAGATATATTCATCTTCCTTTCTTCACGGGTCCTAATTCAGTTCTTATTCCCATCTCTACCATGTCCTCTCTTGCTTTAAGGCCATCCTTAGACTTTCCTTTTATATTGAGTAACGTACCAATAACACTTTCAAATACATTTTTTTCAATATGCATAACATCAAGAAAATGTCTTACGTACAAAGATTTCCAATATGGCAATTCAAAAAAAATTGACCTCTTCTTCCACCCACCTGTGAAAACTTTATGTGCAAAAGGCTTGCCAAACTGAATACTCACATCTTTCACCTTTTCAAAAATTTGATCACCTGTCAATCCAGGTGGAGCTCTACGTTGTTCGGTATTTCCATTGAACGCTTTTCTCCATCCACGATATTGATGTTTTGAATTTAAGAATCTACGATGACCGAGAAAGACATTCTTCTGACAAAGTTTCAATCGTGTCGTATCGGTTCCATCTTCACAGACAGGACACGCTTTTTCACCTTTAATGCTATACCCGGATAGATTTCCATATGCTGGAAAATCGTTAATTGTGCCAAACAACATCGCCCTCAAATTGAAACTTTCTTTCCTATATCCATCATAAACCTCCACACTGTTCTCCCACAAAATCTTCAAATCTTCGATTAAAGGTTTCAAGTATACATCTATGTCATTCCCTGGTTGTTTAGGCCCAGAAATTAACATAGATAACCTCATGTACTTGCGCTTCATACATAGCCATGGAGGTAGGTTATAAATCATAAGAATCATAGGCCATGTGGAATGTGAGATACTTTGAAGACCATGCGGGTTCATTCCATCCGTAGATAATGCCAAGCGAAGGTTTCTTGTTTCTCCTCCAAAATCAGGATAATCATTATCAATTTTCTTCCACTGTGGTGCATCTGCCGGATGTCAAAACTTTCCATCGATAATTCTTTCATCTGCATGCCAAGTCAAGTGTCTAGCATCGGTTTCACTACGAAACATGCGTCTAAATCTCAGAATAATAGGAAAATACCATAAGACTTTCGCTGGAGATAATTTTTTCTTATATCGAGATAAACCGCACTTTGGGCACTCATTCAACAATGCATATTCGTTTCGAAACAAAATACAATCATTTAGACATGCATGTATCTTATCATAGCTCATGCCAATAGAGCACAACATTTTTTTGGCCTCGTAGGTTCGATTAGAAAGAACATTATCCTCAGGAAGCATATCTCTCAAAAGGGCTAATAACTGTGTCAAACTTTTATCCGACCATCCATTGCGCGCCTTTAAGTTGTACAATTTTAATACCGTAGACAATCTTGTGAATTTGGGGCAATCTTTATACAACGGTTTCTTCACATCGCTTACCAACCTCTCAAACATTTTGGGACAAACTTGAAGATCTTCTTCAAGTGCTTCTGCAATTTCTTCAACTCGATCACAATCATATGTATCTGTGGCATTGTCGTACGAAACATAGGTCGCATTACTTTTCACCCCCGGTTCAACATTCTCGATGCTTTTCTCACCATGAAATATCCAACACGTATAACTTCGATCAATTCCGTGCATTAGTAAATGCGATTTCAATCCATCTGCGTCAACCCGACCCACATAACAACAACCCAAGCAAGGACATTTCATTCTATTCGGGTCTTCAGCGTGTTCAACAACAAAGTTAACGAACTCTAATACCCCATTATCGTACTCTTTTGACAATCGATCGACACACATCCATTTTTTATCCATGGTTTTAACTATTATCTAAGTTAAACAAAAACACTAATTAGGGCACAAAACGGTATAATGCGTTTCTGCCAAAACACAAAGTATACACGAATTTCATTATTCAAGTGAATATGTCATTGTTACGTGAACCTCTTGTGTTGATTATTACTAACTTGGATTATAAGCAATATGGTGGGAGTACAATGAATTTAAAGAGTCTGTGTTGTCAACAAAAATCAAACATGTGATTAGAACAATTCTAGAAATGAGGATTGTAACGTGTGAGTGAAAGGAGCATAGCCACAAATGTGGTTCAACCTTAGAGGCCTAGTTCATGTTACTGTTGTGGTCCTATAACATATTCAATCAATGATCGTCAACGTTACAATTTTAGAGACATTAGCTTAGTTGTGAACTCATTCAAAGATTCATGATTTGTGTTATTTTTTACTATTACTAAGTTGAATACTAGATTGAACAAACGGAAACCTATGATCCAAACTCAAGTAAACCGGAAAAAGTCCTCTCGCCGCGATAAACTCATTGAAAGGACCATTAACATTAAGAGTACTAGTAATCATGGTAACATTCCTCTCAGACATAACCGCCGCAAAAGACCCCGAACCAATTCCAATATCAAAACCTATTATAATCCCACCATTTCCTAATTGCAAAACATCATCAACAAGAAAATCATTCTTACTCTTAGACTTAACAAATCTTTGATTCTCATATCCATTAACCAAATCAAAGCAATGAACACAATCTCTATTCAGTTTCCTACCATTCAAACACTCGAAACTCTTGCAGTTAAAACCATTCTAATTCACTGTTTTATTACTAACAGGCTTCCATAGTGAAACCGGAAAAGGTTAAAGAAATTTTACCTTAGATGAAACCGATTTTGCAAAACTTCTTCTTCTAGGTAAAGGCTCACACTGTTTTTGAATCAGTTTCTCTATCAAGAGGAGATGGTGGTGTGCCTGATGTTGTAGGGCGCATCCAAACAAGTGTCTCTGCGGGTGAAATAGTAAAACTGAACCATTAGAATAATCCACATCAGATACTATAATCAAAAGCAAAAGACAAATTCTCGAATCCAAACGTTCCCATTAAATTTACCATACTTTGTATCACTTACATAAGATCTCATTTAAATGTCAAAGGGGATTTATTGTGTAATGAACTAACTAACTCGATCAATAAATAACAGTCAGTACCGCAGTATGAAGAGCAAACGTTACATGTATTCAGTTTCCTACCATTCACTTATTCCTATATTCAATGGGACAAACTTGCTCCAATCTCTTTATAACTGCAATCACAGGACAAATTAGAGTTAAGTAAAGTTATCTTGAGTTACAAATTCTTAGGGTAATATGTTCCACATCAATACAGATAATTTTCTAGAACATGAACTTGATATCACTTTGGTAGAAGCCTAAAGTTCAACATAATACAAATAATTTTTTCTTTACTGTTCCTTCTACTTTTCTGGTACATATTAAACTGCCACACATGGAGGAACAAGCGAAGTAATCAACAGATAAAAGGAGCATTAATTGGTGCACTATTTTACCAGCTTTATCAATACATAAATACATAGAATGAGTTGGTTTGGTAGCTGCAAAACTAAATTAATACTTAGTGGGTTCATCTGGTTTTCTGTAATCCTCCAAATTTTGTGGAACATTATGATGTCATGAGGGACCTACCCTATAGGGAATGAAAGTGAAAATAACTGTAATGGATTCTTGATAGAATTACCTACTAGAATCACTAAACAACATGGGCAGAGTGTATTAAAGTAGAAAAGGAATGGATTCTTTGATTCTCATATCCATTAACCAAATCAAAGCAATGAACACAATCTCTATTCAGTTTCCTACCATTCAAACCACTCGAAACTGTTTTATTACTAACAGGCTTCCATAGTGAAACCGGAAAAGGATGAAGAAATTTTACCTTAGATGAAACTGATTTTGTGAAACTTCTTCTTCACGAGGAGATGGTGGTGTGCCTGATGTTGTAAGCCGTTTCCCAACAACAACTTTCTGGACCCTCACGTGCCTCTGGCCCTTGCCCTTGTATAACCGGAGAATCCGAAGTTTGCAATGAGACAACGAATCAGAAGCTTTCTTGCATGAACCACGGTTGGACGGTGAGGAGGGAGGAGACGAGTTGGAGAAGAAGATGAACAGGAGCGTTTTCTGGGTGTGTGGGGTTTCGTTTGTATAAAGTGGGGTTTTTGAAATCTGATAACCAATTTAGGGATTTAGAAACTATTTAATTACCTTAGACAGCGCTTTCAAGAAGCGCTACTAAAGGTATTACCTTTAGCAGCGCTTTAGAGTAATGCCTTTAGCAGTGCTTCTTGAAAGCGCTGTCTAAGGTATACCCTTTAGCAGCGCTTCTGGAAAGCGCTGTCTAAGGTATACCCTTTAGCAGCGCTTTAGGCTTTAGCAATGCTTCATAGAATAACACCTTTAGCAGCGCTTTTAGTAAGCGCTATCTAACGTATAACCTTTAGCAGCGCTTATTCTAATTTTTTTATTTTTATTTACTGAAAACCTATAGCAGCGCTTAGGGAAAGGAAACGCTGTCTATGGTAAGGCCTATAGCAGCGCTTATAATAAGCGCTGTCTATAGTATACCTTTAGCAGCGCTTACTCTAATTTTTTAATTTTTTTTATACTGAAAACCTGTAGCAACGCTTAGGGCATAAGCGTTGTCTATGTGGCGCTGTATAAATTCAATTTTGGCATACTGATCATCCCCAGTAGACTTTGGAAGATTGTCCCCAGTAGAGCCTAAAAGGTTATCCCCAGTGAAGTCGCGACTAAAGAGTCATCCCCAGCAGGGTTCATTCCTCTCACAAACAGGAATTCAATCCCCAACAGGATTCAGTATCACCAGCAACGGTAATTCATCCCCAGCTGAATCTATCAACAGAATCCTCAACAGAGCATTCTCTTCCCCACAGAGTAATCTCCTCATTAGTTTATTCCCCAGCGAAGTTATTCTCTCATGCAGGTTTATTCTCACAATCATCTTCATTTGCTATCCCCAGCGGAAACGAAGAATTCAACTCTTTTTTCTCCAGCAGCTATCCAGGATTTATTTTCCCCAGCTAAAAACATTACATTGCCATACATCATGACACATGCATATACACATCATACAACATAATCTCATTTATTTTGAGAACATAATTGCCTGATGCATATCATGCATTACATACAACTAACCTTTACCTCTCAGAAAGGAGGCGGTTAAATTCTCACAAAATTCAAAGCTATGAAGCTTTTACCTCCGTTGAATTACAGACAGGTTCCTAAATCTCAACAGAGAAGTTTTCTCAGTTGAATTACGGGTGAGTTCTTAACTCTCAACGAAGATGTTTCCATCCAGTCGAATTACTGACAAGTTCTTAAATCTCAACAGAGTTTTCCTCAGTTGAAGTACAGACGAAGTCCTAAATCTCGACAAAGTTCCTCCATTGAATTACAGACGAGTTCCTAAATCTCAGCAGAGAAGTTTTCTCAGTTGAATTACGGGAAAGTTCTTAAATCTTGATGAAGATGTTTCCCCAAGTCGAATTACTGACAAGTTCTTAAATCTTAACATTGTTTTCCTCAGTTGAAGTACAGACGAAGTCCTAAATCTCGACAAAGTTCCTCCGTTGAATTACAGACGAGTTCCTAAATCTCAGCAGAGAAGTTTTCTCAGTTGAATTACGGGCGAGTTCTTAAATCTCGACGAAGATGTTTCCCCAAGTCGAATTACTGACAAGTTCTTAAATCTCAACAGAGTTTTCCTCAGTTGAAGTACAGACGAAGTCCTAAATCTCGACAAAGTTCCTCCATTGAATTACAGACAAGCTCCTAAATCTCAGCAGAGAAGTTTTCTCAATTGAATTACGGGCAAGTTCTTAAATCTAGATGAAGATGTTTCCCCAAGTCGAATTACTGACAAGTTCTTAAATCTCAACAGAGTTTTCCTCAGTTGAAGTACAGACGAAGTCCTAAATCTCGACAAAGTTCCTCCATTGAACTACAGACGAGTTCCTAAATCTCAGTAGAGAAGTTTTCTCAGTTGAATTACGAGAGAGTTCTTAAATCTCGATGAAGCTGTTTCCCCAAGTCGAATTACTAACAAGTTCTTAAATCTCAACAGATTTTTCCTCAGTTGAAGTATAGACGAAGTCCTAAATCTCGACAAAGTTCCTCCGTTGAATTACAGACGAGTTCCTAAATCTCAACAGAGAAGTTTTCTCAGTTGAATTACGAGCGAGTTCTTAAATCTCGATGAAGATGTTCCCCAAGTCGAATTACTGACAAGTTCTTAAATCTCAACAGAGTTTTCCTCAGTTGAAGTACAGACGAAGTCCTAAATCTCGACAAAGTTCCTCCGCTGAATTACAGACGAGTTCCTAAATCTCGGCAGAGAAGTTTTCTCAGTTGAATTACGGGCGAGTTCTTAAATCTCGATGAAGATGTTTCTCCAAGTCGAATTACTGACAAGTTCTTAAATCTCAACAGTGTTTTCCTCAGTTGAAGTACAAACGAAGTCCTAAATCTCGACAAAGTTCCTCCGTTGAATTATAGACGAGTTCTTAAATATCATCAGATAATTTTCTCAGTTGAATTACAGGCAAGTTCTTAAATCTCAACGAAGATGTTTCGCCTCAGTTGAATTACGGGCAAGTTCCTAAATCTCGACACCTCAGTTGAATTACGGACGAGTTCCTTTCCCTCAACAAAGATCAGACTTCCCCAACGGAATCTTCCTCAACGGCATGTATGCAAGCTATCGCTAAGGAATCTCTTATGTGATCGACACTCCTCCAAATGCGGAAAGTAAACCCTAATTACTATTACAAACCGGGAAATAATTACGTAATCGAGAAAAAATGCGAGAAGAATAACCACGCAAAATGTAAAACTAGGAAAAAGGAAAGTAAACGTGTTTTTGGTGATTTTTTATAAAAAAAGGTTTTAATGATCAACCTAAAAAACTTTAATTAATTTTAATTAAAAAAATTTGATTAATTAAATTAATTAAAAATCTAAAACCTAATTTGATTAGGGTTTATAAAAAAATGTTTTGAAAAATAATTAGGTTTGTTCTCAAAAAGGTTTGTAGTTAAATTTAGGGTTTGTTTTAAAGGAAAAGGAGAAAGAGTAATAAAAATAAAAAAAACACAAAGTGCCAAGGGTAGGTGTTTAACCCACACCCTTAGCTTCCTCGGCCAACCGGTTCACCACTGTGTCAAGCGCACGCTTGTGTTAAGGAATGAGAACCAACACCCTATGTATGTTTATCTTGTAAAACATGAAAAACTTATGAAAAAAATCTCAAAATCCCAAAAGGTTGGGATCGAACCCATGCCTTGGCATAATAGTGACTTAGCGCATGTGTTTTAACCACTGGGGTGGTGATACATCCAGTGTTATAACTGAAACAAATCAAATATAACATAAAATCAATGCCTAGACAGGAGAGGCACCGGAGCCCTAGCTCTGGTCGTCTTCTTCGGTGAGTCTTTTTCTCAAACCTACAAAATAGACACAGTTAAGAATCCAAAGGTACCCTACCCCCTAAATCCAACCCTGCGAATTCAATGGGAGTGGTATTTTTGGCCAAATCGCGCTAGTTTATGAGATATGACTAAAACAACATGGATCGGTGCATGTATGGCAATTTGTGATTCCAGTAGCATAGAGGCCATGCGATTGGCTTTTCCTGCATATTGATACTGTGATACGGTAGGAAGAACTGACTGTTTTTTGGAATGCTAGTTTGCGTTTTGCGTTTGTTTTTGCAAAATGTCGCGGTAAGCAAGAGTCGCCACCGACTTTTATTTTATCCAACAAGGAAAGGAAAAAAGCAAAGAAAAATTCCTTTTTCGGGATATTTCTCGGGTTCAGGGGGTAGATTATAGAAAGGGAAGGTGTTAGCACCCTTTATATCCGTAGTTATCTACGGGGTCTTAGGTACTTGCTCAATTGTTTTCAATTTTTTTTCTTTGTGCTTGTGGGTTTTGAAAAGTTTTTGTTTTAACTTCGATTTAACTCTTGCTTCTGTCCTCAAGAGTGTAATGAAGTGTTTTGAAAACTTTGTTCGAAAAGGAGTGTAAGTGTGAAAATTTTTTATTTTGGATGAGCAAGTATCTAAAAACTATCTAGCTACTCGAAAAAGGAATCGTTCTATGCTAATTTCCTTTAGACAATGCTATCCCACTATTAGTGAGTAGGTAGCACTGTCGTTGGAATTTGAGGGTTAATTCGAATGAGGGACATACGGTCACCAAAGCAATGTTAGGACGCCTTAGTGGTAACCCTAATGTCTTAGATCATTTGTTTGAGGCAACAATATCTGAGGCAACCGTTTCGAGGTGACTATGATCTCCTAGACAAGAGGGCGACCTCTAAAGCGACCTATACTCAATGACCGTGTACGAAAGCAACCAAGTGGGGTGTACCCTAAGAGTGCGCATGTGAGAGTGTGTCGTTTTCAGTTTATTATTATCTTTGTGCATGTTAAAGATGATCTAATTTGATTTTAAGATTAACATTCAGTCTTGTCATGCAAACCCTATTATCAAACATCTAGCAGTTGTAATTTGCGGAAATAAAATGCGGAATTTTAAATTACAAGGCGTCGGATATTTACATCGCCAAAGACAAACCCTTTTGAAAAATAAAATAAAGTGAATACAAATAATTAAATGTCCTATTTAACTATTACAATCCGTAAGCAGGTACATTATTGGATAAAAATAAGTAACGCGTGCAGGAAATTGAATCAAATGTGAATTTTAGGGTTTTGACCCTTTTGAAGGAAAATGCCATCTTTTTGTTGTTTTTTATTTGAGAAAAGAAATTAATTCCTAAGTTAATTACTAAATAAGAAATTAAATTAATTAATGAAAAAAATAAATAAATCATGACATATTTTGGATTTTTGTTATTTTAAGAAAAAAATAAAATTAATTAAATTAGTAATTAAAACCTAATTAAATCTAATTAATTTTAATTATTTACAAAAATAAGTTAGAGTTTTCTAGAATTAGAACCTAAATTAATTGGTTAGTAATTATTAATAAAATAAAAATTTTAAAATTTGATTGGATAAAAAGAATATTTTTTTTGTGGTTTTATTTGATAAAAAAAAGGAATTTTGTGATTGGTTATGAAATTAAATAAAACAATTAAAGTATTTAAACAAAAAAATAAATAAATAAAAGAGAAAAGAAGAATTGGGCCTATTTTTAGGTGGTGTGGAAAGTAATTTAAAGGCCCATTATTAGCTAGCCCATTTGACTTTTTGTGATCCAGTGTGGGCGCATGGACTTGGCTCTTGGTGGACCTCCAGTTATTGGCCACCAGATCTGGCTCTTGGCCATCTGGCATTTAGATGGATGAGGCAACATGGTAAGCTGCAGATAAGCGCGTGTATTGGAATACCTGAAAACCAAAATTATTGAGAAAGTGAGGGACCTGGGATTCGAACCCAGGTCCTGAAGGAGATTGCACTGCACGCTTGCCACCATGCTACATTGATCTGTTTGTTAATATAATATGCAATAATAATAATATAACAAAGCAAAGTCAATTGGTCAGAAACAAAATAAAAGGGCGCCAAGATTTGAAATGGCCAATGGACGGAGGACACCTCATCGTCCCTGTCCTCAAACTTGTAAAAAAAAATACCTGCGGATTTGAATCTGCAGCTAAAAGCGCAGCCATATTCTAAAATTCTCTCCAGGCCATATAAATGCAATCCAAGAAAATGGTTCAATTCGTCATGGCCTCCTGATCAAAACCATGTTCTTCTTGAGTCTCAATTTTACCTGAAACAGAAAACCCTAAAAACAAACGAAGAACCATAGCTATGGTGGTTCTCCATTCAGGCCAGATAAATGCAATTGAATGATACCAAACGCTTGCAAATGTTTTGTAGATTCAAAATATGTTATTAGTTCATGAAAAAGATGCCTAATTTCAGAGTTGCGAAATCAAGAACAGGAGCAGTTTGAGTGGGACTTACAGTGCGTTTGGAGGCCTGAGGATGTGTGGTTTTGATTGGGATGGCTTGTGTGAATGCCTAGGAAGCGATTGAAACAAGTCTCGATCCCTGAAAACACCTATAACCTGGATTTTGATCTCTCACTTTTTTGTGAATTTTTCAAAGTCAGTTCTGCCTCTGTCCATGATTTCCAACCCTTATTTCGTGTGCTTTAGCTTCCTTATGTATTGTGCTTTGCATTAGGTCTACAAACTTGGTACAAATCTCCCTCTATCAATGACTTTGATGTGGATTTGATTCTTCCATTAAATCTTTCCAAATTTGCCTAATTCCAATCTTTTTGCACATGATTTGATTTGATACGAATTTGATGATGATAATAGCTGTAATCAAAGCCTGAAATAGCCAAAAGATCATGTGTTATCAAAACTTTAGATTTTATATGATTTTATTTGATTTAAAATCAATTAATTCAAATAAAAATCAAATTAAATAATAAAAATGTGATGTGGACACATGGCTGAAGCTAGGGAACGTGGGCAATGATGCAAACTCAAATCAAGTGAGAAAGAATGGGTCCATTTGACAAAATTTGAAGTTTTGGGGATAGTTGACTTTTGACAATTTTACAAAAAAGTCCAACTTCAAAAATGCATAACTTCTTCAATTTTGAACTTTTGGAAGTGTTCTTTAACTTTTTAGAAATCTTGAGGTGTCCTCTAACCAACCCTTTTGGTCTCATATCATTTTGATATTCCATGTTCAAGTTATAAGCTTTGGAAAAAAAGGTATTTTTGTTGACTTTCAAAAATGACCTATAATGTCCAAATTCATAACTTCTTGTGAGTGCATTTTTTGAACTTTGGGGTATGAAGATGGATTGTAGGAAATTGCATCCTCTTCAAAATGAGCTTTGGATGGGTCATTTCTCACAAAGTATGAGAAAGTTATGCTTGGTCAAAGTTGAGTTGACTTTTCCTGCAAAACCCTAATTTAGCAACTTTTGAGTCTTGATGAATTTTGAGCAATCCTTGATGAATCATGATCAAACCTTGATCAAATGATGAAATATACTTCAAAATGATAATGTTGACAAAAAATCTTGAAGTTTGACTGTATTTGGGTCACCGTTGACTTTTGCCCTATCACAGTCGATTTTTGGACCTTTGAGCAATTGACTGAGCAAACTTCCTCTGCAAGGCTTGAAACTTGACATGGATGATATTGAGAACATATTAGGACAATTTTGAACATTTTGGATCACTTGGACTCAAGGACCTTGATGCAACATGAAACCCTAATTTGGGGTAGTCTGCCTTAGGAGAGAGCTTGACTGGCCAACCCTTGGACCAACTTGAGCAACTTGGAGATCTTTCTTGAAATATTTTAAGAAATATGGGAGGGCAAATTTTGGGGTACAACAGATACCTTATGAACACGTTAATAACATTATTATGCATAAAAACATACTGAAATAACCGATATGAAAATCATGCAATGATGAAACTAGTGAGGTACATATATGCGATTTTATGCCCTTTTGATCATGGCAATCGATCCAACCTTACCCTATTGCTTCCCTGGAAGTGAGTGGAAGAATTAGTAGGCCTCAAGAGTGGCTGCAAGCTAGGGTTTCAAGTTGCCCTAGTTTGAACGATTTTTTGAGATTTTAGAAGAGGTTCTTGCACAAGGCTTTCACGTTAGCATTTGTCTGAATCACTGAGAATATATAAGGATAAGATTAGGTCAAATAAACATGGGCTTGGACTTATGTAAGAAGCTTGGTCTTATTTCATTTTATTTTGACTTTTAAAATAAAAAATAATAACCAAAGAGGGTGTATTAACAAACCTTGAGGTTCACTATAAGCTGCAAAACACGTTTGGACCTTGAATCACAAGCCCAATACCCCAAAATTTCAAGTATAGTCACTTCAGGTTTCATGCATTTGCTCAAAATTTCCCAACTTGCACTTATCATAACTCTCTCGATTTGTTAATATTTGATGGTGATCTTATACTTTTTTGAAAGCTTAAGATGTCCTCTACAATCTCTATTTTGATTATTTTTGCATTTGAAGACTTTATCTTGATGTAAGTTACCTTGACAAAAGTGTCTTTTTGTTGACTTTTGAAATGACCTATAATGTATTGGCCCATATCTCTCAAATGAAGCATTTTTAGGACTTGAGCTTAGAGAGACAAAGTTGTAGAGAATTGAATTTCCTTCAAAATGAGCTTTGGCTGAGGAAAATCTGATGAAGCATGTGAAAGTTATGCTTGGTCAAATTCATTTGACTTCTCCTTAAGAAAACCCTAATTTGGCAACTTTTGACTTTTGATGATTTGAGAGTTTTTGATGAATCGTGATCAACCCTTGATCAAATGATGAATATGACTTCAAAACCTTGATGTTGACCAAGACTTGAGGTTTGACTGTATGTTGACCACAATTGACTTTTTTTGTCCAATACACTTGATTTCAATCATCTGAGCAATTGACTGAGCAAACTTGTAATACAAAGCATGAAACTTGGTATGATCATTCTTGGAGACATATGAGATACCATGAAATCCACTTGATGCATTAGAAACCTAATATTCCTTGGGAAAAGTAAAACCCTAGTTGTGGGTCAATTGCATAAGAGGAGAATTTGCTTGATAAATTCTTGAGTACCCTTTAGCATTTGAGAACCCTAGGAGAAAGTTTCAAAGAAATGGGAGGGAAAATTTTGGGGTACAAAAGTTTCCCCTGTTTAATCTTCTTAAACCCGAGGAGTTAGATTGACATGTCCATCATTCGTGATCTGAAGGTAGAAGAGGATTGAACACTTAAGTGCCTAGAAATTTGCACTCGCATGTGCAGGAGGTAACACTGTTGGTTGATAATATTGCTTTAATGGGCTTAAAGATGCCATTCATAGAGGTGACAAAATGTCATTAGAGATGGGCTTACAGATGCCATCCAAAGTAACCGTTGATAGGAGTATTAGAATGAGTCTACGCTTGACTTATCCAATGCTTTCCAGGATGACTCTATGGGGAAAGTGCTTAAGTAGCTGCTTGTCTGATTTAGTCTCTGAGGGAAATGCTTGTCATATTTAGTCTCTAATGGAAATTATTGTCATGTAGATAGTCGCCCGTCCTGTTTCGGGAATTGATCTATAGTCTGTTTTTGTTGGTAAACCCGTCCTGTTTAGGGAAATCATACCACCTGGTCATGTCGATAGTTTCCCCGTCCTGTTTCAGGAGTTAATCTTTTCCTGTTTATATAGATAGTTTCCCTATCCTACTTCGGGAGTTAATCTATGCCTGGTCATATAAATAGTTTCTCTGTCCTGTTTCGGGAGTTAATCTCTGATCTGCTTTCTGTTGGCTAACTCGTCCTATTTCGAGAATTCATATCACCTGGTTATACAAATATTTTCCCCGCCTTGTTTCAGGAATTAATCTTGGACCGGATCATATAGATAGTTTCTTTGTCCTGTTTCAGGAATTAATCTCTGACCGATTTTGAAAATTGCTGATGATATTTGTCTGTTTGTAGACTTTTACCTGAAAAGACAAAGTTAGTTTTTATGCAATGTCGTGATGTATGTAATGTACTGCGTAATGATGTTCTCAAGGTAAATGAGGGTGTTCTATATGCATTTCGTATGCATATGCTATGATAATTGTAAATGATGTATGGATGTAAGATGTCGTTGAAGCGTATCAGTAGCTTTGTATAACATCTTTGGCTGGGGAACATAAATCTCTGACTGTCGCTGGGGATGAAGGATATGTATCTTCAATCTTGTTTAGAATGTCTCCGCTGGGGATTTCTGCTTTCTGTATGAGGATACTCCGCTGGGAATGTTTGACTTCTGCTTGGAGATAGAAGAGTTCAGGAACATTGGTCGTTTGTTGCTCTACTGGGGAATTTAGTTCTTATATACCCTGAATGGGGATACAAGAGATGGATAGCTTTCTGAGGCATTGTCTGACCGAGTTTCTAATATGGATACCAACTCTTCCGGGGAGGACAAAGTGAAGTGATATCCGACCTAGTTTCAGATTCCATAGCAACTCTCCGAGGATAGCAATCTTGACTACACTTTGCTAGCAGAGAGAGTTCTACCAGGGATTTGCCGTAATCAGAGAAATGAACCTTGTTGGGGAAATAAACCATGTTGGAGAAGAGGATTATGCAGGGGGTTTTACAGTGTTGGGGAAATAAACTCCGTTGGAGAATTAAATTCCTGTAAACTGTGCTAAGGAAGTAATCTCTGATGAGGAAATTGGAATTTCGTAGACTGTGCGGAGGAAGTTTCCACTATATGTTGGAGAAATGATCAAACTTCCTTTATCTGCTAGGGGGATCTGCTGGGGAGTATGGTTATGTTGATAGTTGGAAGATGTCCCAATTTCTGTCTTGGAGGCATTAGACTTGTTGGAAAATGTATCTCCGTTGGGGCTGAGCTTGTGAAGATAGCTTCTGCAGGGATTTCCCTGTGGGGATTTGAGGGTAACTTGAACATTATCCCAACTTTTAGAGTCTTTAGTAAATGGTTATTCCTGTTTTTATGCATATATTTGTTAACAGTAATCATATTCATATGTTCATTCAATTTAGTCATTGTAAGTTTTTGCAAACAAAACAAAAAAATTAAACAAAATTTTAGTTTTGAACTTGTATTGATAATTGTATTGAAAATTTTCCTATAAAGAAGCGGTTTTATACATAGAGACAAAAATCCTAGTAAGAGGAAACCGTCATGAAATAAAAAGAGTACAAAGTAAAAACAAAACATATAACTATGTGTAAATGACCCCATCGAGTTTCAACTCTATTATTGCCCCTATGTCTTAGAGCATCTCATCCATTGTTATCGAAAGAAGTTGATTGAATTGATCTGTACCATCTGAACTCAATGTTGGTAACAAAACTTGTTGTAAATAGGTGATCCAATGGGACATAGTCGTACATTTTAATCCCTAATTTTTGCCTGGACCTCCCTTTCGGGTTTTCAGTCCACCGGGATACCCTTTTTTGCCCAAGCTGCCTTTTCAGGTTTTCGACTTGCCGGGTGTACAATCTTTATATATATCCCTAATTTTTTCTCGAACCCTTTTGGTGCGCCGGGATTCCCTTATTTTTGCCTAGGTCAGTCAACCTAGCGGGTCTCTTTTAAGCGTGGTATTTTTTGACTATGTCCGCGTTTACAGGGTTCGGAAAATATTTGTCGTCCATAGTGGTAAGTATCATAGCACCACCAGAAAATACATTCTTGATTACAAATGGGCCTTCATAGGTGGGAGTCCATTTTCCCTTGGGATCACCTTGTGGCCGGATGATGCACTTTATTACCAAGTCACCATCCTGATATACCCGATGTTTGACCTTCTTGTGAAGGCTTTGATCACACATTTCTGGTACATCTGACCATGACAAATGTTGTACCTCAAAATTTTCCCTCTCATTTTATCAACATTTCTCATCACAAGACTCTTGGAACTCAAGATCAAGCTAGGATTTGCTCTGCTCAATACACCTCCTTGCACTGTTGATCTAAATTAGGGTTTGAGTTTGCACAAGGATGTTTTGACCTACAATGCCCAAATTGACTTTCATACTTCATGTTGGACTCACAAGTTTGTCCATACCAAGTTCCAAGCTTTGAATCAAATTTTTGCCCAGTCAATTGGACAGTAGACCTAGAAATCAGCTGTATTGGGAAAAAAGTCAAATGTGGCCAATTGACAGTCAAACCTCATGAATTTTGACCCACATAAACATTATGAACTCATATGAACCATTTGATAAAGTTTGGATCACAACTCCACAAGAAATTTGATCAGATCACCAAAAGGGCAAAATGGTCATTTTTAGGGTTTTGACTGTACAAAGGCAATTTTTGACTGTTTGACCTAGACAATAGCAAATCAAACCCAACCATGGACTCAAAGACTCAATGACATCATCTTGACCCATTCAACAAGTTCAAAAGATCTCAAATGCATATGATTGACAGATGAATTTTTCAGTCAACTGATCAAAATTTGACTGTACACTGAAAAGTCAAACTTTGACTTTTTGGTCAAAATCAAGTGCCAAGAGTCATTTTCCATCAAGACATATAAAATTATGAAACTTGTTCATCAAGAAACCCAAAATTGCAAATTAGGGTTTAAAATGGAAACATTTCATAACTTAGAAATTTTATAAGTTATGAAATTTTCTTAATTTTTCCTAACTTTGTCCCACATTTTCACCAAGATGAAAATGGATTCAAACAAAACTTACAACATGAAAGTTGTAGTCCATCAAAAAGTCTACAACTTTGATTCACAAAGTTTTCTCAAAAGAAGTTTGGATCTCAAGTTATGATTTTTGGAACAAGGGTACCTAAAACTTTTAACTTAGAGAAATTTTGCCCTAGTTTAGGCAGGATTTTGATCCATCTTCTTGGCCATTTTTCACATAGTTACAATTGGAGTCTTAAGTTTCATTTCAAATATGGATTATAGTACATGTTTCAAGCTTTCCAAATTGTCCAAGAACTCCTCAAACACCTTTGTGGTTAGGGAGAATTGAATGCTTGAAGTTGGCAAAAACTCACTTTGTAACCATGGCCAATACATGTTCACACCACTTGCCAAATCTGATCAAACTAGCTTAGTACATAATTAAAGGCCTCTAAACCAATTTACACTAAAAAATTGAATGCAAATACATTGGACATTGGCATTGTTCTGATTAAGAGAGCATTATACAATGAACATTTCCATTTTGAGCATAAAGGTCACACTTCCATTTTCATAAAGGCAACTTTATGTCAAATTGCATTTTCTTGAGCCTTGGACTTTTTTCCTTTGCAGCAAAAAAGTTCCCTAATCTCAGGCATAGTACACCAACTTGAGCATGCTTGTAACTAGCCTGTACAGGCCATAGCTTGGTAACTTGACATCTTTGCTTTCAAAACAAGTCAAATGGCCAAAAGCTCATAACACACACATCTGATATATTGAACTAAAGCAAAGTTTTCAAACAAGTTTTTGATATCCTTGTAATCCATAAACACGAGTCTTTGACCTCTCAAACCCCCTTGTGCACAAAATCTTCATTTCTGCCCAAAACAGGGCAAGGTCTGCAGATCACAAGCCACAACCAAATCCCCTCGTGCGTTTTGTCCCAAATCACTTCAAACACATTCTAAACAATACACCTAAGCTGTCCAGACCATTCACAAGCTGCTGTAACTCCATTTACACACATCACCATTTTTGTTTGGAAGCTTTGCAGGTTGAGTTCTGTAGCACGATTCAGGCCACTTCAAAACAAACTAAGCATTGAGAAAGGTTCAGGGGACATCAAGCAAGCTCAAAAGAACCTCAGGCCCCATTGAAAGTTGCTGTATTGGCCAACTCAAACTCAACTGAAATAGGTATTTCATGAACTTCTATCTCTCTATTTAGGAACATTTAGCCTTAGGTTTGTGAATGAAAGATGTTGTACTCATTGCCCTGAAACCATACATATGCTCAATTTTCATTTATATTAACCGTGTTAGGAGAATTTCATCCATGAACTTTCTGAAAAAACTAGGTTAGAAATTAGGGCCAGAGAAATTCTCTCTGGTCTTTGAGAGTTAGATTAAGTTTTTTATATGGTTAGATTCGTGATTTGATGCTCTACAAGTTTCATGTTTTGAGTTTTATCAAAAGATCACAAATACAGGAGATACAAGTTTGTACAGGCATGCAGACATTTTTCAAATTCCTGGAGGTTGAAGATGAAGTCTGGGCTGGGCCTGGCTTTCTTGCTTCCAACACCTCCCAACTTACTTTCATCACCCCCTGGCCCATTTCTTTGTATTTTCATTATTTTTGCATTTTAATCTCTTTTCTGACTTTGATATTTTATTTTCAAATATAAAAAATACTCTAAAAATATTTTCACAATTTTTTTCATTTATTAGATATTTTATTTTGATTTTTTCTAATATAAACAACAATTTAAATACTTATATTATTTTGTTTAAACTTGAAAATAATGCAAATAATATTTTATTTTCATTTCTATTTTTTATTTACACCAAAAATATTTTCTTGAATATATTGTATTTTTTTGTAAATATTTTATTTTATTTTAACATACTTAATATATATATATATATATATATATATATATATATATATATATATATATATATATATATATATATATATATATATATATATATATATATATATATATATATATATATATATATATATATATATATATATATATATATATATATATATAT